>CM038000.1:7531012-8131012 GCA_021234005.1 Nephelium lappaceum | reverse complement strand
CTGTTTATCCTACTTAATTACTATCTTCATTTGTGTTCTATTTGACAATATTTTGACGTACAATTTACGCCTTGGATGTTAATATGTCTAACAATAGTTCATATGTGATTTTCATGTTTATCAATAGAAATTCACTCTAACTATTTGGATATTTCAATATCCGCTTCATCCAAAAAATTAAGCTATTAGGATAAGGTCTAGTAATAGTCTGTAAGCATTTTAACACACCTTACATGTAAGACTAGCAGGCTGCTTGTGGTTCTTGCCCATATACAAAGAACAGTTTTAGATAATTTATAACAATAATTACGTGGGGAGACTCAAATCCTAGGCAGTTTGGTAAATTAAGGCTTTGATACCATGCCCTATGGCTTAAGCCTATATACAAACACATAAGAAATGCATCATAGATAACAATAATCACGTGGAGAGACTCAAATCCAAGCATTCTTGGTAAAATAAGATTGTGTTTAGCGATGTCAAAAATACCTAATCTGATCCAAAACGATGGAGCCTTGATCTGTTTGGGGTTGGTTTGGGATATTGAAATTGGGTTTCAAATCGAGTTTGGGTCAAAAGTATTTGAGCCGGTTTTATATTGGGTTGGGGTTGGGTCACACGCTTGATCCAATTCGGTTAACTAGTTTTATTATATTTTTATAATAAACTAATGATGATGATAATAATAATAATAATATTATTATTATTATTGTGCAATATTATTTTGTTATGGAACTTTGTTATGTATTAATTATTATTTTGGTGTATGTAATAAAACTTTGTTGTGTGATAGTTATTATTTTGGTTTGTGTACACAATAAATTTATATTTTCCATGAACGTTATATTGAAATTATTTAGATGTGATGTTAAATTGAAGTAAAAGTTATTTTAAATTTTAATGTTTATTTATTGTTTGTATGCTTATCTTTAATATAATTTTGACTTGCTAAAAATTGAATCGAATCAAAATGGACCACTCTAAATGGGTTTGGATTTGGAGCGGAAAGTGACGATCCATTCAAGTCACGAGTCAGGTTTGGAACATCCCATCAAAAATTTGGATTGGGTTTGGGGCGGGCTGATCTAGTCCCGATTTGACCCATTATGATCCCTATTTGTGATATCATGTTAGTGATTTCTAGTAGACTAAAAAGCTTAAACTATGACCTCAACTTAACAGAAATTAACCTCAAAAGAGTCAAAATGAGATAAGCTAACTTTCTGGTATGAGTGGAATTGTAGTTTTTCATGCTGCAAAGCAAGAAAGTACTACTCTCATGTTGCAGTTTCTGCCTTGATTCTACTATCAAGTCCTCATCATGTTAGAATGCGGAAAAATAAAAATGTCAATTAGAAATATTGCAGATAGGTGCTTTGATTGGAATAATTGGTTGATGTTGTCAATTACGCAATGTTTCAGTGAGATGTTGAGACTACATAGTGAAGTTATCAGATACAATATATAATTATGTGTGGAATAGGATGTGGGTATTAGCCACTTCAATAGTTTCACAAGAGGTCTAAGGATTGCATTTCATTCAGGTGTAGGGATGTTTGATATTACATTTATTTGTTGAAACAATATATATATATATATATATATATATATATATTTTTCCTTGTTGGAAGAAATTGTTGATAGCATTACTGAGAATCTTGCTAATAATGAAATTGAGGATGATACAATAGCTTTGGAGTTTATTATGCAGAAAGAAGCATGCGAAGCATTAACAACGCTTATAATTTTTTGTCGCAATTAGAGAACTCAATTCCAAAACTTCCAGATGCCAAGGTGTATTAAGAAAAATTAGAGATGAGATCTAGCTAAATTTTGAATTTCAAGAAAAAATAAAATTAGCAATAAATTCATGTCCTGTGAAACTGCCAGAGTCAATCATATTTGTGATTTTCAGCAAATTATTAATTTATTTTATGAATGAGACCACAGATCTTATATAGATGTGTTTTGAAATTTATTATCTTATCATTTTATTGAAATTATTAATCATCCCTATTGGCCTAAGCTGGGACCGGAAAAATTTATTATGTTATAGAGATTATTAATTGATCGATTATTAATTTATGGAGGTTATACATATTGTTCAAAAACTGTGTAAAAGAGGATTTTATGGCCGAGAGTTGGTGTGGTTTGGAGGAAGCAGAATAAGGTTTACCACATGGAACTCAATCATTTTTATAGACGACCAGTGTTGATAGATAGACCAGCAATGCTGTTTTCTGCAGTTCAGATGCTGTATTTGATTTTATTGATAACTTTGTTGATACGTAAAAAATGTGGGATGTAGATAATGCAGAAAAATAAAGATAAATCCTTAAAATCTTCAATATTGATTTTATTGAAAACTTTGTTGATCGTTCTTTCCTTTCTTCTTCTTGTTTTTGTTTTTGGTTGTTTTGTTGATGGACTTTTGGTTTACTTTTGTAATTTTTTCCTTTTTAATAAAGTCTCTGTTTTCTATCAAAAAAAGATAATGCGGAATGTGATTTGACCATGAAATGAAACAATTCAACTCGTTTTAGGGGTTTTAACATAAAGCTTAGAGGAGTCTTATATAGGTTCTTTTCATCCATTGTGAGATGGACGGGGGCAAGCTTGCAAGGGTCAAGAAGAGAGATGATGACAAATTGTCAAGGAAGAAAATCAAATATATCCAACTTTTTAGTGACGATTATGGTGTAGGGAAAGTATTACAAGGTGCCAAAAGTAGAAGAAAGGTTGTGACTAGTAGCAAGTTGTTTGTGAAGTTAAAGATCAACTCATTGAATATTTGTGGTAGCGGCTAGTCTGGTGATGGGAGCAACTTTATAGGTGGTGGCAATGCACTCATCCTCATATTGCTTATACTGATCCCTTGTGAATGTAGATATTAACATTCATTATTTGTTATTTTCTTAATAAAAAATAACTGAGAATATGAAAATTGAACGCAAAGCTGGGAAACTTTAGAAGGACATTCAGAAGATATACTAAAATGCATTGTTTATGTTTGTGTGTCTATGTATATAGAGAGAGCTCTTCTTAAGTGCAAAACATCTATACCCTATTGAAATTTAATGAATTTGGAATGTTAATGTTAAGAAAAATGAGTTATGCCAGGGAAAACTAATTTAAAATTTTTTGGATTTAGGAACAGTTTTTTTTCCGATTTTTACTATGTTCTACCATATTTTTCAGCACACAATTTAAATCATAGTTCCCGACCTCAAAAAATTTAAAATTTGTTTCTATAAGTATATTTCTTTTCTTTTCTTTTCTTTTTCACCATCAAAATTCATTAAATTTCATGAAGATGTAGAAAGTGTGGATATAATAAAATTTGACCTTGAGAATTCATATATATATATATATATATATTTATATGTATATTTCTTTTTCTTGCTTTTGTTTCTTTTTCATAGGAGTTATTCTAAAAGACTATTGTTTAATGACACATTGGCAGATATGAGCGCTTCCTTAAAATCATGATTCTAAGTGTCTTAAAGAACACTCATCGTCCGGTGAAATTTTGGTTTATAAAGAACTATCTATCCCCTCAATTTAAGGTAGTATGTTTTGTCCGTTCTCTTGTTAACTGTATTTTTATTATTGGACTTAAAGAATACGAATAGCTAGAAAAGTAACATGAATATACTCTGGTATTGACCCCTCATCAGGATGTGATTCCGCATATGGCACAACATTACGGTTTTGAGTATGAACTAATCACCTACAAATGGCCTACGTGGTTGCATAAGCAGAAAGAGAAGCAGCGAATTATCTGGGCTTATAAAATCTTATTCCTTGATGTCATTTTCCCCCTTTCATTGGAAAAGGTACATGTGTTTCTTGGCTTTACTTGTTGCGCCTTTTTTTCCCCTAAACTGCTGGAAATGCTACATATATGCCCTTTTAAAATGTACCAATCGTATGCATCTACAGGTTATATTTGTTGATGCGGATCAAATTGTCAGGGCAGACATGGGAGAACTCTATGACATGGATTTAAAAGGAAGACCTCTTGCATATACCCCATTCTGTGACAACAATAGGGATATGGATGGATACCGATTTTGGAGACAAGTAAATACCAATAGTTTTCCACTTGTTTGGTTTTCTTTTGCCAAAGTTTCTCATTGAATCTAAACCTGATCAAGTTTACATTTCTTCTTTATGAATACAGCTTTGTTTGCTCATCCTTTCTCTTAATTCTCTTATTGAACAGGGTTTCTGGAAAGAGCATTTACGTGGTAAACCATACCATATAAGGTAGGTGACTGCTATTAATTGCATAGCAATTTTGTTGTATTTATTTTATTAAGAGCTCTTGGTTTGATGTGAACTGTATCTTCTACAGTGCTTTGTATGTTGTTGACTTGAAGAAATTTCGCCAGACCGCAGCAGGAGATAATTTAAGGGTTTTTTATGAAACTCTTAGCAAGGATCCAAACAGTCTATCTAATCTAGATCAGGTAATTCACCAAGTTATATTAGTGATTGTGATATCTTTTCAACAATTGAACTTAGTGCCTATACTATCCAGTTTATAGTGCCTCCAATATCTCAGTGCCTATTAATTAAACTATATGATAATTAGACCAATTAGAAAGTAATGCGCAACAGAATAATAGTAGGACTTGCTAGTTTTAAGCTCGAGTTTTCTGGCTTACATTATCAACTAAACTTAGTTTTGAACTTGAGTTTGACTGACAATTGTTTTTGTTATAAATTTCTAATGGATAAGCCTATAAGTGGAAGTGTACAACAAACTGGACATATTATGTAGTTTTGTACTGCAAATATCACTTGATCTAGTTGTGTAAGAAAGGACTGATTGACTATATTCTTCCTATTTCTTCTTTCATTGTTGATGATGTTACTTGTCCAATCCTATAATTTATGCTAGAGTTTGTAAAGGGCAATGAAAACCAGTTTTTTAGTTTTTATATTAAAACTTAGTAGCCAGAACCAACTACTTAAGAGCATTTATAAAAGAAAATTTGTTTAATATGTTGTATAAAGCAAATTTGATAGTTGCTAGTTGTTTGGTAATGAAGCAAATTTGATAGTTGCTAGTTGTTTGGTAATGAAGCAAAAAAATACAAGTTCAAAGAATTCCAGCTGCTGTCTTAATGTCTCTTTTTCTTCGCATTACTATATTTACTAATGCAATGCAGCCTCTGGGAATATAATGTTTCATCCCATCTCTCTCTTAAAATTAGGCTTTATATCGAGGAATTAAATAGAAAGAACCTTCTATGTTATTACTTGGTTGGAGCATCACTCTGGGATCTCAATATCTGCTTCTTCTACTAGTTCATCTTCTCTTTTTTCTTCAAATTTTGATCATCTGATTATTAGTCATAAACGGACAAAATGGTTGTCATGCCATCAAATATTTTTTTATTAGGATACCGGGTTTTGTATTTTAAAACTAAATTCTACTCTGGCGATGCTGAAAACTAAGATGAATTTTATATGTTTATTCGAAGTATTTTACTCAATCAGAAGTAAAATGCCTTGGGCTTGGTGGCTTACTAACAGCTCCATCGTGCAATACACAATGCATGGGGACCAATACTCACAAATTGAATGAAGAGTTTGTTACATAATCTCATTACTAACTATATAAAAGTTTCAACTTTATGTGTTTTATTTTCATTATTTCAGGATCTTCCGAACTATGCCCAGCATGCAGTACCTATTTTTTCACTTCCACAGGAATGGCTATGGTGTGAGTCATGGTGTGGTAATAGCACAAAGTCTAAGGCGAAAACCATTGATCTTTGCAATAATCCTATGACTAAGGAACCCAAACTTCAGGTACATGTCTAGATATATTTATTTTCTCATTTTGATTGTCCTTGCTTCTATCATAAGATTTAGCATTAAAGATAATCCTTTCTCGAGGAGATCGAATCTTATCTATTAGATGCATCTAAATCTGGAAGCATGAAGTTTGATTTGTTAAAATCAGGACATCATGACCTGAATTTGTCTTTTAGTGAGATTCTTTTATAAAAATTTGCACCAATGATCATTAATCGTTGCTCACTCTCTCTCTCTCCTACTTATTTGTTGACATTGCCTCAGGGAGCAAGAAGAATAGTTTCTGAATGGCCAGATCTTGACTTAGAGGCTAGACTGTTCACTGCAGAAATTTCAGGTGATGAAGTGGAGTTCACACCTGCTAATCAGCCACAAACTTCAAAAAATGATAGTTCTTCTGATGAAGACATGGAATGGAAGTCAGAGTTGTGAAAGTAACTTACAAACTTAAAATGACATATAGCATACCTGCAATTTGTTGCTACGGGCTTGTATACTACACAAGTTCTTGAATGAAGAATATTTGCTTACAAGGAGAACCCATGAAAACATCACGAATATACATGCCTTTCCAAGCAAAATTTTTGATGGGTTGCTGCTGGAATGGCTTTTGAAGTGAAGGAGATTAATTTGAGAAGATTGTAAATCAGTTATTTATATGAACCGTGCAATTTGAAGGTCTCCTTTGAAGTTCTGATTATTGAAGAGTAATTTTTTAGTACTAGAGGATTTTTTTGCAGCAAATAGAAAAAGCCATGTACCGTTGGCATTGCAGGATGTAGAAATGTTGTTAATTTGTAAAATTTGATGGCGATGAATGAATAAGTAGGATGTCTTAATTTAAAATGATTGTTGATGGAATTGTGATTATATGCGATAAATTAGAATTCTAATATGCTCGAGCAGGTTAACATGATCAAAGGTAGTAGCTTGATCAATCTCTTTTTACAACACAATTGGAACTACTCACATCCATGCCAGTGAAAGTAAACACACAACAACTTTGGTTTCCAGTATCGTCCAAAATATTTATACAAGAAGAAAATTATTATTTGGTTATCCAGAAACACTGGATTCCATGCAAGATTCCACTGCCTTATAACACATCCAATTGGAAGAACAGAAAGTCCAAATGAAAATAACCGATACCAATATGGAATTATTTTTCACACCCTTCCAAGTCACTTATATAAGGATTCTAAAACATGGAAGACATTTGTTTTTCTTTTTTAATGCACAATTACATGTTAAATTATATCTTTCTTGTTGATTGTGAATATTTATTAAAAAAAAAAAAGACTATTAATGATATTCATGATGTTGATTTTTTTTTTTTTTAATAAAGACCACTAATTAGAGTGAGTACAACTTGAATTTAGGATATTATTAATCTAAATAAACATTTTCTACCATTGAATTACTTTTATTAAAAATTAACACTAAGTGAATTTAAAATGTACGTAAACAGGAGTATGTTAATTAATATATATTAGTTAGTGTTTGGAGAAAAAACAAATTTCCTTTTAGTACTTGAGTGACTTTTGTAATTAAAAACACCGTTGAATAAACATTAAAGTAATCATCACTCTTAAACATTGAAATCAAAATCATAAAGTGGCAACTTGGCTGCGGTAGTCCCACTCCAATCAATCCTAAATTAATATAATTTCATTAATCAATTCTCTCCCTACCTTTGTTTTCATGGGCTCCATCCACTCTCTCATCTTTGGTAATCAGTGAATTTCATATTAGATTTGGAGTTATCAACGCAGACCATCCCGTATTACAATCTTCTACTTAAAAGCGAAAAAATCTCAATGATGATCGAGGAGAGAAATATATAATAATTTAATTAATTACACACAGCCTGAGCTTGATTACACACGCTCCACCTCCTACTTACAACTCAGACACACAGCCTGATTATGTAGCAGCAAGCAATCCCCATGATGGACAGACTGCTGAGACCCTTGAAAAACAAAATGCGTATCTTCCGGTTAAACCGGAAGCCACACATAAGCATGGTGATAATGCTAAGGGAAGAAAACACGCTTACTGCATTGGCAGCAACGTAGGCTTCATAGGCTGATGGGTCCTGATCGGCCAAAATGGGATCGCCAGCTCGGTGTGCGCCCTTGTTTTCTGTCCAGTATCCGCGTGGAGGTTTGAAGGCCGCGGGGATGGCCAAGACGAGCATGAAGACTGCCGCCAGAATGATTGCGACGCGCTTCTTCTCGATCCAGTGCTCTTCTTCTCCGTCGCTCTCCTCCACTGGCGGCTGGTCGGGAATGGTAACGGCCTGCTCCTCCACCGGTTGCGATGGAATGGACGCGGCCGAGCTGGTGTGCTCCTCCACCGAAGGCGATGGACCGTGCATGGAAACGTGCGCGCTTTGCTCCATTGTGGCGTTAGCGGAGTTTTGTAGGAGTTAGAACCGGGTGCAGGCGGTGAGGTGAGAGGGCGGTGAGGTGAGAGAGAGAGAGAGAGCGGTGGCTGAGAGAGAGAGAGCGGTGGCTGAGAGAGAGAGCGGCGGGTGAGAGAGAACGGTGGCTGAGAGAGAGAGCGGCGGGTGAGAGAGAACGGTGGCTGAGAGAAATTTTTATTATTGAAGAGCCACAAACATACGTAAATTAGAAATTTCCAATTTATTTTTATTATATTTTAATTTTTTTCAAAATTTTTAAATATTTTAATTGTGTCCAAACTCAACCCACACTCCGAATGAGCCCAACCCGATGGGAGGGATTTATCCCGAACCTAACCCATTAATCTGATTTAATTTTTAATTGATGATATAATTAATATCAAAAAACCAATATACAAACAAATCAAAAACGAAAATTGAGACAAATTGATTATGATATCCATGATCTTTTTAAAATAATTTCAAATTTATATAAAAACTTTGACAATTAACAATGAAAGACTTTAATACCATGTAATAAGTTTTTTTTATACACAGATATAAATTTAGGGATTTTTTTTTATATTTATATATAGACCAAGTTATCAGATTTTTTTAACTCAAACCCAATTTGAAATTTTTTAGGATTGTCCCAAACCCAACTAATACCTCAAATGGGTCACTACTTGCTCCCCAAATAATTCCTAATAGACTAGGTTTTGATCAGACCGGATAATTTTGTCATCCCTAGTCCTCGATTACAATTCACTCACACACTCAACTCATCACTACATCCAGTCAGAGTCTCCACTCAGTCCACCAAACACCTTCAATCGATGTGTGTGTTAGAAATCTGGCTCTCGTATTTGCATGCACGTGATCTTATTCTTAATTTTTTTTAAGGGAAAAAACACTTGGAGAGGCCCACTAGACGATATTATAGGTATGATTTTTGCGTTGAAAACATGACGAAAAAGAAACGGAGGATATGCATGTTATGTTTTTAAGGAAGAGAGGCCAATAGGAGAGGCCCACTAGAAGATATTGTAGGTTCGATATGGACAATGAAATTTGGAGTTGAATACACAGTGAGAAAGCAACATAAGATTTGAACTGAAAGTGGATGCATCTTGTACTTAAATTTTATCACACATGTTAAGGTTGACTAACTCGTTGGTGGTCTCTTTAAAATATTTTGTCTCATGACCTCGTACTAATGAACTAATCACTGCTAGTCCAAAGGTGACAGATTCTTCTTCCCAAAGCCTTCGGTTTTTTTTTTTATCATTTAACACCTACACTCTTTGTTGATGCAGGCTCCTCGTGTCGGTTGGGTTGGACCCACTAGACATGAAGTTGAATCTCAAATGCATTCACTTGTCTCATCACAGTTCACTCTGCTTCATTTGTGCGAGTTGGTCGAACATCACCATCACATACCTTTTTTTGGAAACGGACACTTAATGCACTTGGAATCCTTCTGTCTTCATAATATATGCATGCCCTCCTCTTGTCTTATGATCAACATCACCATCAAGTTCCACGAAACCACTCTCTCAACAACTGGGTCAACAACAGTCCTCCATCATGTCTCAATCTGATCAACCATCAAAACCCGTGACCCAGCTGCTCAAAATGAATATTTAATTCTTTTATTTATATTTACAATACCTAATTTATACACATTAATAGTGCACCCAAAAGTTAAATATATTATCCTTTTAAAATATTATTGGTTTTCAATCATAAATTTTACTTATATTTAACACTAAATAGATCGTAAGTAAAAGAATTTAGTTTTAGTTGCTATTGTTTGTAAAATATTATGATGTTCAAAATAAAAATTCATTTTCATAATTTGATACTAATTTTAATAGTTTTTTTTTTTTTTTTTGAAAGATAATTTTAATAGTTATACAAATGTTAGTATTATTTGTAAATATAGGGCAAAAGAGAAAGCAAAAATTGTACTGTAGTGTATGCAATTATATATTATTATTATTATTATTCTTTGAAATCATGGAATTATCTTGTACTTGCAAGTTGGCTGAACATCACCATAATTTTCTTCTGTTGGAGACACACACTTTTATTTTATTTTTTATTTGAAACACATATTTTTGGAAACATACTTATTGCATTTAGAATCCTTCTGTCTGCAACTTAAACTATTTTATACTCATATCCCAATTGGCATACGACTCTGAAACCATTGCTTTTCCACTATTTTCATTCAGAATTGAAATTGGTAAAACTGTTACTAGCCTCCTTTGATTCCAACTGAACAGTAAGAAAACCACTGTCCCACTGATCAAAACAATAAATACTCTCAAATGAATATTTTCACACCAGTGTGTCATTTTCACATTAAAAATAAAAAATATCCTCCTATCTGGCATTATATTGAAGTGTGGCATTACCAAATGGGAGCACCACACGTTATCCTAAAGAGTTTTGATTGGTTCAAATCTAATCCAATTATTATTATTCCCTTTTTCCTTCTTTGAAGGAATTTTTTTTCAATTGGACAATAGATAAATCATTGCATTTTTTTTTAATAATATGTACTTACTTAGATACATGTTAATAATGCATCCAATAGTTAATTATATTGTCCTTTTAATACATTATTGGCTTTCAATAATGAATTTTACTTATATTTAACACTAAATAGATTGTAAGTAAAGAAATTTAGTTTCCATGTGAACTTTTGTCGTTGTTTGTAAAATATTGTGATGTTAAAAAGAAAAATTCATTTTCATATTTTGATACTAATTTTAATAGTTATACAAATGTTGGTATTATATTTATAAATAGAGGGCAAAAGAGAGAGCAAAAATTGCATTTGTAAGGTATGCAATTAGATATATTATTATTATTATTATTTGAAATCATGGAATTATGAAGTAAGTACTTGACTCTGCTTCAATTGTGCAAGTTGGTCGAACATCACCATCATTTCCTTTTTTTGGAAACGGACACTGATTGCATTTGGAATCCATCTGCTTTCATGATATATGCATGCCCGCCGCTTTTCTTGTGATCATCATCACCATCAACTTCCACGAAACCACTCTCTCAACAACTCGGTCAACAACAGTCCTCCATCATGTCTCAATCTGATCAACCATCAAACCCGCGACCCAGCTGCTCAAAAAGAATATTTAATTCTTTCATTTATATTTACAGTACCTAATTTATACACATCAATAGTGCACCAAAAAGTTAAATATAGGGGTTGGTACGGTTCGTTTCGGTTCAGCTTTTCCCAAAATCGAACCGAACCGAAAATTTTTTATTTTTGATTTTTTTGAACCGAACAGAACCGAATAAATCACATGAACCGAACCAAACCAAATCAAACCGATTTCATTCGGTTCGGTTCATTCGGTTTTGGGCTTGTAATTTTGGGTTTCCAATTGGTTTTAGGCCCGGTATATTATATAAATTGCAATTCAAAAAATTTAAAAATAATAACTCTCAATTCAAAAGTAACAGCCTTGAACATAAAAAACAATTGACAAAACTAAAAACAATTCAAAACAACACCTATAACATTTTCAAAACAACACTTAATTGAAACATATAATAGAATAGGCCAAAAAGGAGCCTAAAACATTTTCAAAACAACACCTAAAACATTCTTTCAACTTCAAGTTAAAACAAAAATAAAACAAAAACTATTATTGATTTTTTTTTTTTTTTTTGTTTTTGGTTCGGTTCGATTTTTTTGAGTCAAAACCGAATCGAACCGAAAATTTTCGGTTTTTTTAAAATTACAACCGAACCGAACAGAAAAACCGAAAAAAAAAATCGATTTTTCGGTTCGTTTCAGTTCGGTCTGGACCGGTTTGGTTCGGTCCGGTTTTTTTGCCCACCCCTAGTTAAATATATTATCCTTTTAAAATATTATTGGCTTTCAATCATAAATTTTACTTATATTTAATACTAAATAGATCGTAAGTAAAAGAATTTAATTTTTGTTGCTATTGTTTGTAAAATATTATGATGTTCAAAATAAAAATTCATTTTTATAATTTGATACTAATTTTAATAGTCATACAATTATTAATATTATTTATAAATAGAGGGGTAAAGAGAAAGCAAAAATTGTATTCTAGTGTGTGTAATTATATATTATTATTATTATTTGAATTCACGGAATTATCTTGTACTTGCAAGTTGGTTGAAAGTCACCATCGTTTACTTCTGTTGGAAACACACACTCACCTTTTTCTTTTTCTTTTTCTTTCTTTTTTTTTTTTTTTTTTTTTTTTTTTTTTTTTTAATTTGAAACACACACTTATTGCATTTAGAATCCTTCTGTTTTCTAATTAAATTATTTTATACTTATAAGCCCGTAGGCATACGACTCTGAAACCATTATATTTTCACTATTTTTATTCAGAATTGAAATTGATAAAACTTTTACCAGCCTCATTTGATTCCAACTGAACAATAAAAAAATCACTGTCCTACTTATCGAAATAATAAATACTCTCAAATGAATATTCTCACACCAGTGTGTCATTTTCATATTAAAAAAATAATAATAATGTAAAGGAACTGGGGCCATCCAATAGTTAATTATATTATCCTTTTAATACTTTGTTGACTTTCAATAATGAATTTTATTTATATTTAAGACTAAATAGATCATAAATAAAGGAATTTAGTTTCTGTGTAAACTATTGTCATTATTTGTAAAATATTATGATGTTAAAAAGAAAAATTTATTTTCATAATTTGATACTAATTTTAATAGTTATACAAATGTTGGTATTATATTTACAAATAGAGGGCAAAAGAGAGAGCAAAAATTGCATTTGTAAGGTACGCAATTAGATATAATATTGTCACTATTTGAAATCATGGAATTATAAATTAAGTAATTTGAAGACCATAATTTCGAGATTCTTGATCATGTGTAGTGGCCAGCTGTCATTTACCATAGTCCAATCAAAACCAAAACCAGCTTCGTCTAAAGACCCAAAAAAAAAAAACAAAAGGAACCATTTTGAAGAAACGTGAAAAGCACAAAGAAGAAGAGTGACAACTGAAACCTGCATGGATATCGAATCTCTCTCTTAGAGGCACAATCGTGTTCCCACGAAAGCAAAAATCAAACCCAATTAAAGTTCTCCTACCTAATGTCATTTAGTGGGAATTAATAAATAAATACTAATTAAGAAGACAAAGAGATAATATAATACTATAACAAAGATTGCAAAATACTGCAACAACGTAAATTATGGTATATAATTGAAACATGAGAATTTACCATAGTCCAATCGGGTTTGGAATTAATCCATCCTTTAATTGAATTATCAGTTAACAACTTCGGAATTAATCCACTCTCTCTCTCTCGCTCTCGTGGAAAGTCTTGGAGTTCAATCACACCCAACAACTCAGTTACATGTTAATTTGTTTTCTTCCTTTTTATTTGGTCTAATTCTCATACTAAAAATTAATTTAGAGTATTAAATCTTACAACTTCAATAAAAAACTCTCAAAACTATAGATGACCTTCATAAAAAAAAAATGAATAATCAACTTAAACACATCAAATATTAATATATTTTTTTAAAAAAAATACGAATGTAAATGAAAGTTATTTCACTTTCAATTTACTACTAGAAAATAATTTGGCAGTGATAACTTTTAATAACCCTTTTTCTTCTTCTATGAGACATCATCTCCCTGGTGTAACTAGACATCATCTACACAAAGGACAATCCAATTGGTGCCAATGACAGACCAGGGCACCCCACTCTCTCTCAAATTGTTGTCAAATTGTTAGAAATCTGATCTGGACAGCCCATTTAATTTTCTACATAAAGTTTCTATGTTCTCATCTATTTCTTTAAAATTACAATGAAGAATGCATTGAAAGAAAGGTTAGGAACAATGCTTATTTAATTTGTTAATGGATACTTTTAGTTGATGATGAATACTTGTTAATGCTTTGAAATTGTGCAATATTTGGATGTGAAAGGCAGTGGTACCACATAGGGCCATCAATCGCACCTTTTCATTTTCAATTTGTTTTTTTCAAGGGATTGCATAAAAAAAAAAAGTGGACCGAGTTACTAAGAAGGGTATAGATGTGATTTCAATTGCAAACAAAATCGAGGGGTGTTGAATCTTGTACTTTTCATGATGAACAACATCATGTACGGTTGATAGGCATATTTTCTTATATATGTGAAGCACTAGTGCATCACGTCTTGTTGACTTGTTCCCTTTGATAGAAATAAACTTCATCTTTTTCACATGCATGTGAGCATGACACAAATGATATCGTCAACTTTACCCCACTTTCACCATAAGTACTACTTTCCACTCTTTAAAATAATAATCTCTCGTCAATAGTTGTATCGTGGTTGTCACATCATCGTCATGTGCAATCCTGGACAACAATAAAATGATCTAGAACCTAATCGCAGCCTTCCAAAACAACACATTAGCTTTCTCATCAAAACACAAAAGCAGACAAAGGACAATGACAAAAGCAGAAGCAACTTATTTAAGAAGGTGAATGTATCCTCATTGAATTTTAAAGGGCAAAAAGGAACTAGAGGGAACCATCTCTCCTCTTATTGATTGCTTTCTTATCTTGACAACACAATTATAAACGGAACATTAAACATTATATATATATGTTCCAAAAGTATAACGGAGGTGATATTGATGGTGGGACAGCTATGTATACAATAGAAGTGGATTTTGTGAAATGTCAAAGAGCAAGAATGTATCCAACGAAAGCTAACATCTTCTGATTTTCTTTTATTTGGTCTAATCCTCATACTAATTTAGATTTTATGATTCGAAAATTAATTTAGATTGTTAAGTCTTATGACTTCAATAAAAAATCTCGTAACTTTAAATGACCTTCATTAACAAAAATTAATAATTAACTTAATTATATTAAATATTAATATATTTTTTAAAATAAATATGAATGTGAATTAGAATTATCTCAATTTTTATTTACTGTCAGCACCGTATTATTTCAATTTGACACCGTTTGTTGTCATTATCTCAATTCAATTGACTCTTTCTCTCTCCACTTCCCCAGATAGGTCCACCTCCGTCAAGACATTTCCGTAAAATAGAAAAAAAAAACTTTTCTGATGAGGTTCAAAATTTTTATAATATTTTAAATCAATGAAATGTATTAATTGTACTCTTACTAAAAAATAATCTCAATTCAATTGGCTCTGTCTCTCTCCCTTTCCCCAGACAGAACCAGGTCCACCACCATCAAGACATTTCCATAAATAGAAAAAAAATCTTTTCCCATGAGGTTGCAAAATTTTTATAATATTGTAAACCAATGAATTGTATTAATTATGCTCTACTAAAAAATAAGCAGAGGTAGAAGCACTTGTCGGTTCCTACTTTTTGTTTTTTATATTACTAGTTTATACATGTACGACGGGCAACATCAGGACACGTTTGTGGAGCAAAGCTAAGCTAGCCTCCAGTACAGTGCACACAAAATAGAAGCCTGCAAAAGCACTCTTTTGCGGTTTTGTCTTTATTTAATTATTGATTGAGTCCATACAAATATTTACAAATACAACACATGATCATGACCAAGATCATGAACGTGAACCATTCAAGAAATGAACTTGATGGTGCCAAGTTCGGGTGTCACGTGGGATTCACAATGTGGGCTGGTGGTGTGGGACTCAAACTCCACTAGATAGAAGAAAAAACCAGTTTTCAAGAATGCCTGGTTGTTTATGTTTAATGGGTTGTGATGTGTTGTGTTGTGTTTTTGGTCCGACATATTGAAATGGTACAAAGAGGGATACATTCAAAAATGATTGACAATACTGGAGTGAAGATGAGAGCTGGGGTACTGGTTTCGATCAAGTGTGTCGGGGACTAGCTAGTTGGTTTATGTCGATGTACACGCGGAGGGCTGGTTATAGGGGCACGTGCTGATCAATCATGCTTTGATTGTTTGTTGCTAGCTAGGTTCCACTGTTGGCTCCAACACTTAACTTTTGCTGTGTAAATTGTGGTATGGACGAGTTTGTGGAATTTTTTATTTTTGAAAATTGTGTCGTAAGTTTTGGTGGATGACGCCACCATTATTAGATCAAATCAATTTACATTAGCCACCGTTTACAGAAAACGTTGTAAATTGGTCGACAGGTGGTTAATGAATTGGCAAGTCATTATGATTGCTTGTAAGCATAGCTTAGCCGACCGACCACTCAAGTCTTCTTTGTATATAAGTGCTTGGTCATTCTTCATACGGTGAATAATAAAATGAAAATGCAAAACAATAATAGAATGATAAATACACGTGGCATGTAGATACTAAAATAATCTTGGGATATATCATTACATGAGATCAATAATTGAACCTTATAATTTATATGATATTGGGACTCAAATTGAGTTCAAATAACTTGATTGAGTCTTTAATGGTTTCAAACTTGAGGATGGATTTTTGTACCCTTCTAAAATTATGCGTATACCCCTTTTATAAGTTCATCCTATTAAATATTTTAAAAAATCCTAATTTATAAATTAAAAATAAAAAAATTGATAATGCTTATTTACACATGTAAACCAAGCAGAAGCAAAGGCACTTGTGGGGTGGCGTGGTGTGGGTGGGGATGGGACCCAAACCCACAAGATAGAAGCAAGAACTGCTCCCCAAGAATGCCTGATCGTTTATGTTTAATGGGTTCGGTTGTGTTGTGTTGTGTTTTTGGTCCCACACATTGAAACGGTGATTTGCTCTGATCCATACAAAGAGAGAGACAATCAAAAATGGTTGACAATACACGAGTGCTGGTTTCGATCTAGTTTGTCGGGGACTGGCTAGTTGCTTTATGTCGATGTACACGTGGAGGGCTGGTAGTATTGGTACGTGATGATCAATCATGTTTTGATTGTTTGTTGCTACATAGGTCCCTACTTCTGGATCCAACACTTTTGCTTTGTCAATTCAAGTTTGGACGAGTTTGTGGAATTTTATATTTTTGAAAGTTGTGTTGCCAGTTTTGGTGGATGACGCCATCATTATTATATCAAATCGATTTGCATCATTAGCCACCATTTAGAAAGAATCGTTGTACATTGGTCCACACGTGGAGATTTCTCATTGGTTAATGAATGGACAAGTCATTATGATTACTTGTAAACATTAGCTTAGGCGACCACTCAATTCTTCCCTATATATGTGTACTTGCTTGTTCTTTAGATGGTCAATAATAAAATGAAAATACAAAACAATAATAAAATGAGAGTACACGTGACACGCAGATATTAAAGCAATCTTGGGATATACCATGTCATTAGACCAATAATTGGGTCTTATAATTTTTATGATATTGGACCTAAATTGAGCCCAGACAACTTGATTGGGTCTTTAATGGTTTTAAACTTGAGGATGGATTTTTGCACCCCTCTAAAACAATGTATATACCCCTTTGTAAGTCCATCCTATTAAATATTTTTATAAAATCCCAATTTATATATTTAAAAATAAAAAAAAATGATGATGTTTATTTACACATGTAAAATGCAGGGAGACCACCAAGTCATAGAGGTGGTGGCAATGTTGGCTGTTTGGTTAGACTGATGTCATCATTGGGCCTACTCTGATATTGAGCCGCTTTAAGTTACTGGGCTTTTCTAATTATTGGGCCCGAATTTTGCCTCTGCAATAAGCAGCAATGCATTCATGTCCAAAATAGTTGTTTTTCGTTGATTAAAATAAATATCTGAACTATATATTATATAACTACAAAGTAATATAAGGTTTCCAATTTTTTAATAGTGCATGCATCTAAAAGTTAAATATATTACCCTTTTAAAATATTATTGACTTTCAATCATGAATTTTGCTTTTATTTAACATTAAATAGGTTATAACTAAAAGAATTTAGTTTCCGTTGTTATTGTTTGTAAACTATTATGATGTTCAAAATAAAAATTCGTTTTCATAATTTGATACTAATTTTAATAGTTATACAAATGTCAGTATTATTTATAAATAGAGGGCAAAAGAGAAAGCAAAAATTGTATTGTAGTGTATGCAATTATATATTATTATTATTATTTGAAATCATGGAATTATCTTGTACTTGCAAGTTGGTTGAACATCACCATAATTTTCTTCCGTTGGAGACACACACTTTTATTTTATTTTTTATTTGAAACACACATTTTTGGAAACATACTTATTGCATTTAGAATCCTTCTGTCTCCAACTTAAACTATTTTATACTCATATCCCAATTGGTATACGACCCTGAAACCATTGCTTTTCCACTATTTTCATTCAGAATTGAAATTGGTAAAACTTTTACTAGCCTCCTTTGATTCCAACTGAACAGTAAGAAAACCACTGTCCCACTGATCAAAACAATAAATACTCTCAAATGAATATTTTCACACCAGTGTGTCATTTTCACATTAAAAATAAAAAAAAATCCTCCTATCTGGCATTATATTGGAGTGTGGCATTACCAAATGGGAGCACCACATGTTATCCTAAAGAGTTTTGATTGGTTCAAATCTAATCCAATTATTATTATTCCCTTTTTCCTTCTTTGAAGGAATGTTTTATCAACTGGACAATAGATAAATCATTGCATTTTTTTTTAATAATATGTACTTACTTAGATGCTTATTAATAATGCATCCAATAGTTAATTATATTGTCCTTTTAATACATTATTGGCTTTCAATAATGAATTTTACTTATATTTAACACTAAATAGATTGTAAGTAAAGAAATTTAGTTTCCATGTGAACTTTTGTCGTTGTTTGTAAAATATTGTGATGTTAAAAAGAAAAATTCATTTTCATAATTTGATACTAATTTTAATAGTTATACAAATGTTGGTATTATATTTATAAATAGAGGGCAAAAGAGAGAGCAAAAATTGCATTTGTAAGGTATGCAATTAGATATATTATTATTACTATTTGAAATCATGGAATTATAAAGTAAGTAATCTCTGCTTCAATTGTGCAAGTTGGTCGAACATCACCATCATTTCCTTTTTTTGGAAACAGACACTTATTGCATTTGGAATCCATCTGCCTTCATAATATATGCATGCCCGCCTCTTTTCTTCTGATCATCATCACCATCAACTTCCACGAAACCACTCTCTCAACAACTCGGTCAACAACAGTCCTCCATCATGTCTCAATCTAATTAACCATCAAAACCCGCGACCCAGCTGCTCAAAAAGAATATTTAATTCTTTCATTTATGTTTACAGTACCTAATTTATACACATCAATAGTGCACCAAAAAGTTAAATATAGATGTGGGTACGGTTCGGTTCGGTTCGGTTCAGTTTTTCCCAAAACCAAACCGAATCGAAAATTTTCGATTTTTTATTTTTTTGAACCGAACAGAACCGAATAAATCACATGAACCAAACCGAACCAAACCGATTTCATTCTGTTCGGTTCATTTGGTTTTTGGCTTGTAATTTTGGGCCTCCAATTGGTTTTAGGCCCGGTATGTTATATAAATTGCAATTCGAAAAATTTAAAAGTAATAACTCTCAATTCAAAAGTAACAGCCTTGAACATAAAAAACAATTGACAAAACTAAAAACAATTCAAAACAACACTTATAACATTTTCAAAACAACATCTAATTGAAACATAGAATAGAATAGGCCAAAAAGGAGCCTAAAACATTTTCAAAACAACACCTAAAACATTCTTTCAACTTCAAGTTAAAACAAAAATAAAACAAAAACTATTAATTCATAATCAAGAAATGTATTATTGATTTTTTTTTTTGTTTTTGGTTCGGTTCGATTTTTTTGAGTCAAAACCAAACCGAACCGAAAATTTTCGGTTTTTTTTTAAATTACAACCGAACTGAACCGAAAAACCGAAAAAAGAACCGATTTTTCTGTTCGGTCCGGTTTTTTTTCCCCACTCCTAGTTAAATATATTATCCTTCTAAAATATTATTGACTTTCAATCATAAATTTTACTTATATTTAATACTAAATAGATCGTAAGTAAAAGAATTTAGTTTTCGTTGCTATTGTTTGTAAAATATTATGATGTTCAAAATAAAAATTCATTTTTATAATTTGATACTAATTTTAATAGTCATACAATTATTAGTATTATTTATAAATAGAGGGGAAAAGAGAAAGCAAAAATTGTATTGTAGTGTGTGTAATTATATATTATTAATATTATTTGAATTCACGGAATTATCTTGTACTTGCAAGTTGGTTGAAAGTCACCATCGTTTACTTCTGTTGGAAACACACACTCATCTTTTTCTTTTTCTTTCTCTCTCTCTTTTTTTTTTTTTTTTTTAATTTGAAACACACACTTATTGCATTTAGAATGCTTCTGTTTTCTAATTAAATTATTTTATACTTATAAGCCCATAGGCATATGACTCTGAAACCATTATATTTTCACTATTTTTATTCAAAATTGAAATAGATATAACTTTTACCAGCCTCCTTTGATTCCAACTGAACAATAAAAAAAATCACTGTCCTACTTATCAAAATAATAAATACTCTCAAATGAATATTCTCACACCAGTGTGTCATTTTCATATTAAAAAAATAATAATGTAAAGGAACTGGGGGCATCCAATAGTTAATTATATTATCCTTTTAATACTTTGTTGACTTTCAATAATGAATTTTATTTATATTTAACACTAAATAGATCATAAATAAAGGAATTTAGTTTCTGTGTAAACTATTGTCATTATTTGTAAAATATTATGATGTTAAAAAGAAAAACTTATTTTCATAATTTGATACTAATTTTAATAGTTATACAAATGTTGGTATTATATTTATAAATAGAGGGCAAAAGAGAGAGCAAAAATTGCATTTGTAAGGTACGCAATTAGATATAATATTGTCACTATTTGAAATCATGGAATTATATAAATTAAGTAATTTGAAGACCAAAATTTCGAGATTCTTGATCATGTGTAGTGGCCAGCTGTCATTTACCATAGTCCAATCAAAACCAAAACCAGCTTCGTCTAAAGACCCAAAAAAAAAAAACAAAAGGAACCATTTTGAAGAAACGTGAAAAGCACAAAGAAGAAGAGGGACAACTGAAACCTGCATGGATATCGAATCTCTCTCTTAGAGGCACAATCGTGTTCCCACGAAAGCAAAAATCAAACCCAATTAAAGTTCTCCTACCTAATGTCATTTAGTAGGAATTAATAAATAAATACTAATTAAGAAGAGAAAGAGATAATATAATACTATAACAAAGATTGCAAAATATTGCCAACAACGTAAATTATGGTATATAATTGAAACGTGAGAATTTACCATAGCCCAATCGGGTTTGGAATTAATCCACTCTTTAATTGAATTATCAGTTAACAACTTCGGAATTAATCCACTCTCTCTCTCTCTCTCTCTCGTGGAAAGTCTTGGAGTTCAATCACAGCCAACAACTCAGTTACATGTTAATTTGCTTTCTTCCTTTTTATTTGGTCTAATTCTCATACTAAAAATTAATTTAGATTATTAAATCTTACAACTTCAATATAAACTCTCAAAACTATAGATGACCTTCATAAAAAATATATATATATTAATAATTAACTTAAACACATCAAATATTAATATTTTTTTTGAAAAAAAATACGAATGTAAATGAAAGTTATTTCACTTTTCATTTACTACTGAAAAATAATTTGGCAGTCGCCGTCGTGCCGCCGCGTCGCGTAGCTTCTTCCGATCTGCTACTGCCGCCGTGTCCCTTTTCTTCTCCGCGTTGCTTCTTCTCGCCCGCCGCGTCGTCGTGCCGCCGTGTCGCGTAGCATCTTCCGATCTGCTACTGCCGCCATGTCGCGTAGCTTCTTCTCGCCCGCCCCGTCTTCGAGCCGCTGCCGCCGTGCCGTGCCGTGCCGTGCCATGCCGTGCCATCTCCGCCGTCCCGCGCAGATGTTTGCGGATATATTTTTTATGTTGTTTTTTTAATATTAAGAACAATATTTGCATCTATGTTGATGTTTGTATTTTAATGTTTTGCATTGTATTTATGGATGATTGTATTTTTATGTTTTGGATTGTATTTGTAATTGTGGATGATTGTATTTTTATATTTTGGATTATTTTGGATTGTATTTGTAATTTGTGGATGATTATATTTTTAGGTTTTGAATTGTATTTGTGAATTATGATATATTTTTTTTTGGAAATATGGATGATTGTATTTTTAGGTTTTGGATTGTATTTGAATATTTTAATGTTATTTTTTATTAGATGTGAATTAAAATTTAAATATACTAAATATGGTTAAATTCATAAACGGGTTAACGGGTCAGTTAAACGATCCGTTAATAAACGGGTTATCGTGTCGTTTTCGTGTTGACCCGTTTCTTATCGTGTCGTTTTCGTGTTGACCCGTTTCTTATCGTGTTGACCCGTTTCTTATCGTGTCGTGTTCGTGTCGAATGAGTTCAACCCATTTGCTTATCGTGTCATGTTAAAAATTATCGGGTCGTGTTCGTGTCGGGTCGGGTCCAACCCAACCCGTCAACCCGAATTGCCACCCCTACTTTTAATAAACCTTTTTCTTCTTATATGAGACATCATCTCCCTGGTGTAACTAGACATCATCTACACAAAGGACAATTCAATTGGTGCCAAGGACAGACCAGGGTACCCCACTCTCTCTCAAATTGTTGTCAAATTGTTAGAAATCTGATTTGTACAGCCCATTTAATTTTCTATACAAAGTTTCTATGTTCTCATCCATTTCTTTAAAATTACAATGAAGAATGCATTGAAAAGAAAAGTTAGGAACAATGCTTATTTAATTTGTTAATTGATACTTTTAGTTGATAATGAATACTTGTAAATGCTTTGAAATTGTGCAACATTTGGATGGGAAAGGCAGTGGTACCACATAGGGCCATCAATCACACCTTTTCATTTTCAATTTGTTGTTTTCAAGGGATTGCATAAAAAAAAAGTGGACCGAGTTACTAAGAAGGGTATAGATGTGATTTCAATTGCAAACAAAATGCAGGGGTGTTGAATCTTGTACTTTTCATGCTCAACATCATGTACGGTTGATAGGCATATTTCTTATAAATGTGAAGCACTAGTGCATCGCGTCTTGTTGACTTGTTCGCTTTGATAGAAATCAATTTCATCTTTTTCACATGCCTGTGAGCATGACACAAATAAATGATATCATCATCAACTTTACCCCACTTTCACCATAAGTACTACTTTCCACTTTTTAAATAGTAATCTCTCGTCGATACTTGTATTGTGGTTGTCACATCATCGTCATGTGCATACTGGACAACAATAAATGATCTAGAACCTAATCACAGCCTTCCAAAACAACACATTAGCTTTCTCATCAAAACACAAAAGCAGACAAACGACAATGACAAAAGCAGAAGCAACTTATTTAAGAAGGTGAATGTATCCTCATTGAATTTTAAAGGGCAAAAGGGATCTAGAGGAACCCATTTCTCCTCTTATTGATTGCTTTTCTTTTCTTGACAACACAATTATAAATGGAACATTAAACATTATATATATATATATGTTCCAAAAATATAACGGAGGTGATATCGATGGTGGGACAGTTGTGTATACAATAGAAGTGGATTTTGTGAAATGTCCAAGAGCAAGAACGTTTCCAATGAAAGCTAACATCTTCTGATTTTTTTTTATTTGGTCTAATCCTCATACTAATTTAGATTTTATTAAACAGTATCTGTCCTCTGGATGGATACCAAGTTGCCAAAATCCTGCTTTTAAATCAAATTTGGAGAAGATGCAAGCATTAGAAAGACAGACAAACAGAGTGTGTCGACTGGGCAGAGGAAACTTATCATCTTGAAGAAACTGGTTAAGAGGTCTGTAGTTGATGACCAACCTGAGTTTTCCTCTTACTTGTTCGACTCTTTTGTTGACATAAAAGGCTTCACATGCCCATTGGGAGGTGGTTGATTCAATAAGTCCCTCAGACTGTAATTGAGAACATTCAGTGCGAGCAAGCTGAAGATGTTCAGGATTCATTCCTGAATGGCTGGCTTTAGTAGGGTTGATGTCCTCGTTCATGTGGAACGGCAGCTTGATAAAGAAATCAGGATTTTGCCAAAGAGGATGGAAACATTTTTTCAGGAAATCAGTATGAGACTCAGCACAGGAGTGAGTGAAAAGTTGATTTTTGATGGCTGTAAAGTCTAAAGAGGGTTGAAGAGCATAACGGTTGAGAACAGAGGTCCATGGTTTGAAATGATGTTTAAAACGAAGACCAGTGGGGAGGATTCTAAGAGCTGTAAGCTTAGAGTAGAAATCAAATCCAAAAACAAGGTCTTTGTTTGGGAGATTGGAACCAAGAACTCTGTGTTTAAGAGTACAGCCAGGAAAAATCTCAAAGATCAAGGGTTTGCTGATCAAAGAGATATGGAAGTCGTTTCCATTTACTGTTCTGAATTTTTCATGGTGTGGCTGCCAATATTCAGAGGGCAAAACAGAAGGGTTCATGATAGAGGTGACTGCACCAGTATCAATGAAAGCAATGAGAGGAATAGGTTTTGCATATTTGGTAGGGAAGACTTTTATCATAACAGAATGAGTTAAGGGTGCTGTAGGATGAACAACATATAAAAGTCGTGGAGAAGAATGGTCTGAGAAAGATGAATCAGAATCATCACAAATAGAGGATTGATCAAATTGAAGAAGATCCTGGGAATTAGGATGATCATGAATGGAGAAGATATCTTCAATTTCATCGTCAGTGAGGGAAATACCTTTTTGAGAGAGGTATTGGACCATCTTTTGGGATTTTTGAGGTTTATTGGGACACTGTTTAGCAAAATGTCCGGTCTGGTTACAAAGATAACATTTGGTGGTGGAGCGTTGCTTAAAAGGTTTCTTTCGAAGGAATCGTCTGATTCGGAACTTAGGTTTTCGGGCATAGTGTTTATGCTTGGAAGGAACCGGTTGGGTTTTGAAAGAATGGTGCTTCTTTTTGGTAGAGCACTGGCAACGATGCTTATCCTTGCATTTGATCTGGAGATCAGGGCGTTGACAAACCTTTGTCAATTGCTGGGCTTTCTTCAGGTAATCTTCAAAGAATTTCTTTTGAGCACATAATTTGTCAAGAGCTGTGAGGACAAATTGATAGATCTCACCAAGAGCGCATTGTTGGAGAGAACGATCTTGGGCTTGCATGAGTTTCTGTGCTTCTTGGGATAAAGAGTCAGGAATAGAAGACAAGAAAGCTTGTTTCATGTTTGGATCATCAATACCATGGAGAGCATGAAAACGCTTGCGCATTTGTTGATAATGACGATCAAGATCTGCTCTGTTATAGGAGCAACACTTCATTTGGAAGTATTCTTCCCTCATTTTTACTTCATGAGCGAGCGGTCTGCCACATAATTCAGTATATAGGAGATAAAGAACCTGATTAAGATCTGGAAATTGACAGAACTGCAACTGTCTGTATTCACCAAGTTCTTCCCCCCATTCACGAAGAGTTCCAGTGAATCGGGTAGCAAACTGGGTGAGAACTTGTTGGAGCTGCGCCTGTGGCTTTAACATTTCAGTTTGTAGCCAGGCTTGGAATTCAAAGATGCGTTCACGCCATTTGGAGTAGGGAACATCATCAAGGGTGAAGGTGAACAATTTGGATATATTGGGATTATGTGGTACAGGTTGAGGCTGAGGAGGAGCAGGTGGAATCTCAGTCTCTGTACTGGTTGTCTCAATATGAATTTGTGGTTCAGTATTCATATACTGAGTAGGAAGGATTGGGTATGAGCTTCCTGTACTGCTGCTGTAAACATGATCAACATCAGAAGATAAAAAGTTATCTTCAAAAGGAGATGAGGATGTTAATGAGGAAGTTGTATAAGTACTGAACAGGTTGTTGAATAACCCGTGGTTAGAATCAACAGGGGAAACAGGTGATGTATAGGAGCTTCTGAGAGATGCGTCAGGAAGAACAGGTGCAAGAGAAGCAAGAGGGTCAAGTATAGGTTCTGGTGAACTAAAAGGGTCAGGCTCATACGGTAAAGATTCTGGAGGAGGAATATATGGAATCTGGGAGGATCCCATTTCTTGCAAAGTCCTGGAGATCTGGTTTGGGTGAGAAACCATAAACTGATCTTCACGCTTGCTGTGGGAGCGAGAACTAGAGGCATGGCTCTCGTGTGGTGAAGAGTGGACTTTTGATTTGCTCTTTCGTCTAAGCAAATGCTTTTGTTGCTTGAGTTCAGCCTGCTGAGCTTCTTGTTGTTCTTTGAGCTTAGCGTAAAGGCGATGAGAAGTACCGAAAGCAATATCGGCCTCAGATCTGGTTTCCAAAGGGGTTAAGGAAGCAAACGGGTGACTGGCCTTAGGTAAGGCAGGTTTTGGAAAAGACCAGGTGCTTGGAGTTGCTTCAAAAGGATTATACACAGGTGTAGGAGGAGCTGTATTATAAGTCTGTCAGTACAAGTCTACTTGTAACGAAGCTAGTTGAGTTTTGAGTCTCCTCATTTCAGCATCTTTCTGGGTGAAAGCAATGGTAAAGCTCTGATTTGTCTAAATCAGGTGGATAAGATCATTATGGAGCTGATTCATGCGTTGTTGAAGCTGCTGAATGATTTGAGAGGTCCGCTTTATTGCAGTGGACGTCTGAGATTGCAAATGATTGAGTTTGGACTCAATTCTGTGCATGACTTTGTTCTGGGCAATGGCATTTTCAAATTGCCAATTAAGGACAGCTTCAGCTTGTGAAAGAGGCTTTACAAAACCATCAGGTAGGATGGTTTGAGAAAAAGTAACTCGAGGTCTTTGGTTAAAAGTCTCATCTAGAGAGGGGAAATCTGTGTCATACGAAGGAGATGGATGTGAATACATCATAACTGCAGGGACAACAGGAACAGACTGTGTTTTAGGAACCCATTGTTGTTTGGGTTTACAGGTAGATGGAAAAATTCTTTCTGAGGGATCAGAAAACCATTGGAGACCTTTTTTTATAACATGGTAATGGTGTGTTGACAGAAGGGACTGTCAAGGGAAGAGAACTGGGTGGTCGTTTGGGAAAACGTTTTTCAAATTCATCCCAAGAGGGATCTGAAGCAAGAGCTTGGATAGGCAAGTCAGGATTTGAATATTTAACAATATATTCATATTTGCCAGAGGGTTCGCCTAGAGGACTAACAGTAGGATCACCATTAAGCCATATCTGATAAAGAGATTTAGATTTGGTTGAGGCTCTAGGTAAAGAAATGGATCTGCGGTAACTTTTACATTGACATTCAAGATCATAGAAACTCTGACCTTCTAGATCCTGGAAATGATAAACTGGCTGACCTGCTGAGGTAACATATTGTACCTGAGGTTGGGATGGAGCCGGATCAAAGGAACTGGCTGATCGAATAATGAACTGTGTGCCAAGCTCTGATGGAGCACTAGGCTCTCCTGGTTTGAGGAATTAGATAGTGGTTGTACCATCTGGGTTTTGCATCATGACCGCTTCATTAGCAAAGACTGGAGCAGAGGTTTGTTGATGTTTTTCATAGGAAGTTACCCACTGAACAGGTAACAATTCGAGTAGTTTTTCTCGAGAGATTTGTCTGGGGACAGAAGTGCAATGAGGAACATGATTTGAGTCCATGGTGAGAAACAAAGCTTCAGTAGTGCTGGGCATTGAAAGATCAAGGGCATGATCTTGGACACGTCATATCATCTGATGATGAAGAGTGGCGGCTATGGAACCGGGTTTCTGAACAGCACCAGTGAGTTGGATTTGGACTTGTAAAGCAATGGATAAGAACTCATCCCTAAGGTTTATATTGAAGTTTGGTTTAAGGGTAAGCATGATGGTACTGGCATTTAGAGTTGTCAAGACAGTAGCAAGACATGCATGTTCGTATTTGGGATAACGAGACTCAAGAAGGGCTAGCCTGCGGGAGACAGGAAGACCTTTTCGACCATGATAGGTAACTGTAAGTCTTATGGCACCAAAATTAAGCATTTAAAAATTAATTTAGATTGTTAAGCCTTATGACTTCAATAAAAAATCTCATAATTTCAAATGACCTTCATTAAAAAAATATTAATAATTAACTTAATCATATTAAATACTAATATATATTTTAAAATAAATATGAATGTGAATTAAAATTATCTTAATTTTTATTTACTATCAGCCCCGTATTATTTCAATTTGACACCGTTTGCTGTCATTATCTCAATTCAATTGACTCTTTCTCTCTCCACTTCCCCGGATAGGTCCACCTCCATCAAGACATTTCCATAAAATATAAAAAAAACTTTTCTTATGAGGTTCAAAATTTATATAATATTTTAAACCAATGAAATGTATTAATTGTACTCTTATTAAAAAATAATTTCAATTCAATTGGCTCTGTCTCTCTCCCTTTCCCCAGACAGAACTAGGTCCACCACCATCAAGATATTTCCATAAATAGAAAAAAAAATCTTTTCCCATGAGATTGCAAAATTTTTATAATATTGTAAACCAATGAATTGTATTAATTATACTCTACTAAAAAATAAGCAGAGGTAGAATGCAAATACACGTGGCATATAGATACTAAAGCAATTTTGGGATATGTCATAACATGAGACCAATAATTGGAGCTTATAATTTATATGATATTGGGGTCCAAATTGAGTCAAGATAACTTGATTGGGTCTTTAATGGTTTCAAACTTGAGGATAGATTTTTGCACCCCTCTAAAACTGTGCATATACCCCTTTTGTAAGTCCATTCTATTAAATATTTTTAAAAAATCCCAATTTATAAATTAAAAATAAAAAAATTGATGATGCTTATTTACACATGCAAACCAAGCAGAAGCAGAAGCACTTGTGGGGTGGCGTGGTGTGGGTGGGGATGGGACCCAAACCCACAAGATAGAAGCAAGAACTGCTCCCCAAGAATGCCTGATCGTTTATGTTTAATGGGTTCGGTTGTGTTGTGTTGTGTTTTTGGTCCCACACATTGAAACGGTGATTTGCTCTTATCCATACAAAGAGAGAGACAATCAAAAATGGTTGACAATACACGAGTGCTGGTTTCGATCTAGTTTGTCGGGGACTGGCTAGTTGCTTTATGTCGATGTACACGTGGAGGGCTGGTAGTATTGGTACGTGATGATCAATCATGTTTTGATTGTTTGTTGCTACCTAGGTCCCTACTTTTGGATCCAACACTTTTGCTTTGTCAATTCAAGTTTGGACGAGTTTGTGGAATTTTTTATTTTTGAAAGTTGTGTTGTCAGTTTTGGTGGATGACGCCATCATTATTATATCAAATCAATTTACATCATTAGCCACCATTGAGAGAGAATCGTTGTATATTGGTCCACACGTGGAGATTTCTCATTGGTTAATGAATGGACAAGTCATTGTGATTACTTGTAAACATTGCTTAGGCGACCACTCAATTCTTCCCTGTATATGTGTACTTGCTTCTTCTTTAGATGGTTAATAATAAAATGAAAATACAAAACAATAATAAACTGAGAGTACACGTGACACACAGAAACTAAAGCAATCTTGGGATATGCCATGTCATTAGACCAATAATTGGGCCTTGTAATTTATATGATATTGGACCTAAATTGAGCCCAGACAACTTGATTGGGTCTTTAATGGTTTTGAACCTGAGGATGGATTTTTGCACCCCTCAAAAACTATGTATATACCCCTTTTGTAAGTCCATCCTATTAAATATTCTTATAAAATCCCAATTTATATATTTAAAAATAAAAAAATGATGATGTTTATTTACACATGTAAAATGCGGGGAGACCACCAAGTCATGGAGGTGGTGGCAATGTTGACTGTTTGGCTAGACTGATGTCATCATTCGGCCTACTCTGATATTGAGCCACCTTAAGTTACTGGGCTTTTCTAATTATTGGGCCCGAATTTTGCCTCTGCGATAAGCAGCAATGCATCCGTGTCCAAAATAGTTGTTTTTTGTTGATTAAAATAAATATCCGAACTATATATTATATAACTACAAAGTAATATAAGGTTTGCCAATTTTTTTTAATCCAAATATATGCCAAAATGATAAAAAAAAATGAGTTATTAACATCTTATAAATTATAAAATGATTTAATAATTAATTTGACGTTGATAGCTCATATCATATTATTTGATAAAATCATAAAAAAATAAAAGTAAAAATCTAACATTATTCCTTCTTATAATATCTTGGATTCCGATCTATTGTTCTCTCGTTATATAACTACCACATCTTTAATATATATATATTATGTTTATTGTTCTCTCGTTATATATGCTTAATTTAAGAGTGATATGTGAATAATTTTTTTTTTTCTCTTTTTATGTTTATTGTTCTCTTTTTTATGTAGGGCTTGGAGGGAATTTACCTAGGAGCCTAGCAATGTGGAAGACTCACATTCCCGATCCCACTGAAGCTGGTAGTACTCTTCTCTTCAAACTTGTCGAAGCTAACTTGAATCTGTTTTTTGTGATGCAACAAAAGCGTTTTCTCATTATTGGTGCTATCAATCGCTCTCTTGTTCACCTCTCTCTCTACCCACAAAAGGGATTCTCCTCTCTTTGGCATATGTTATTATGATTTAATTGCTGTGTTAGATTTTGAGGAACACTTCTTAGGTGTTGTAGTAAGATTGTTCAGAGGTGTAATTTAGATTTGTGTTTGTGGGTTCATGACATGTTTGCTGGAATTTTTTTTTCCTTAAAAAAAAATGGTGGATGGAGTTTACTTTTAAGATCAGTAGACCATTATTGGAATTGTATTTCGGTGCTATTTTACTTTTGTGTATATTATGAAATAATAGCATTACTCCACCAAGTGGGCATCTTTTGTATTTCCTCAATTTGAGGAGTACCCCTACTTTAGTTTGTGTATCAAGAACTTTTGGTGAAGAAAACTTCTAGTTGTGAATGGGGTAAACTTATGATGTCGTATACTTTTTTCTTTGTTTTGTTGCTTCTTTCATTTGAACCTGTAATTAGACATTTGAATGCTCTCATATGTGTATCAAAGTTATATTTTCTTGAATTTAGTCAGGCAATTGCCATTTTTCTAGACTGTTATTGGGTATGCTAATTAGTAGATCTTTTGAATGAAGCATCTGAATGCTCTTGGGACTATCTAAAGCTTATACTGCGATGAAAAACAATTTAACTTAAAAGTTCTAACTGGATAGAGAGACAATGTGGAGTAGATAGCACTGCATTGTCTTGTTTTAAGCATTTCATTTTTGGATGAATCGTTGGTGATTTAATCAAGTTGAAAAGAATTAGATAGTACTTATTCTTTTCGCAGAGTACATTTTTTTTTCCTTGGTGAGTTCTCTTGGTTTTATTAAGTGATGATTCACCTAGACAAACATATTGAGTTATCTAAAGAATTGTGGATAAATAGTATGAAGAACAAGGACAGCGGGTATAATGCCATGCATGTTTGATATGAATGTTGTGTTGTGAAGCAGTGGTGGTTCGAATTGGGATTGTGCATCAGTGGCTAGGGTGAGATTTGAATGTTGCTACTTTTATTTTGTAGTTTCAAATCAGTTTTGTTGAACTACTGTTACTTGTTGCTGCATTTGAACTACTGTTACTTGTTGCTGCATAGTCTTTTTTGGTCTGCTTTCTGTAGATTTTATATTACCACTACGTATAACACATATAACCAATCAAACATGAAAAACATGTTTCATGTCGAGTTGCACCCAACACAATACACAACATTTTTCACAACATTTTTCACATCCTTTCTCTTAATTCTCTTATTGAACAGGGTTTCTGGAAAGAGCATTTACGTGGTATACCATACCATATAAGGTAGGTGACTGCTATTAATTGCATAGCAATTTTGTTGTATTTATTTTATTAAGAGCTCTTGGTTTGATGTGAACTGTATCTTCGACAGTGCTTTGTATGTTGTTGACTTGAAGAAATTTCGCCAGACTGCAGCAGGAGATAATTTAAGGGTTTTTTATGAAACTCTTAGCAAGGATCCAAACAGTCTATCTAATCTAGATCAGGTAATTCACCAAGTTATATTAGTGATTGTGATATCTTTTCAACAATTGAACTTAGTGCCTATACTATCCAGTTTATAGTGCCTCCAATATCTCAGTGCCTATTAATTAAACTATATGATAATTAGACCAATTAGAAAGTAATGCGCAACAGAATAATAGTAGTACTTGCTAGTTTTAAGCTCGAGTTTTCTGCCTTACTTGATCAACTAAACTTAGTTTTGAACTTGAGTTTGACTGACAATTGTTTTTGTTATAAATTTCTAATGGATAAGCCTATAAGTGGAAGTGTACAACAAACTGGACATATTATGTAGTTTTGTACTGCAAATATCACTTGATCTAGTTGTGTAAGAAAGGACTGATTGACTATATTCTTCCTATTTCTTCTTTCATTGTTGATGATGTTACTTGTCCAATCCTATAATTTATGCTAGAGTTTGTAATGGGCAATGAAAACCAGTTTTTTAGTTTTTATATTAAAACTTAGTAGCCAGAACCAACTACTTAAGAGCATTTATAAAAGAAAATTGGTTTAATATGTTGTATAAAGCAAATTTGATAGTTGCTAGTTGTTTGGTAATGAAGCAAATTTGATAGTTGCTAGTTGTTTGGTAATGAAGCAAAAAAATACAAGTTCGAAGAATTCCAGCTGCTGTCTTAATGTCTCTTTTTCTTCGCATTACTATATTTACTAATGCAATGCAGCCTCTGGGAATATAATGTTTCATCCCATCTCTCTCTTAAAATTAGGCTTTATATCGAGGAATTAAATAGAAAGAACCTTCTATGTTATTACTTGGTTGGAGCATCACTCTGGGATCTCAATATCTGCTTCTTCTACTAGTTCATCTTCTCTTTTTTCTTCAAATTTTGATCATCTGATTATTAGTCATAAACGGACAAAATGGTTGTCATGCCATCAAATATTTTTTTATTAGGATACCGGGTTTTGTATTTTAAAACTAAATTCTACTCTGGCGATGCTGAAAACTAAGATGAATTTTATATGTTTATTCAAAGTATTTTACTCAATCAGAAGTAAAATGCCTTGGGCTTGGTGGCTTACTAACAGCTCCATCATGCAATACACAATGCACGGGGACCAATTCTCACAAATTGAATGAATAGTTTGTTACATAATCTCATTACTAACTATATAAAATTTTCAACTTTATGTGTTTTACTTTCATTATTTCAGGATCTTCCGAACTATGCCCAGCATGCAGTACCTATTTTTTCACTTCCACAGGAATGGCTATGGTGTGAGTCATGGTGTGGTAATAGCACAAAGTCTAAGGCGAAAACCATTGATCTTTGCAATAATCCTATGACTAAGGAACCCAAACTTCAGGTACATGTCTAGATATATTTATTTTCTCATTTTGATTGTCCTTGCTTCTATCATAAGATTTAGCATTAAAGATAATCCTTTCTCGAGGAGATCGAATCTTATCTATTAGATGCATCTAAATCTGGAAGCATGAAGTTTGATTTGTTAAAATCAGGACATCATGACCTGAATTTGTCTTTTAGTGAGATTCTTTTACAGGAAACATGCATGAGCCGCATCTTTTACAGGAAACATGCATGAGCCGCATATTCTAGTTTTTACAGAAAACTGCATGAAGTGCACTTGGTCTGGTGCAAATGGTTCTACTATACCCCTGCATGAGTCACATTTTCAAATTTCTGAGAAACCTACTTGAGCCACACTTACTCTTCTATAGAAATCTGCATGAGTTGTTTTTTTTTTTTTTTTTTCTTTTATAAAAATTTACACCAATGATCATTAATCGTTGCTCACTCACTCTCTATCCTACTTATTTGTTGACATTGCCTCAGGGAGCAAGAAGAATAGTTTCTGAATGGCCAGATCTTGACTTAGAGGCTAGACGGTTCACTGCAGAAATTTCAGGTGATGAAGTGGAGTTCACACCTGCTAATCAGCCACAAACTTCAAAAAATGATAGTTCTTCTGATGAAGACATGGAATGGAAGTCAGAGTTGTGAAAGTAACTTACAAACTTAAAATGACATATAGCATACCTGCAATTTGTTGCTACGGGCTTGTATACTACACAAGTTCTTGAATGAAGAATATTTGCTTACAAGGAGAACCCATGAAAACATCACGAATATACATGCCTTTCCAAGCAAAATTTTTGATGGGTTGCTGCTGGAATGGCTTTTGAAGTTAAGGAGATTAATTTGAGAAGATTGTAAATCAGTTATTTATATGAACCGTGCAATTTGAAGGTCTCCTTTGAAGTTCTGATTATTGAAGAGTAATTTTTTAGTACTAGAGGATTTTTTTTGCAGCAAATAGAAAAAGCCATGTACCGTTGGCATTGCAGGATGTAGAAATGTTGTTAATTTGTAAAATTTGATGGCGATGAATGAATAAGTAGGATGTGAAATCCGCGACTTGCTATATGATCCGATCAAAACAAAAGAGAAAGTGGCCTTTCGGCTGAAAATGATTAAGAAACTATTGGAGTGGATTAATTAATAAGGATTTTGTGGGGATTATATCAAGGCATATTCACTGCACAAACTGTAGAAATACTCTCACAAATTGCCTAGTGCTTTCGGTGCAGTTGCAATCATTTCTTATATCCCCATTTTAATGATCCCTGCTCATGAGTTATGTTTGACTCACTTGGCAACCGCACGCTTCCCTCTCATTATATATTCAACCGTGAATTACGTTAACCAAAGAGATTCAATCAGCCTTTTAGTATATTTAAAGAGATTTCGTGTTCTAACCTATAAGGCTACATATTTTTAGGTTATAAGTGCGAATAGATTTGCAAAGAGTAATATTATGATTGTTGCATTGCTCCAATTACAGTTATCAAGAATTGTTGAATTTGAACACCAAATTTGTAAATTCTCTCCATTGTATTCACAGGGTTTAAATTACGTTTTCTTTTTAACAATAATTTATGCAGATAATAAACAAAATAATACATTTGTTTTTCTTTTTTAATGCACAATTACATGTTAAATTATATCTTTCTTGTTGATTGTCAATATTTATTAAAAAAAAAAAAAAAACTATTAATGATATTCATGATGTTGATTTTTTTTTTTTTTAATAAAGACCACTAATTAGAGTGAGTAGGACTTGAATTTAGGATATTATTAATCTAAATAAACATTTTCTACCATCGAATTACTTTTATTAAAAATTAACATTAAGTGAATTTAAGATGTACGTAAACAAACAGGAGTATGTTAATTAATATATATTAGTTAGTGTTTGGAGAAAAAACAAATTTCCTTTCAGTACTTGAGTGACTTTGGTAATTAAAAACACTGTTGAATAAACATTAAAGTAATCATCACTCTTAAACATTGAAATCAAAATCATAAAGTGGCAACTTGGCTGCGATAGTCCCACTCCAATCAATCCTAAATTAATATAATTTCATTAATCAATTCTCTCCCTACCTTTGTTTTCATGGGCTCCATCCACTCTCTCATCTTTGGTAATCAGTGAATTTCATATTAGATTTGGAGTTATCAACGCAGACTATCCCGTATTACAATCTTCTACTTAAAAGCGAAAAAATCTCAATGATGATCGAGGAGAGAAATATATAATAATTTAATTAATTACACACAGCCTGAGCTTGATTACACACGCTCCACCTCCTACTTACTACTCAGACACACAGCCTGATTATGTAGCAGCAAGCAATCCCCAGGATGGACAAACTGCTGAGACCCTTGAAAAACAAAACACGTATCTTCCGGTTAAACCGGAAGCCACACATAAGCATGGTGATAATGCTAAGGGAAGAAAACACGCTTACTGCATTGGCAGCAACGTAGGCTTCATAGGCTGATGGGTCCTGATCGGCCAAAATGGGATCGCCAGCTCGGTGTGCGCCCTTGTTTTCTGTCCAGTATCCGCGTGGAGGTTTGAAGGCCGCGGGGATGGCCAAGACGAGCATGAAGACTGCCGCCAGAATGATTGCGACGCGCTTCTTCTCGATCCAGTGCTCTTCTTCTCCGTCGCTCTCCTCCACTGGCGGCTGGTCGGGAATGGTAACGGCCTGCTCCTCCACCGGTTGCGATGGAATGGACGCGGCCGAGCTGGTGTGCTCCTCCACCGAAGGCGATGGACCGTGCATGGAAACGTGCGGGCTTTGCTCCATTGTGGCGTTAGCGGAGTTTTGTAGGAGTTAGAACCGGGTGCAGGCGGTGAGGTGAGAGGGCGGTGAGGTGAGAGAGAGAGAGAGCGGTGGCTGAGAGAGAGAGCGGCGGGTGAGAGAGAACGGTGGCTGAGAGAGAGCGGTGGCTGAGAGAGAGAGCGGCGGGTGAGAGAGAGAACGGCGGGTGAGAGAGAGCGAGTTTTATAAGAGTTAGAACCGGGTGCAGGCGGCGCCGGCGAGGCGGTGAGGTGAGAGGGCGGTGAGGTGAGATAGAGCGGCGGCTGAGAGAGAGAGCGGCGGCTGAGAGATGGTGATTAAGTGATGAACTTTGAGTGGATATTCAAGAATCTAATGTGGGAAAAGCTTTGAACTTTTGATTGATGATTGGTTTTTGTTGTTTATGTGTGTCTTGTAGTGGTGTTAATTGTTTTTTATTTTCTATAATTTTAAATTTTAAAAGAAAAAAAAAAAGATAAAAGATAAAATTGCCCTTAAATCAAATAAATTTGACTAACATTGATAAAATTTAATAGAAGGAGTGAGTGTGTTATGTAATAAAAGGGTAAATATGTCCACTTGAGTAAATGCACACCTCAGGGTGATGTTGTGCAATTGGTTATTTTTTTTCTTTTCTTTTTTTATATCACAAAATATGTTCATTGCAATTAATAACATCATTAACAATATAATTAATTTATAAAAACGATTGTAAGAAAACTGTCAAAATGGTTACATAATTATCCACATAAAATCGTCTTTTATTGACAACGGTTACAGCTTTGAAAATTAGTAACATATAGTTATTGTATCTCAAAATTTCAAATAAAATTTGAAATATTTTGTCATAATAGAACGTTGACACACTTGTTAAAAGTATGTATTTTATTCGCTTATGCTATTCTTATATTTCATTTTTTCTATATATTTGTCTCTTATTTAAAAAAAAAAAAAAAAATTCCATTTTTATCATCTAGAATGTTGTGAGTGAGTGATGAGACAGAGGGGTGACTTGACTTGAGAGAAGCACTTTATACATTTTTTAATTTTTCGATTTTCTTTTTTTCTTAAACAATAATCTTTCACTTTTCAAAACGATAGGGAACAATTTTTTGTATTTTTCGCTTTTTAAATAAATTTTCAAAAGTATTATCAACCATATTATCAGTTATTTTTAAAACATATTTTTTATTTTTAAAAATATTATTTAAAAAAGTATCCAAATATACGGGTATTCTTTCTTTTACAGATTAACTGGCGCCAAAAAATTAAAAAAGTAAAAAATATGTGAGGTACTGAGTTTGGATTGACATGTTTTGATTGGTATTAATTACAATTAGTACTGTTTATTACATTAAATATATTTTATTAATTTTATTTACTTGTTGAGCATGGTTGAATTGTCATTTCATATATTTTAATTACTGGTTAAACTCAAATGACTTTTTTACCCTTCTCAAGTTAATAGCTCATTCAATCAAACCGTTAGTCAACAAAATCAAAGGGAATATATGTATAATTCATGGATCTTCTTAGTTCACCGAAATTCATAAAATGACAAAGCAATCACACCTTACTTATACTACCTTTTTAGAGAATATCATGATATTATCAAATGTCAAGTGATAACAACAAGATGTTCACAATAATAATAACCTAACTCCAAAATAATAATAATAATAATCCAAACGTCCCTCTGTTCCTGGAAAACATATTGAAGAGCCACAAACATACGTAAATTAGAAATTTCCAATTTATTTTTATTATATTTTAATTTTTTTCAAAATTTTTAAATATTTTAATTGTGTCCAAACTCAACCCACACTCCGAATGAGCCCAACCCGATGGGAGGGATTTATCCCGAACCTAACCCATTAATCTGATTTAATTTTTAATTGATGATATAATTAATATCAAAAAACCAATATACAAACAAATCAAAAACGAAAATTGAGACAAATTAATTATGATATCCATGATCTTTTTAAAATAATTTCAAATTCATATAAAAACTTTGACAATTAACAATGAAAGACTTTAATACCATGTAATAAGTTTTTTTTATACACAGTTATAAATTTAGGGATTTTTTTTTATATTTATATATAGACCAAGTTATCAGATTTTTTTAACTCAAACCCAATTTAAAATTTTTTAGGATTGTCCCAAACCCAGCTAATACCTCAAATGGGTCACTACTTGCTCCCCAAATAATTCCTAATAGACTAGGTTTTGATCAGACCGGATAATTTTGTCATCCCTAGTCCTCGATTACAATTCACTCACACACTCAACTCATCACTACATCCAGTCAGAGTCTCCACTCAGTCCACCAAACACCTTCAATCGATGTGTGTGTTAGAAATCTGGCTCTCGTATTTGCATGCACGTGATCTTATTCTTAATTTTTTTTAAGGGAAAAAACACTTGGAGAGGCCCACTAGACGATATTATAGGTATGATTTTTGCGTTGAAAACATGACGAAAAAGAAACGGAGGATATGCATGTTATGTTTTTAAGGAAGAGAGGCCAATAGGAGAGGCCCACTAGAAGATATTGTAGGTTCGATATGGACAATGAAATTTGGAGTTGAATACACAGTGAGAAAGCAACATAAGATTTGAACTGAAAGTGGATGCATCTTGTACTTAAATTTTATCACACATGTTAAGGTTGACTAACTCGTTGGTGGTCTCTTTAAAATATTTTGTCTCATGACCTCGTACTAATGAACTAATCACTGCTAGTCCAAAGGTGACAGATTCTTCTTCCCAAAGCCTTCGGTTTTTTTTTTTTATCATTTAACACCTATAGTCTTTGTTGATGCAGGCTCCTCGTGTCGGTTGCGTTGGACCCACTAGACATGAAGTTGAATCTCAAATGCATTCACTTGTCTCATCACAGTTCACTCTGCTTCATTTGTGCGAGTTGGTCGAACATCACCATCATTTCCTTTTTTTGGAAACAGACACTTAATGCACTTGGAATCCTTCTCTCTTCATAATATATGTATGCCCTCCTCTTGTCTTATGATCAACATCACCATCAAGTTCCACGAAACCACTCTCTCAACAACTGGGTCAACAACAGTCCTCCATCATGTCTCAATGTGATCAACCATCAAAACCCGTGACCCAGCTGCTCAAAATGAATATTTAATTCTTTTATTTATATTTACAATACCTAATTTATACACATTAATAGTGCACCCAAAAGTTAAATATATTATCCTTTTAAAATATTATTGGTTTTCAATCATAAATTTTACTTATATTTAACACTAAATAGATCGTAAATAAAAGAATTTAGTTTTCGTTGCTATTGTTTGTAAAATATTATGATGTTCAAAATAAAAATTCATTTTCATAATTTGATACTAATTTTAATAGTTATACAAATGTTAGTATTATTTGTAAATATAGGGCAAAAGAGAAAGCAAAAATTGTACTGTAGTGTATGCAATTATATATTATTATTATTATTATTATTTGAAATCATGGAATTATTAAACATTATATGTATATATGTTCCAAAAATATATCGGAGCTGATATTGATGGTGGGACAGCTGTGTATATAATAGAAGTGGATTTTGTGAAATGTCAAAGAGCAAGAACGTATCCAATGAAAGCTAACATCTTCTGATTTTCTTTTATTTGGTCTAATCCTCATACTAACTTAGATTTTATTATTCGAAAATTAATTTAGATTATTAAGCCTTATGACTTCAATAAAAAATCTCATAACTTCAAATGACCTTCATTAAAAAAATACTAATAATTAACTAAATCATATTAAATACTAATATATTTTTTAAAATAAATATGAATGTGAATTAGAATTATCTCAATTTTTATTTATTATCAGTCCCATATTATTTCAATTTGACACCGTTTGCTGTCATTAACTCAATTCAATTGGCTCTTTCTCTCTCCACTTCCCCAGATAGGTCCACCCCCAATCCTCCATCAAGACATTTCCATGAAATAGAAAAAAAACTTTCCTTATGAGGTTCAAAATTTTTATAATATTTTAAACCAATGAAATGTATTAATTGTACTCTTACTAAAAAATAATCTCAATTCAACTGGCTCTGTCTCTCTCTTTCCCCACATAGAACCAGGTCCACCACCATCAAAGAGATTTTCATAAATGAAAAAAACTCTTTTCTCATGAGGTTCAAAATTTTTGTAATATTTGAAACCAATGAATTGTGTTAATTATACTCCACTAAAAAACTAAGCAGAAGTAGAAGCACTTGTAGGTTCCTACTTTTTCTTTTTTATATTACTGGTTTATACGTGTACGACGGGCAACAACAGGACACGTTTGTCGAGCAAAGTTAAGCTTAAGATAGCTTCGAGTACGGTGCACACGAAATAGAAGCCTGCAAAAGCGCTTTTTTGAGGTTTTGTCTTTATTTAATTATTGATTGGGTCCATACAAATATTTACAAATACAGCACATGGCCATGACCAAAATCATATGAACGTGAACCATCCAAGAAGTGAACTTGATGGTCTCAAGTTGGGTGTCACGTGGGATCCACAACTTAAAATTAATTTATTTAATTTTATTTAATTTACTAGTTTTGGCTGCACATACTTAAATTTATATTCGTTTTTCTGATCAAATAAATTTTAAGGTCAAAGAAATTAAATATTGTTATTTATAATTTATATAAAATGGATATTTAGATTTAAGTATTGGATTATCAATATTATTTTACTTAAATTATTATCATATACATGATATCATAGACAATAATTCTAAATGTAACCATATAACTACAAGACATTTAATTTAATTAGGAGAGAAGAACGAAGATTCAATACATTTTTATCCTATAGAATTAATAAAATTTCAAATGATCATAAGAATTACAACAATTATTTCATTCTTAGAAGAGACTAATTAAATAGATAAGCAAGCCAACATTGCTTAATATTCAATGGCTATTAACAAATTTGATAGTAAGATTACCTGAACAAGTCCAATAATATTCGTAGGTTCCTCATTATAAACTCACACTCTGCTCCTTTATCTAATATTAGATCCATCAAATTCCTATCCAAAAGAAGTGCTTACTATTTAAGATGATTGGTATATAACTGGCGCAAGTGATTTTCGGTATAATAATCTTCAAATCATCTTACTTGTCAAGCCTGACATTAATATCAATCGAAAAAATATCTGATAAAGGAGTCATTGCATCTCTGGCTGTTTTCTCAGAGAGCTCAAGAGCTCCAGCAATAATGTTTTTCATCGAAGAAGAATAACGTTGTCATTAATTTTTTTTTTTAAATTTAATTTTTAATGTTTTTCGAATTAATCTTAAAATCTTATAAAAAATTTATTTAATTATTTAACTATTAATTATTGTAAATATTTTTGAAAAATAATTAAGATATGAGAATATTTTTTATCTTTTTGTCAGTTCACGGTTAATTCTAATAAAATTCCTTAAAGACAGAGTGATTTGTTGTGATAAAACTCAAAACATTGCTCCCTCTCTAATTAACTTTTAATTAAATAATTAAATTATAATTTACTCTTTTTCAAATAATTTCATATTAAAATTATGAAAATCTTATATTACAATAAATTGAAATTTTATGATAGCTGAAAGCTATCGGAAGCAACCGTTGATGAGCTGACATTTACTTCAAGTTCTACAATAATTTCATGTTAATTTGGAAATGATGATGTATGAGCTTACATCAATAACAACAATAGTGAAGCTGATTTTCCAAATGGTGAGATAAATCTGAATTCAACCATGTAGAGGTGACATCAACCCGAATGGAATGCTTAAACACAAACATACAAATTGAAGGAGTTGCTTTGCATGTGCCAACCATTAGCTAACTCATCAATATGCCATTACCCACCATACCTTATAAAAGTATCATGACCCATTCCCAATATAAGCATGTAACAAATGGGCAGATGCTACACGAATTACCCCATATATATATGTCTAAAAATAATTAATTAGCTATGGTAATCATATATATGTACGAATAGAGAATGCATATTACCTCTATAAAATTATTATTATTCTTAGGTCATTCTTTTAGACTAATAGGTTAAAAAGCTAACCAGTAGTTTATATCTATCAAAGCAAAGATTCATTGATAATAATTTTTATTTAAATGTTAGAAATAATTTTAAAACACCATTTAAAAAATAAAAACGTACGAGTCCTAATTTTCTTATGCAAAATTTGCAAATATTTTTAATAAATGGGTAAAGTTACCAGCACAACCATTAAATATAAGAAACATTAAAGTGGTCCTCCACTCCTCCCCTAAACTTACCATTATACTTCAAAACACTCCCACGTAGTCATCACCGTACTTCAAGATATATCCATTCTCAACCACTCTCTACTTGGAAGTTCTCGGCCACAAACAAATGTCTAATGTTTTATTTACTTTTTTATCCGTTTTGCTGTGTATATCATTTCAGTTTCAAACAAATTTGAACGGTGAGGAATTCTATCACTATTCACCAAGCCTCTTTCCATTTTCTATAAATAGTTAATAGATTTTTTATCAGTGGTGTTCGTGGAATGTTAAAAAACTTCTGCGATGGTTGTGTCATTGGCCCACAATTAAATGTTGCTCTGTCAACCTGCAAAATGTGTACGCTGGCACAACAGTCGAGACACCAACCGTGTCACGAGCAGCTACATGTAAGTGGCCACGAACGTGAGCAACGATCCAAAACACAACAGGCCTATAGATTTTGACAGCCATGTAGAGATTGATGGGGTGGCACTGTTGGGCAGTACTGATGTAGTAATAACAAAATGTGTGTTACTTGATAAATGATTACATTTTTATTTTTTTTTTATAATATGTATTTACTTAGATGCATATTAACGGTGCACACACACGTTATCCTGAAGAGTTGGATCGGTTCAGATCTAACCCAATTATTATTGCTTCCTTTTTTCTTCTTTAAAGGAATTTTTGTTCAGTTGGACAATAAATGAATGATTACATTTTTTTTTATTTTGATTCCCAATTCCGAATCAATGAATTAGTTTGTTTAAGTTAAAAAAATAAATAAATATTTATAATATGTACTTTTGTTTTTTTGAAGGATCATATGTACTTACTTGGATACATATTAATAGTACATCCAATAGTTAATTATGTTATCCTTTTAATATATTATTGGCTGCCAATCATGTAATTCTGAATCTTAGATGATTTACTTTGTTTAAATTAAAAACAATTCAATATTTATAATGTGCACTTTATTAAAAACAATTAAATATTTATAATGTGCACTTACTTAGATACATAATAGTAGTGCACCCAATAGTCACAACAAGAAAAATTAGTTTTTACAAGCTTTCAAAAATGTCGTAAACACCCTTTTATGACATTTATAAAAACGTCCTAACGAAGGATGCAGTAAAAGATTGACACTTATTAATGCATTCCACTAAATGTCGTAACCAATCATATTTACGAGAGCTAAAAAAAGTCATATGATATGAATTATAAAACCAAACCGATGCTTCAAATAAATTATTTAATTTGAAAAGCTATTTAAATTGAACCAAAACAAAATAAAACTGAACCAAATCAAATATGACATTGCAATGATATCGATTGGAATATCCCGAAACTACACAATATTTAGATATCATTTTATCGTCAGTTGTCATTTTACATAGACTACTAATACTTAAAATATCTAAGTAGTCAATTCCTAAACAATGAATTAATTAAACATCAAATTAGTGAGAGAACTTTTAAAAAGTTATTGCCTTCTCTAAGCCCCATTCAAGTCTCTTAGTAGCTTCCTCGAAATTTGTTCTTTGTCCAACTCCTCCTGGTTCCAAACCAAAACTCACTCTGTAGAAACATTAATAAGATACAAATTAGATACATTAAATATTCAAATCTGGATAGGCATAAGCTGACTACACAAAGTAATGTATCAAGAATAATGCTTATAAGATTGCCTAGAATTTATTTATTATTTTTAGCTAGGACCTTATACAAGATATTAAAAACTATATAAAGAAATTTGATACTCCACCAAACAGAATTGAAAACGCCTACGTATTCAAATTACAAGAAGTAAATTTTAAATTGTTAGGTTTTAAAAAGAGGGAGAACTGAATAAGTTTACTAACAGTTTATACATCCTTTCTATAGCCAATGCAAAAGTTTGAAAACTCCTTAAAGCACATTGAAAACCATTTCTGAGAATAGACAAGTGATATCTTACCTTGGCAAGCAGAGTTTTTCCTGTTCTAGGTGCTCTCGTTAAAAGTATTCCCTGCAAAACACATATAAAACTCATATATATTATAATACTTGAGCAAATGATTATAGAATCTAAAACCCAATTTGACGATTGAGTTATTAAACCTCAGTATGGAATCAAAAAGGTTATTGTACCTTAGTTGGCAACACAAAATAATTTAACAAAAAAAAAAAAATTAGATTGTTTTTTTCCTTTTATATAACAACAAAAAAACTAGGTGCAAAAAGAGCAGTGCAATAAAGTACTGGGAGCTACTGCTTCTATAGAGTGGTTATGGTGGTTACGCCATTTTGAACAGGTCCTAAAATCTGCAAACTCTCTGTTACAACATTTACACTTCAAATTGAATTATAGTTAAAGCAAATAAATAGGTTGATGCTAATACAAGTACATAATAAATGAATAACAATTTTAAGCTCAAGTCCTTGTATACTAATATCTATGAATCCAAAAGCCCTTCAAATAAATAGCATCAGGAAGCAACTTTCTAAAGATGGGCACCTTTCTCCATGCAGAACTCGTCATAAACCTCCCGGAACTCGTCATAAACTATATTATCACACATAAAAAACAACCAAAATTGCCAGTCTAATTTCTTCTTCTTTTTTTTTACTATTTCTTTTGTTAAATAAAATATAAGCCAGAAATCAGTAAGATACTTGCCTTTCAACTCAATTGGCAGGCCACGACAATCCCAACCAGGCACATAATGAACTTTATAATGATGCCATTATTGAATATTTAACAATACAGTTCAAAAGAGTGATCAAGAACACACAAAGCAGTGCTACAATACCTTAATCCGGAGCTGAATGAACTTTCTTTGAGCTGAATTTATAGCAAAACGTACTCGATACGAAGAGGTCTGCATCATACAAAGAGGTCTGAATGAAACACCAATGTTACTCAAGCTAAGAGCATGTAATCAAAATGAGGTAACTAACCTGATTTTGGATAATCTTTTCCAATTATGCACTTTGATTCTTTTGAATGATTAAAGGAGCAGTCCACGGTTCATAAATATATTCCTTTGGCATATCTACTCATTAAAAGTTGGTCATATCTTATACAGCAACATACCCCTAGCCAAAAGAACATGATGAAGTAGGTAAACTTCAAAATGTACCTTCCAATATGGGCAAAAATTGCCTAGTGTAGTAATAGATGGGTATAACAAACAGTGACAGCTGGATAAATCAAAGCAATTTGTGTCCTGACCTGATTGGTAGAATATAATAAAAACAAAGTTCGTCATTAGCAAAAGCATTTCATGCATCCAAATGACTAAACTTATTTAATTTAATTATTTCTTGGGGTGGAGGGGGGGCAGGTTACGAAATGAGGCAAGCAAACACTTGCAAAACAACAACATGAGGCCTAAAATTACATGAAATCCTTAGACATGACTTACATATCAATGAGCCCAAGCTAGCTATTTTAATATATTATATGTAACTGTGTCCTCATGTTTAGAAAACATAGAGCCAACAAGACAAAAATTTTGATAAATATATTATATGTAACATCTCCCTTGAGAATCTCGCAGTTTTCAAACCCTACAACAATCATATTCCAAATTCAGACAAACATTTCTGCATATATATATATATATATATATAGTCACTAAATTTCACTCCACTCTCTTAATCAACATACAAAGCAGTGATTACTCTTTTAACATGAGCAGTGAAGGATGCAACAAAGAGAACATCAATCTTTAACATTTTCACTTAAACAAATATCCAATCAGCCACCCCACCCAATTCCTAAACAAAATGCTCTTTACAATTTCTAAATGGCATAAAAGAATCACCAATAAATAAATAAATATATATATATATATATTACACTAATTTTTCACATGAAACTGGTTTCAAAAAGCCCCTAGAAGTGTCCTACATCAAAATATCCCAAAGAATTCATTAAATTGCTGGAACAGGAAGGAATTGTTGGGCAGCCATAAGATTAAAGGGGTTGTTCCTCTTAGCCAAAACAGAGGAATTTCCATTCAATAATTTAAAGTTGTTTAGCAAAATCCATGTAATAAGTTCAGAACCAAAAACCTGAATATAAACAAATCAATAAAATAAAAACAACAAACATGATACAACCAAAATCTCAAAGTAATCCATCAGGATATTAGCATGCATATGATCTAATAAAGCAGAACAAAAGCAAGGGACTAGTACTGATCACATATATCTCTGGCTTGAACTCAGTAGCAAGACATTCAATGGCAATATCATCTCCAAAAGCAGCAGCACGGTCTTGCCGATTCTCGTCGACCGACAACAAACCCTCCTCAGTATACTGCGAAGTGATGATATCATGTTCATCATCAGGTGAACCAAAGATTAACATGTATTTACAAGTTTCTGCATATATTCTTTGAAAACGCAAACATTGATTGAGACATCAAAACATGCATATAGTAGCTCAATCAACAAAAATAAAAGGCATATAGATACATCATTAGACAAAACAAAACTCACTCAAAAAACTAAAATTTAGATAGTAACATCATGGTTAGCATCCTTATATTAGAGAATTAATCGAATTTCAAATCTCAATTAAAACATGAAATATAGAGCAAACCTGGAATCTTAACTCGTCCACTGATTGTGTAGCCATCGCTAGACCTGAAAGAGAGAAAACCACAAATAACTGAGTCTAAATCACTATTTTCACAGTTTTTTGTCCGTTTAGTTACCGAGAAATTGAATTGAAGAAGTTGTAGAAATCGTACACGGGAGAAGCAGCGAGAGACAACGAGAGAAGAGAGAGGAGTAACTGCACTAATAGAGAGAGAACCTGATAGGATCTAATGGCGGCTGCTGCTGTGGCGGTGGCTACTGAGGCGGCGGCTGGTACTGGTACAGATTCGCCATCAACGTCGGCGGGGGCACGACTCCAGAGAGAGAGAGAGAAATATCTGAGTAAGTGAGTAAGAAACTCAAATCGTGAAGAAAAGGTGTGAGAGGGTGAGGAAAGCTAAGTTTCTTTTAATATTTCCTTTTATATTTCTTTTACAAGGCCAGAGGAGTCACGATATTTTATTATATAACTTTGTCATTACAATATTTTAAAAATCTTGTGAACGGATATCAATAGTGACATTTTTGAAATCCTATAAAAATTTTCACTTTTTTATTTCTTTGCGACTTTTTTAAAGAAAATTTCGTAATCGTTATCAATTATGAGATTTTTAATAAAATGTCGCAAATTGAATGTTGTAAAAAACTAAATTTCTTGTAGTGAGTTAATTATATTATCCTTTTAAAACATTATTGACTTCCAATCATGAATTTTATTTATATTTAACACTAAATAGATCGTAAGTAAAAGAATTTAATTTCCGTGTAAACTATTGTCATTGTTTGTTAAATATTATGATGTTAAAAAGAAAATTTTGTTTTCATGATTTGATACTAATTTTAATAGTCATACAAATGTTAGTATTATAAAAATATATATATCTCGAATAAAAAGAGTCATGTAGGCTAAAATAATACAACAGCTTAGTTTAATAGATATTTCATTAGTCCATTATGAGCCAAAATGCAACCTCTTCATCGTCCTACCTTTTGAGCAAATGAATGTTTTTTTTGGTGCATTAGCAAAATGGTTGCTGGAGACACATTTGATGGTGGATTATATTGTTGGTCACAATCACTAGTATTTACCATGACATGACATGTGCTATCGTGCTTCCTTTGTCTACAATGCAAATGTGTTTATGGTTTGACATTCGTGGACAAAATTATGGTCTTAGTGGAAGAAATTTTTTGTGTGAATAATACGTTTATGCTACATTTTGCATGACCACTTAAAAAGAGTGTTTGTTCAGCTTATCAACATTTTAAGGTTGAATTTGTTACACCATGAATCGTATCAAAAGTAAATTAAATTTGATGGTGAAAGCAAAACTATTAAGTGGGAGTTTTCTTTTACAATTTAATATATAATTCTTTATTTTTTTAATATAAAAATACAAAATTTGAAAAAATAATTTTAGGAAAAATTATGTTTTAGTCGCAAATGTTTCGAAAAACATCAAGTTTTTCAAACTTATTTGGAAATAACTATTTTCATTTCTAATTTTTTCAAAACATTTTTAAAAAGTTTAAATCATCAATTAACTGACGATCAATTTAATTCAAATATCTTTTAAATTCGATAGTCCGGATAAAGTTGTTACCAATTGATTTTGGTAGTTGATACATAAAAGTAGTAATTGTTTTTATGGGAACGACCTTGATTTGTTATTATATTACATTATGACTGTGTATACTTACACACGTTCTAGTGTAATTTAGTACATTAGGAAATTAGCCATTAGTATCCATCATTTCGGAGATATGAAAAAATATTCGATTCGATCCAAATCCGTTCAAACTCGATTTATTTAAAGCGGATTTGAGCGGAAAATAACAATCCATTTGGGATATGAGTCAAGTTTGGGGCAACCTTCAAACATTCAGGATCAGGTTTAGGGTAACCATTCTTACCCCGATCTATTCCGATAACCCGGTCTATATATAAACATAAAAAAATTTCCAAGTATGTGGTTGTGTATTAAAGGAACTTACATTGTATCCAAAGCTTGCACTCTTAATTGTCAAAATTTTTATATGAATTTGAAATTCTTTTAAAAGGATCATGGATAGTCAATTTATTTTGTTTTGTTTTGTTTTTGTTTTTGTTTTTGTATATTAGGTTTTTTATATTAATTATATCATTAGTTAAAAACTAAATCGGGTTAACGAATCGAGTTCGGAACAAGTTCCTCCAATCGGGTTTGAGTTTAAGACGAAGAATAGTGATCCATTTGGGGCATGGGTCGAATATCCACAATCCTTCTAAAACAATTTCAAATTCATATAAAAATTTTGACAATTAACAGTTAAAGATTTGGATACCATGTGATAAGTTTTTTTAATACATAGTTGCGGATTTTTAGTTATTTCAATGTTTATATATAGAATAAGTTATCATATCGAATTAGGGTAAGTAAGCTTGTTCCAAACCCAATATAGAATTTTCGAGGGTTGCCTAAAACTCGATCCATGTTCAAACTGATCGCTGCTTTCCTACCAGAACGAGTTTAAATGGATTTAAATTTGATGGAGTATTTTTGAGTTAGAGTTATAGCCTCTCTCTAAAATGTTAAACTGATAGTAAAAATTCAAATAAAAAAAATATTATAGTTTGTGGTGTTAAAAAAATAGTTGGAAATCTCTTTTTAATATACTATAAAATAATTTGGCAATGAGACCTATTAATGACCTTTTTCCTTCTTTTATGAGACATCATCTCCCTGGCGTCTCAAAGCAAAAAAGATAGAAATTGCAACAACTTTATACACATTAGAAGACTCTAGAGTAGTTTGAGCAGGGTAATAATTGATTAACTTTTGAAAAAAGTTGGCAACTTAATTTGCTACATTAATTCTATAATTTTAATTTCAAATAAAGTGCATATGTGTCAAAGTGACAATTTTTACTTAAAAGTTTTGTTAATCCTTGATTGAAATAAAGTGTGAGACACATGATATAAGATATTTAAAGTAATTTAATTAAATTATTTTCTTCAAGCTTGGTTTAGGCAGTATAGAGAATACTACTCATAGTATTAGATTTCTATCCATATGATGAAAGATCCATTATATCCCCTTCTTGCTTATGTCACTATGTGTATTTTTCTTTATTTAAATAAACTTTAAAAAAAAAATGGTAAGGTCCACTCTGTTATAAATTTCGTTAGCAAATTTGGAATTGTGATATATAAATTATATGAGCATCAAAGGTACAAATTATTAATTGTTATCTTATACATAGTATATCACATTGATAATGGATTTTGAATGTCATATGGACTGAATTAATTAAGAGAATCTCTCACTGAGTACGATTCAATTGGTGCCAAGGGCACACCCTAACCTAACCCACTACTTGTCTACTTGTTTGCCATGACCGTTGACAGCTCTCTCTCTCTCTCTCTCTCTACATATATATATATACATGTACATATACATATTCATGTACTGAAGGAACTCAACTTAAGTGCATCAAGGGATTCCTCTACTTTTTCAAAAATAGAAGAGATAGAGACTTCTACCAGCTGAGCTGACAAATGTGAAGACAAAGCTGTCACTGACAGTCACATCAACTTACCAAACGAATCCAACTCTGAGCCATGCATGAGGACATCTCCATTTCACAGCATTTTGGTGTTAACACCAAATTTTTGAACAACAAAAATTGTTACACTTAAATGTATTTGACAGCAAATTAATATAAAATTTATTTTAAAAAATATTCTATACATAATTTTTTAATTACTATTAATTTATTTATTTATGCAAAATTTTATTTTCAAATAATTACTTACAATATATAAAAAAATTATTAATTACTGACATAATTTTTTTTAAAATTTTTGACAAAATATTATTATCATTAATTTTTCAACTAATTTTTTAGTCACTTCATTTTTTTCAATTAATTTTCACCCAACTAATTTTTTGTCCACCCCATTTTCCCAACTAATTTTTTATCTACCCCATTTTATTTTCAAATTACTCATAACATATAAAAAAATTATTAATCATTTACATAATTTATTTAAATTATTATAAAATATTATTCTCATTAATTTTCCAACTAATTTTTTAGTCACTTAATTTTTTCAACTAATTGTTGATCCAACTAATTGTTAATCCACCTAATTCTTTATCCAACCCATTTCTGCAACAAGTTTGTCTATCCAACTAATTGTTTGCCCACCAATTTTTTTTTTTTTTTCATTTGATATTTCAACTAATTTTTTTTTTTATCTTCTTTTATTCACATAATTTTTTCCCCTTAATGGTCTACTCTAATTTATTTCACAACTAAATTTTTTACCTAACTTTTATTCATCTCATTTTAAACCACTTACCTTTCATTCTCATTTTTGCTATTATAAAAGGCAACACACTTCCATCTATTTCATCATTCAACCCTCAACCAAAGTTAAAAAATCTATCTTATATTTATCTTCAAAATGAGTTTCAAAACCAATTCATCTCATACGTCATCTTCATCTTTATTTTTCAATTCCTAAGAATGAACTTGATCTCAGTGCAGCACTAGAGGCACAACAAGGAACATTATATTATTGAGTTTTTGCATTAAAAATATTACCTTTTCTATCAAGTAATTATAGAAATAATAAATTTTTATATACATTCAAATATTTAATTCATTTTATATTAATATATTATTTAAACATATATTAAAAACTTAAAAATATATTAAAATATATTCAATATTATACTCATATTAAAGATCTTAATGAAATATTTTCAATGGCATGTATTTTTTATAATATCTTAAATTTAATTTGTAATTATTAATCAAATTATATAAATATATTAAATATGGTAAAGAATACAGAGGTAATAAAATTGTTGCAGTTATTATAAGGGGGCATGGTTGGAATTAAAGAAAAGAAAAAGAGAGCACGTGGTTCAACACAAAACATTTGTTGTTGCTACAGCATAACACCACATTTAATGTTCTATTGTAGCTAATAAATGCACCAAAATTTTTCTTGGAACTTGTAAATGGTGATGTTCGCGTTGGAAGCGATTTTAACACTAAAATGGGGTTCTACACCATTATTATGTCACATTGGATATGATCCGGTAACAGATATGTTTTGATATCAATATTTTGGGGTGGGGTCCCCAATTCAGCACTTTCAATTTTTATACGATTCTTTTCTTACAATAAGGAACCTGCAGATCAACACAAATCAGCCTGTGATGTGACTCACCACTAACTCATTAAATGACCCACCAGGCCACGACAGGTCCACAATAATCATGACTGTGCCTCTTCAGACTGAAATGCAATCACCCTAAAACAGACTGGGATTGGACCCAACACTCCTCCTATCTTCGCTTCATTACTCAATATCATGATTCATGATGTATAGATACACACATACTTATATACGTATATATACATATACATATGTGTTAGAGAAGATTTTATCATAAATTACAAATAAATTAATGATAATATATATATTACGATCCTTCTAGAGGTCCACATAAGATTTTAAAAGCTCATACAATATTTTGAATTAAGATATATATCATGATACTTTTACAGGTTTTAGCAAAAAGTAGTGATGCATTGTTGTCAAATTATTGGAAATTTGGTTTGTACACCCCGTTTAATCTTTTGTACAAAATTTCAATGTTCTCATCCATTATTTTAAAATTATTATTTTTTTAAGAATTACTTTAAAATTACATTGAAGAAATCATTTATCAAATTATCATGGCATGATGCAATTAGAAGGAAGGTTCGGAGCAACCCCAACATCTCTCAGAGACATGTTAATTGCTTTCTTCCTTTTTATTTGATCTAATTCTCATACTAATGTAGGTTTTATGATTTAAAAATTAATTTATATTATTAAATCTTATAACTTCAATAAAAAATCTCATCACTCTAAATGATCTTCATGAAAAGAAATTAATAATTAACTTAATCATATTAAATATTAATATTTTTTAAAAAGAAATATTAGTGTTTGATGAAGTTTTATAACTTAATTTCATCAATTCTCATACTAATTTAGGTTTTATGATTTGAAAATTAATTTAAATTATTAAATCTTACAACTCCAATAAAAAAAAAATCTTATAATTTTAAATGGTCTTCATAAAAAAATATTAATAATTAAATATTAATATTTTTTTAAAGAGAAGTACGAATGTGAAGGAGAGTTATCTCTATTTTTATTTATTATTATCTAAATTTTGCACCGTTTGCTGTCATTATCTCAATTGAAATTGGCTTTGTCTTTCTCCATTTCCCCATATAGAACCAGGTCCGCCGCCATCAAGACATTTCCATAAATAGAAAACGAATCTTTTCTTTTGAGGTTGAAAATTTTTATAATATTTTAAAGTAATGAATTGCATTAGTTGTTCTCTACTAAAAAACTAAGCAGAAGCAGAAGCACTTGTGGGCTGGTGGGGTGTGGTGTGGGTGGGAGTACTACTGGGATGGTAGAAGTGGCGCGTGATGATCAAATTTTGGTCGTTTGTCGCTAACTAGGTCCCACTTTTGGATCAAACACTTCTGCTTTGTAAATTGTAGTTTGGAGGAGTTTGTGGAATTGTTTATTTGAGAAAATTTCATTTTAATTTATAAAATTTTTAAAAATATCATATATTTAAAATTATTTTAAAAATAATTTTTTATTTCTAATTTTTTTTAAAACTCTTGAAAAAGGTGCAAATAATATGATAGTTGTATATGATAGTTCTATATGGCATATGACATTATTTCTGATTAAAAGATAGATAAAATTTGTAATCTCAAATATTAGTCCCGTTTTAAGTCTGCCAATCTTAATTAGGTTTAGCTACCAACTAACCTCGAAAGTTGGATGGAATACTGGTCTTGTCAGTGCGAGAAGCACTCAAATATAAAACCGATGAGCAAAAGAAAGGCCCAAATATAATTATTAATCATCTCTCAGTCGATCAAACATGTTAGTTTTGGATTGCTTTATTCGCTTGAAGGAGTTTGAAAGCTTATTCCCTCTGGATATTCTCAAAATCTGAAAATGTTCACCATATTTGTAACAACTACTTATAGGATAAATTTCTAATAAATTTTATTAAAAATAAGTGTAATAAGATAACAAATGGTCCAATAGCACCACTTTAACATTGGATTGGGCCAGCCTATTAATGAATCACTGACTCCATTTCAAAGGTAGTCTCATGCAATCGTGTTTCAAAATACAGGCTACCTTTGACATATAAGATTAGGATTGTAAATAAAAATGAGATTGGAAATGATTGTAATTAGATTGGATTGGATCAAAAGTTTCGGTGGATGACGCCGCCATTATATCAAATCAATTTAGATTACAGAGAAATTGGTCTACACGTGGAGATTTCTCATTGGTTAATGAATTGGCAAGTCATTATGATTGCTTGTAAACATAGCTTAGGCAAGCCTGGCCGACCACTCAATTCTTTTCTGTATATATGTGCTTGCTTATTCTTCAGATATATAATTGTAATGGTTATATATATATATTAAATTATTCTTCAAAATCTAATTTAATTGTAAGGGTTATATATATATATATTACTAATTATCTTTCTTTTTTTTTCTTCAAAAGACTACATATGGAATAATAAAATGTAGAGTACGCGTGGCATGCAGATACTAAAGCAGTCTTGGGATATGCCATATTGGGGCTTCTAATTTATATGATATTGGGGCCTATATTGAGCCCAGACAACTTGATTGGGCTTTAATGATTTCCAACTTGAGGTTGGATTTTTACACCCCTCTAAAACTGTATATACACCCCTTTTGTAAGTCCATCCTATTAAATATTTTTATAAAATCCCAATTTATATATTTAAAAAAAATAAAAATGATGATGTTTATTTACACATGTAAAATGCAGGGAGACCACCAAGTCATGGAGGTGGTGGCAATGTTGGCTGTTAGGCTAGACTGACCTCATCATTGGGCCAAATATATATATATATATATTTCTTTTGAGCAAAAATAAAGATTAATTAAGGTAGTTCGTTTGATTTAGTTTACATAGTTCTTGTGCTCACCTTCATGAACATTGTTCAATAAATTCTCTGCATATAGTGATAAATATGCTTTTGGCTTTTTCGCAGAGTTCCCTGGTAGATCTTCCTTTGAAGAACTACTACAGATATGTTTTACCATCCATGGTACGCGTCTATTTTTGAGAAACTCAGGATTTGGGGTTCCATGCTTGGTTTTTCAGTTTTGCTATTACTTTGCAGGATGATTTCAGCAGTACTGATTACACGGTGAATGGTCCTAAAGCTTTTTTCGGCTAAGATGGCATTATCCAAAACCCTCACTATGAATCTTGATGTACCTGAGCCATGGCTCGTCGAGCCTGTTATTGCTGTGTACGTCTCTTGTGATCAAATACCCTTTTCATGCTTTTTGCGAAGGATTGAGGCTTTATCTCATTTCCGTGGATTTGTCTGCTAATCATGACTGAGACATTACAGGCAGTTTTTGAGCTTGAAGCTCTTGTTCTTACTGATGAGTTTGTGTTTCATAGTAGTAATACAATATCTGGGTCATTTACTCCTCTTTACCAGCAAGATTGTTGTGTTTCTTTTTTTTTTTTTTTTTTTTTTTTTTTTTTTTTTTTTTTAAATAAGCAAGATTGGTGTTTTAATTTGGGTGTATATTACTATTTTATGTAACTAGATAATGGGCAAAAAATATGAGACACCCATTCTGTCATAATTTTCACTAATTAGACATCTTATCCAGGCCATTACTCTGAGAAAGATCATGAACCTCCCCGAGGCCTTCAGCTGATTCTTGGAACCAAGCATACTCCTCGTTTGGTTGATACTCTTGTTATGGCCAATTGGCAAATGAAAATCTCTCCTTGGGTTTGGTACCTGCAACTTGCGCCAGGTAGAGGTTCTGAACTTATGCACGGAAAGAAGATGGTGATGCTAGTCAGGGGAAGTCTTTATCAAAACGTATCACTATAAATGACTTGCGGGGCAAGGAGCAAGAAAAGCTGTTGCTTGCTGATGATGATCAATCACAAGAAACAAAAGTTAGTACTTTACATTGGGTGTTGGGATTGCTCCATGCTTAAATGTTAGTGAAAAGGATTTGATAGATTTAGGATGATATCTGTAGCCCTAGAATTTTTTTTTTTTTTGCTGAATTTTATAGGGCAATGACGCATAGGAGTTATTCTAAAAGACTATTGTTTAATGATGCATTGATAGATATGAGCGCTTTCTTAAGATCATGATTCTAAGTGTCTTAAAGAACACTCATCGTCCGGTGAAATTTTGGTTTATAAAGAACTATCTATCCCCTTAGTTTAAGGTAGTATCTTTTGTCTGTTCTCTTGTTAATTGTATTTTTATTATTGGATTTCAAGAATACGAATAGCTAGATATGTAACATGAATATACTTTGGTATTGACCCCTCATCAGGATGTGATTCCGCATATGACACAATATTACGATTTTGAGTATGAACTAATCGTCTATAATGGCCTATGTGGTTGCATAAGCAGCAAGAGAAGCAGCGAATTATCTGGGCTTATAAAATCTTATTCCTTCATGCCATTTTCCCCCTTTCATTGGAAAAGGTACATGTGTTCCTTGGCTTTACCTGTTGCACCTTTTTCTTTTACTAGACTGCTGGAAACTCTAAATATATGGCTTTTTAAAATATACCAATCGTATGCATCTGTAGGTTATATTTGTTGATGCGGATCAAATTGTCAGGGCAGACATGGGAGAACTCTATGACATGGATCTAACAGGAAGACTTTTTGCATATACCCCATTTTGTGACAACAATAGGGATATGGATGGATACCGATTTTGGAGACAAGTAAATACCAATAGTTTTCCACTTGGTTGGGTTTCCTTTTGCCGAGGTTTCTCATTGGATCTCATCTTGATCGAGTTTACATTTCTTCTTTATGAGTATAGCTTTATTTGCTCATCCTTTCTCTTAATTCTCTTATTGAACAAGGTTTTTGGAAAGAGCATTTACGTGGTAAACCATACGATATAAGGTAGGTGACTGCTATTAATTGCAAAGCAATTTTTGTTGTATTTATTTTATTCAGAGCTCTGGGTTTGATGTGAACTGTATCTTCTGCAGTGCTTTGCATGTTGTTGACTTGAAGAAATTTCGTCGGACTGCAGCAGGAGACAATTTAAGGGTTTTTTATGAAACTCTTAGCAGGGATCCAAACAGTCTATCTAATTTAGATTAGGTAATTCACCAAGTTATATTAGTGATTGTGATGTCTTTTCAACAATTGAACTTAGTGCATGTGCTATCCAGTTTATAGTGCCTCTAGTATCTCAAGGCCTATTAATTAAACTTAATGATAATTAGACCAATTAGAAAGTAATGTGCAACAGAATAATAGTGGGACTTGCTAGTTTTAAGCTCAAGTTTTATGCCTCACGTCATCAACTAAACTTAATTTTGAAGTTGAGTTTGACTGACAATTGTTTTTGTTATAAATTTCTAATGATAAGCCTATAAGTGGTAGTGTACAACAAACTGGACATATTATGTAGTTTTGTACTGTAAATATCACTTGATCTAGTTGTGTAAGAAAGGACTGATTGATTGTATTCTTCCTATTTCTTCTTTCATTGTTGATGATATTACTTGTCCGATCCTATAATTTATGCTAGAGTTTGTAATGGGTAATGAAAACTATTTTTTTAGTTTTTATATTAAAACTTAGTAGCCAGAACCAACTACTTGGGAGCATTTATAAAAGAAAACTGGTTTAAAATGCTGTATAAAACAAATTTGATAGTTGCTAGTTGTTCGGTAATGAAGTAGAAAAATTCAAATTCAAAGAATTCCAGCAGCTGTCTTAATGTCTCTTTTTCTTTGCATTACTATATTTTACTAATACCATGCAGCCTCTGGGAATATAATGTTGCATCCCATCTCTCACTTAAAATTTGGCTTTACATCAAGGAATTAAATAGAAAGAACCTTTTCTGTTATTACTTGGTTGGAGCATCACTTTGGGATCTCAATATCTGCTTCTTCTACTTGTTCGTCTTCTCTTTTTTCTTCAAATTTTTATTATCCGATTATTATTCATAAACGGACAAAATGGTTGCTGTGCCACCAAATATTTTTTTATCAGGTTACTAGGTTCTGTATTTTAAAACTGAATTCTATCCTAACCATGCTGAAAACAAAGATGAATTTTATATGTTTATTGGAAGTATGTTACTCATTCAAAAGTAAAATGCCTTGGGCTTGGTGGCTTACTGATAGGTCTATCATGCAACACACAATGCACTCGGATCAATACTCACAAATCGAATGAATAGTTTAATTTATATAATCCCATTAGTGACTATATAAAAGTTTCAACTTTGTGTTTTATTTTCATTATTTCAGGATCTTTCGAACTATACCCAGCATGCAATACCTATTTTTTTCACTTCAACAGGAATGGCTATGGTGTGAGTCATGCTGTGGTAATAGCACAAAGTCTAAGGCGAAAACCATCGATCTTTGCAATAATCCTATGACTAAGGAACCCTTGCAATAATCCTATGACTGAGGAACCCAAACTTCAGGTACATATATATATTTTCTCATTTTGATTGTCCTTGCTCCTATCATAAGATTTGGCATTATAGGTAATTCTTTCTCGAGGAGATCAAATCTTATCTATTAGATACATCTAATATTTGGAAGCATGAAGTTTGATTTGTTAAAGTCAGGACATCATGACCTGAATTTGTCTTTCAGTGAGATTCTTTTATATGAAACATGTATGAGCCGCATATTCTAGTTTTTATGGAAACTTGCATGAAGTGCACTAGGTCTTGTGCGAATACTTTGCATGAGCTGTACTTATGTCTTCTAATGAGTTGTACTTTTAGTTCTAGTATAACCCCGCATGAGTCACATTTTTTAATTTTTGAGAAACCTGCTTGAGCCACACTTGCTCTTCTTTAGAAATCTGCACGAGTTGTTTTTTTTTTCTTTTTCTTTTATAAAAATCTACACCAGTGATCAGTAATCATTGCTCATTCTATCTCTCTCCTACTTAGTTGTTGACATTGCCTCAGGAAGCAAGAAAAATAGTTTCTGAATGGCCAGATCTTGACTTACAGGCTAGACAGTTTACTGCAAAAATATCAAATGATGAAGTAGAGTTCACAGAGACACTAGCATCTGCTAATGAGCCACGAACTTCAAAGAGTGATAGTTCTTCTCTTGAAGACATGGTATCTAAGTTAGAGTTGTGAAAGTAATATACAAACTTTAAATGACATAACATACCTGAAATTTGTTGCTACGGGCTTGAATACTACACAAGTTCTTGAATGAAGAATATTTGCTTACGATGAGAACCCATGAAAACATCACGAGGATACATGCCTTTCCAAGCAAAATTTTTGATGGGTTGCTGCTGAATGGCTTCTGAAGTTAAGGAGATTAATTTGAGAAGATTGTAAATCGGTTATTTATATGAACCGTGCAATTTAAAGTTCTCCTTTCAAGTTTTGATTTTTGAAGAGTAATTTTTTAGTGCTAGAGGATATTTTTCTGCAGCTAATAGAAAGAGCTGTAAAGAATTAAAAAACAGTGGAAATTGTGCTTGTTTGATAGTGATTTGATGAGGTTTTACAGAGAAAACGCCATGGATAAAGCTTGTAATCTTGAACATGTAACTCATATTTTATTGCTCTAATGACTTGTTAACAAATACATTACAATCTAATCTATTTATATTCTAAGTGAAGCCACTCTAACTAATTACATGAAAAGAGCGGGAAAGCTAGCAACTTCTAACAACTTTCTGCCATCTCAGCTAACTAATTGACAAAGATCAATTGATTATTTGATTATCAAGTTACATCATGAATTGCAGTTCTATTGATGCTTGCTGGATACACCAGCATAGTAGTACACTCTCCAATATTTCTTGAAGTAGTTCTAGTGCCTGAATTACTAACACTAACATCCTCCTGCAAACTGACCAGGGCTGAATCAGACATGGTCAGTTTGGACCTTAAATAGATGAACTGGGAAGAGGGCAATGCTGTAGTTAAAATGCCAGCTTTTTGTTCAGAGGTAGGCACATACTGAACTGACAGAAGATTGACTGCAATTTTTTCCCTAATGAAGTGAACATCAACTTCAATATGTTTGGTTCGAGCGTGAAAAGACTGGATTCCGAGCAAGAGCAGCAGCACTGGTGTTGTCACACCACACAATAGGACACTGGCTGAGGGACAAACTAAGTTCACTAATGGGTGATTGAAGCCACAAAGCCTCAGTAGCAGCTTGAGCCAAAGCCCTGTACTCAGCCTCAGCACTTGACCTGGTAACACCGGTTTGTTTCTTAGAACTCCGGCTTACTAGATTGCCTCATAAGAATACACAAAAACAGTGGTGGAGCGTCTGTCATCTATACAAGATGCCCAATCAGCATCACTGACAACTTCTACTGTGAGATTGGTTGCTGGAGTAAAATGTAGACCAAATGAAGTTGTCCCTCTTAGGTATCTCAGTACCCTCTTGCAAGCTTTCCAGTGATCTTCAAGAGGATTGGCAAGAAATTGACTGAGTTTGTTAACAGAGAATGAGATGTCTGGTCTGGTATTGGTGAGATATTGTAGAGCACCAATGGTGCTTCGATAAAGAGCAGGATCCAAGAAAGGTGGACTGCCAATCTTTGAAAGTTTTGAGCTTGTGCATAGAGGAGTAGGACAAGGTTTGCAGTGCAACATATTGGTTTTAGTAAGAAGATCTACCACATATTTTGATTGACAGAGAGACATACCTGTAGCAGTCTTGGATGCTTCGAAGCCCAAAAAATAGTTAACATGTCTACGAATCTTTAGAGCAAGCTTGGATTGCAATGTTTTGATAGTGTGATGCACCATATAAGGACTGCTACCCGTGATAAGGATATCATCGACATAGACCAGTAGATAAAGTGAGTGTGATGGATCATGTTTGATGAGTAAAGACACATCAGTTCTGCAGTTAGAGAAACCAAGATCTGGTAAAGCTGTTTTGAGCTTGAGGAACCAAGCTCTTGGAGCTTGCTTAAGACCATAAAGGGGATCACATTAGATAATTGCTAGATATGAGCATATGAAATTGATGAATGTTAATATATGCTCATAAGAAAATTTGCTCTAAACCTGAATAGGGACATAATTTATTGCCTTTGCTATTTATTTTCTGAACAATCTTTGATCTTTGACCTTTGATCTTTGAAGGTTATAGCTGCAACAGTGATAAGTGATCCAGAAAAATATTCTGAGGCATTTCTTGGAAAGCCAAATGAAGAGTATTGTTCTTGGATTCTTGACTCTGAGAAATGGGGAGGTGTGTTGAACGCTTGCTCTTCTTCTTCTTCTTCTTCTCTCTCTCTCTCTCTCTCTCTCTCTCTCTCTGTGCTGATGTATTTAACGCTTGCAGTTTTGATGTAAATTGTAGGATTTCGGTTGTTTTCTTTCCCTCTTTTGTCTACCTTGTTTTTTCTTTTGGTGACAAAACATTACCTTAAGTGGTACTGTTCTAATTTGTGTTGGAATTTGGCTTCATAGGTAACAGATGTTTAACCAATTATTAGTGCTTGGCTTCATAAAGTTCATGCAACTGATATATGCATGATAGGATCAGCTTAAAATTTTTGCGTACGACTGTATGTGTATTATATTATAATCATCCTCTATAATGTTTGTAAGCCACTTATTGATTTGTTGTGCTAACTTTGCTACTTAATATTCTGTGGTGAAAGGTGCTATCGAACTGTCAATATTAGCAGACTACTATGGATGTGAGATCGCAGCATATGATATTCAAACCACCCGATGTGATCTGTATGGTCAGGTTAGGAGCAGTAGTCTTCTATCCTTTGCCTTTGTGCATTAGACTTGGCCAATTTGGCATAATTTTCTTCTTCTTCTTCTTTTTTAATTTCTTAATTTATTATTGCAGGAAAAGACGTATTCGGGAAGTGTTATGCTGATCCATGATGGTCTTCATTATGATGCTTTAGCTTTATGATGTCTTATGATCACTTTCTTATAATTATTTCTCATTCTTGCTGCTTGTGTTAAATCAAATAAATAATCAAGGGGAATCAGATGGCAAGCATGTCGGATTTCTTAATCTTCATTCCATGCATGTAGTTATATAAGATCTCCTGGCTGATGATAATCAACCAGTTGATTGACGTGACTGGGGGCTCAAGTAAAGAACTTGCATTTGAGTGTCCCCTTCAAATTTATGTTAATAGCCCTCCAGATATCACTAAGTCTTATGTCTCTCACTACTTGGTTAAAGTTTCAAAATTTTACATCCTTCCCATGCATCTTTGTGTATAAAAAGAGAAAGAAAGCAACCTTGAGCGAAGCAGATTAGAGTTCAGAACTGGCATCCATTTTTAGAATTATAGGTTTGGTGCTACTGAGTAAGGATTGCAGGATGTGATGGTCCTTCGTTCATTTACCTGCTCTTGCTTTCATCATTTCTTTGATCTTTTTTTCTCGAAGTGCTCCTGGTAAATACTATTGCTGTTATGCGTTTATGTTCAACTTATATGAATGGCTGTTTTTATTCTGGTGCATTTACAGATGTCCCCACTTGATGATGCTCCAGAGGAGTTTGATCAAACTGTTTTTGCCGTGCGGTCAGACAGGACTATCGGGCCAGCTAAATGGCTTGCACATAATCTTGTTAAGGACCAGCAAAGGTAGGTTCTGAGGTTTCATGGCACTGTACAACTATGTAAAAGTCTAATTTGTAAATCAAACAGTATGCAACACAATCTTTGTTCCGGTGTAAAGGCTGGCAAATTTTTGTCCACATGATCTTGTAACATCTGTTATTATTCATTAATTTTGAACTATGGAATGTTAATGTTGTGTATCATCGTGTTTAATTGTCTTACCACTTTTTATGAAAAGGAGCTACACTGACACCGCCAACTTCACTCTCCGTTGTGGGGTATGTCAAATTGGAGTGGTCAGGCAGAAGGTTATTGCTCATTCGCAAGAACTATGAATACCTCCAGAAACACACCGAAGCAAAGATAAAAAAATCTCACTTAGCCTTGCGGTTTTCTTTGTGATATTAATATGTACGACTGCTTAGCTTCTTACATTTCTTGATCAATAATTATATGTGAATTTTCAAGAAGCTGTGGAGCATGCTCAAGCAACAGGGCATGTCAATTTTTAGGAATACAAATGATAGGAATTATGATAAGAGAAACACAGAAGGAAGATACACTTGATTTCATAAGCTATTTGAGAGTGAATTCATTGACTGATTGAAGAACTAATAAAGTTGTTCCCTTTGCCTGACAACTGTTATAGTAGAATGTTATGTTGTACCAAATGAAAAGAGTTTCACTGCTATATCGCAGGGATATCTTGTTACAAGTTACAAATTTATTGATAGACAAAAGATTAAAGTATATATACCTCAAATTTGGTTTACTTCACAAACCATTCACTGTTTAATTTATTGTTCTTGCAATTTGTAGTGATCCTAGAAGTTATAAAATCTCCTGATTCAAACATATTTGATGAAAAAAACCATCTCAATTAATGTACACACTATAAACATAAAATTACATAAAAGAGGAAAAAGAAAAACACTACCAATATTTTTTTACGATGAAGTAAATTTTGTCTCCAAGACTATCCAAGAAACCAGAGTATGTACACCTCCATCTTCTGTTGATAAGCAAAGGACCTACAAAGCCCCAGAATCCCACCACAAAACCAAGTACCAGGCTTACGTAAAACCAATCCACTTCAATGCTTCCTCTTCTACTTGGATTATTCTCAAGTGTAGGTACAGAGACAGTCACAATACAATTTTCAACAAGTGGAGGTCCACAAAGATCATTGCCTGTGAAACTGGATGCATTAAACGACTGTAATTGAGTGCTTGAAGGAATTTTTCCAGTCAACTTATTATTGGATAAGTTCAAGTAACTCAAAAATGTCAACTTTGATATACTCCGTGGGATTTCACCAGAAAGTTGGTTTGTAGAAAGATCCAAGGCGTCTAGTGATTCCATATCACCAATGTCCTTAGGAATGTTACCAGAAAAAGAATTATGTGAGAGATTCAATGAATTCAATGAACGAAGACTTGCCACTTCTCTTGGAATCACTCCTGAAAAATTATTTCTAGAAAGGTCTATTGCTCTTACCAAATTATGAGTAGTGTAATACTCATATTGTGTCCCTTTCCAAACAAGTCGTGCACGCTGATTAAACTCTCCTGATATGTTTGAAGAATAACTTATATCGTTGCCTACAGAATAGTTCACTGTGACCATTGCTGTGAAATTGTTAAAACAGCTTGGTAAACTTCCAGAGAGAATGTTATCAGCAAGGTCTAAGATTTGTAAAGATGCTAGATGACAAAGTTCCATTGATAGAAGACCATGAAACTTATTTGAACGAAGAATGAGAATCTTCACTCTTAGAAATCTTTCTCCTATCCACTTGGGAACATCTCCAGTGAAATGATTTTCAGCGGCATCAAGTGTCTCTAGTTCTGTACAATTTATGAGTGACACAAATGGTATTACTCCAAAGAAGCTATTTTGTCGAAGGATCAATGACTGAAGAGAACTTAAAGTTCCCATGGAGGTTGGAAGGTTACCAATGAAATTATTGTTACCTAAATTCAAGACATTTAGGTATTGCCAATTCATCCAACAATTTGGTAATTCTCCAGAAAAATAGTTATTTTGAAGGTTGAGAATTTGTGTTGACTTTGTCTCATTTGTTCCTTGACACAAAAAGGGGAAAATGGATCCAGAGAAAGAATTATTGGAAAGATCCAATGTATACACATCATGGGACATCTGAGGTAATGGACCGGAGAAGTTATTTGAACTCAAATCAAGTGAATAACATAGAGGTGTATCAGTTAAATCTGGAATCTCCCCAAAGATCTGGTTGTGAGAAAAATTACAATAATATGGTTGAGAAAGAGTTTTCCAAAACCCATTAGGAATGACATCTGAAATTCTAGCATTGGATATGTCCAAATATTTTAAGTTCTTTTGTGAGAGAAGCCAAGATGGAAAGTAAGGTCCCACATGACATGATCTCAAATGTAATGACTCCAGTTGAAAAGGAGGAACCCAAGTAGAATTGACTGTCAATGATATTAAGTTTCCAGAAGCAAAAAAAGATGTAAGCCTTGTGAGATTAGCAAAGTGAGCTTCGGAAAGAGTTCCATTCAATTTGTTATAACCAAGATCGAAAGAAATCAAAGACGAAAGTTTTCCTAAAGAAGTAGGAATGGAACCACAAATAGAGTTAATGTCAAGATTAAAAACTTTTAGATTTTTAGATTGTCCAAGTTGTTCAGTCAAATGGCCAAAAACTCTATTTCGGCTCAAATCCAGAACCTCTAATGTATATGAAACACATCCCGAAAAAATATCTAAGATTTCACTTATATTTTGATTTAAATTGACGTATGAGATGAAGATTGACCTTAAGTTGCAAAGTCTACCTAAACTTCTAGGAATTCTCCCTTGTAAATTATTACCACTGAGAGAAAGATGTTCAAGAAGGCTACATCTAAATAGCCAATTAGGTATCGAAGAATTAAAATCATTAGTTGATAATTCAAGATATCTAAGATTAGTCAAGTTGCAAAGGCTTGATCTAGAAATACTTCCATGTAAGTTATTACCGCTAAGAGAAAGGTACTCAAGATGGTTAATTCTCGACAACCAACTAGGCAATGTAGAATTAAAATAATTATATGATAAATCAAGATATCTAAGAGAAGTCAAATTTCCAAGTCCATTAGGAATTGGACCTTGAAACTTATTAAAACTCATATCAAGAAAAACTAAGTAATTAAGATAAAAAACCCAACTTGGAATGAAGGAGCTATCAAATCTATTTAGGGAAAGATCAAGGGTGGTAAGAGAAGAAAAATTTGCAATTGATATTTGGGGAAAATGTTGAAGTTCACAGCTTGACAATTGTAGTATTTCTAAAAAGGAGAGTGAATTTATTTTTAACAACCATTGATAAGAGGTTTTATTGAGATTTATACCACTCAAATCAAGGTGTTTCAACGAAGAAAGACCAGATATCTACATTAAATTCTCGACATATAACTCATAAGAATTATAATGAAGGACTTGAAGGTCAAGATATTGAAGGTTGGAAAGATTTCCAAGTTGTTGAGGAATCATTCCCCCAAATCCAGCTCTAGAGAGATTAAGATATCTTAAATTCTCCATAGAACCAAGAAATCCAGGAATTTGAATTCCTTCAAAATCATTAAAGCTCAAGTCCAAGTGAATCAAATGCTTCAAATCAAGCAAAGATGGATTTATCTTACCTCCCAATACTAACCTATTATAAGCTTCGTATTCTACTACAGAATCGTAATCAGAAGTGAAATATTCCAAATGAGGATTTCGAAGATTGAGTCGAATGACGTGGCTTGTGAAGTTGTCACAGACAACACCAGCCCATTTACAACAATCTCCATCCCCGAACCAAGAAGCAAGCCGATTGGAAGGATCCTTGAGATCCTGCTTGAAGTGTAAAAGCGCTTCCCTCTCACTTTGGATGCAACCAACATAAGTGATTCCAGTGCAGAAACTAATGTTGATGATTGCAAAGGAAAGTAACTGGAAGAAAAGAAAGATAGAAACAACACTAATCATGTTTGGTTTCATTGTATGGACTCTGTATTTGAAATAATAAGAAGGGGAAATGTGGATGAGAGAAGCTTATCATACTAGTGCGGCTTTTATAGAGTCTTAATGAATCTCACCAACCATTCAAAATCACCTACATAGTATTTGGAAAGCAGGTACCTAATTTCCTTGACAATTTCTTTGTATCAAAGTTTCCAAGGTCCCACTATAGCCTTGGAAGACTCCAAGTCAATGGAAAAGTGGAAAATATTCAAAAACATTCCAAATTAATTGTAGAATCTATTGGGATGATGAAGTTAACATAGAGCTAAAGTTTGCTTTTAGAGAATTAATAGAGCACTTCCATTTGTATATAAATTAATAACTTCAACAAAATCTGTCTACAAGTCTATTTTTGTATTAAACTGAATTAATCTAGAGTATAAATAACATTAAGTTTAATGTCATGCTATCATGCAGTTTTAATAACGTTTCCAAATAATCAATTCCAGATGAATTGTAATTCAGATGTTCATGGAAGATTTGAAATGTTAAATTTATAACAAATAAAATAAATGAACATCTATAGATTTGGACTATGTTTCTTATTCATAATTTTATTTTCATTTTTGTATGCTTAAATTAATCTAATCTTAAAAGCTATTTCTACAACATTTTTATGTACAGTTCTACAAAACTGGAGTAGCTATGTTCACGTTGGTGTTTTTTCACAACAACGTAATTATACACTATTTCGAAAAAAAAAAAAAACAACTTAATTAAACACTAATAAATTAATAATTCCAAATTCCAAAGATATTTTAGTTTTGTATTTTTTAAATTATAAAATCAAGTACAATAAATTATTAATGATAAAAACTCTGTCATTTTTCTATTTCTTACCAAAGTCTCCAAAATAAAAAAAAAAAACTTTTGATTGTTTTTATGAGCAAACACGAATAGAGAGTGAGTGAGATATACTGCTTAAAGAATGCGTAAATAATAATAAAAAATAAAATATTGTATACCTCTTGCTTTATTACTATATTTTGAGATTATTTGTCATGTTTTGATTTTTCACTTTTGGAAACCAAAAAAAAAAGAAAGTGTAAATGTGTTTTATCTGATTTTTTTAAGTGTTTTTTTAAAAATGTATGGAAAACAACTTTTTAACCTTTATTACTCAAAAGTTTAAAAAAAATGATTTTTTTTAACGTTTTCCAACATTATAATAAATCATTATTTTTTCCTTTAAACAAATATTACCCATTTTAAAAAATAATACCAAATATATATACACACATCAATTTCATTATTTGAAAATAACATTAACAAATCTTAACAAATATATTTAGATTTTCAAAAAACAACACTTTTTAAAATAGATATGATATTTGCTTTTACAAGTTTTTTCTCGAAAACACAATTTTAAAAATGAATATAAACACGCCTAAGTTAACACATAAACAAAATCATTCAACAAAATTTTTACATCAAATTTATCCACCATTACAAGTTAAGTCTAGTCAATTGTTAATTATACATAGCATTATTTATTAGATGAAGTGTATAGCAAGTCTACAGAGACAAAGACTTTATTTTTCTACTTTCTTTTTTCTTTTTTCACACGGAAAAACCATAAGCACTATTATTGTTAGAAGAAAGTTATGACTTTATTGTTCTACTTTTTTATTTTTGCTACACGGAAAAGTCACAAGTACTATCTTTTTTAGAAGAAAATACTTTTCTTTTTTCTAATTTCTTTATATGTGTTTATTACATAATTTACATTGTATTTCTTAAATGTGTTTTATCTAATTTTTTTAATTGTATTTTTTAAAGATGCATGGAAAACAACTTTTTAACCTTTATTACTCAAAAGTTAAAAAAAAAAAATGATTTTTTTTTAATGTTTTCCACCATTATAATAAATCATTATTTTTTTCCTTTAAACAAATACTACCCTTTTTCAAAAATAATACCAAATATATATATATACACACATCAATTTCATTATTTGAAAATAACATTAACAAATCTTAACAAAGATATTTAGATTTGCAAAAAACATCACTTTTTAAAATAGATATGATATTTGCTTTTGCAAGTTTTTTTTTTTTAAAACACAATTTTAAAAATGAATATAGACACGCCTAAGTTAACACATAAACAAAATCATACAACAAAAATTTTACATCAAATTTATCCACCATTTCAAGTTTAGTCTAGTCAATTGTAGATTATGCACAACATTATTTATTACAAGAAGTGTGTAGCAAATCTACAGAGACTAAGACTTTATATTTTTTTTTTTTTTTTTTCACACGGAAAAACCATAAGCACTATCATTGTTAAAAGAAAATTATGACTTTATTGTTCTACTTTTTTTATTTTTTCCACACGGAAAAGTCACAAGTACTATCTTTTTAAGAAGAAAATAGTTTTCTTTTTTCCAATTTCTTTATATGTGTTTATTACATAAGTTACATTGTATTTCTTAAATGTGTTTTATCTGATTTTTTTAAGTGTATTTTTTAAAGATGCATGGAAAACAACTTTCTAACCTTTATTACTCAAAAGTTAAAAAAAAAAAAAAGATTTTCTTTTTAATGTTTTCCACCATTATAATAAATCATTATTTTTTCCTTTAAACAAATATTACCCATTTTAAAAAATAATAACAAATATATATATATACACACATCAATTTCATTATTTGAAAATAACATTAACAAATTTTAATAAACACATTTAGATTTTCAAAAAACATCACTTTTTAAAATAGATATGATATTTGCTTTTACAAGTTTTTTTTCGAAAACACAATTTTAAAAAAGAATATAAACACGCCTAAGTTAAAACATAAACAAATTCATTCAACGAAATTCTTATTGCAAGTTTAGTCTAGTCAATTGTAAAGTATGCATAACATTATTTATTAGATGAAGTGTGTACCAAGTCTAGAAAAAGTAAGACTTTATTTTTTTACTTTATTTTTTCTTTTTTCACACGGAAAAGCAATAAACACTATTATTGTTAGAAGAAAGTTATGACTTTATTGTTCTATTTTTTTATTTTTTCCACATGAAAAAGTCACAAATACTATCTTTTTTAGAAGAAAATACTTTCCTTTTTCTAATTTCTTTATGTGTGTTTATTACATAATTTACATTGTATTTATTAAATGTGTTTTATCTGATTTTTTTAAGTGTATTATTTAAAGATGCATGGAAAACATCTTTCTAACCTTTATTACTCAAAAGTAAAAAAAAAAAAAAAAAAGATTTTTTTTAAATGTTTTCCACAATTATAATAAATCATTATTTTTTTCCTTTAAACAAATATTACCCATTTTCAAAAATAATACCAAATATATATATACACACATCAATTTCATTATTTAAAAATAACATTAACAAATCTTAACAAACACATTTAGATTTTCAAAAAACATCACTTTTTAAAACATATATGATATTTGCTTTTACAAGTTTTTTTTTGAAAACACAATTTAAAAAATGAATATAAACACGTCTAAGTTAACACATAAACAAAATCATACAACAAAATTTTTACGTCAAATTTATCCACCATTTCAAGTTTAGGCTAGTCAATTGTAGATTATGCATAACATTATTTGTTAGATGAAGTGTGTAGTAAGTCTACAAAGACTAGGATTTATTTTTCTACTTTCTTTGTTCTTTTTCCACACGGAAAAGTCATAAGCACTATCATTGTTAGAAGAAAGTTATGACTTAATTGTTAGTAGTAGTGTGAATATAAACACGCCTAAGTTAACACATAAACAAAATCATACAACAAAATTTTTACGTCAAATTTATCCACCATTTCAAGTTTAGGCTAGTCAATTGTAGATTATGCATAACATTATTTATTAGATGAAGTGTGTAGTAAGTCTACAAAGACTAGGATTTATTTTTCTACTTTCTTTGTTCTTTTTCCACACGGAAAAGTCATAAGCACTATCATTGTTAGAAGAAAGTTATGACTTATTTGTTAGTAGTAGTGTGAATTTGAAAAGGATGTACCTAATTTCTTTAATAATTACATTGCATCAAGATTTCAAACTTAATTGCTAGAGGTCCCATTGTGGCCTTGGAATATAGCGAAGACTCCAAGTCAATAGAAAAAATGAAAATAGTTTAAAAACTTTTTAATAACTTTTGGAAAATTAATTGTCTTTTATTGCTTCTTTCCATCAATCAATTGTTGGAATTTGGAAATCACTCGTCGATTAGGGAAGCCTCAAGTGAATGAAAAAGGGGAAATTATTTAAAAACTTTTGCTGCTTCAAAACTGTTAATTCCAAATAATTTTGTCTTCGTTGGTCCTCAATTTTCATCACTCTTGGGATTTACACGAATTTTGAAGTATAGAATTTGTGGGAATAATGTGTTTTCAAATTAAAAAAAAAAAATTTTTTCAAATTAAACAGGGATCAAAACTTTGTTTTGAAAGAATTAATCGAGCACTATTTTATGGTGTTAAACAAAAATTGACCAAGGAGGTATGTGTCAATTACTATACATATTACCATAGTTGTACAAGCAAAATGCCACCAATATAGTGGCTGGCTTATTGGATAGTGACTGGAGTTGTAAAAATTCCTTCATCATCACTTTATTAGATTTGACTTAGGCCTTGGAATCTAGAGAAGACTTAACTTAATGCTTAAAAAAAAAAAAAAAAAAAAAACTAACACAAACCGTAACTTCAAACACAAACCTCAAAATGAAAACTCAAAAACTGTTTATGGAGACCTAGAACTAGGGGCTTGTTTGTATTTTTGTTTGAAAACTAAATAGTGTTAAAGTTACTGAATAGTTAATAGTAACTAAAACCTGAAATTTAAATTACATGTTTATTTGTTTGTTTTTTTTTTTCCTTACTTTTGAATGTATAGTTATCTTGTTTGTTTTTCAAAATTAAAATTATCTGAAAACTAATAATTTGACATTTACACTCTTTTACTATTATTTGTTATATAGTTTCATTTAATAAGATACAAACAACTGCAAATAAATCATTTAAAAAATACTAAAACACTTTTATATATATATTAATAATATTTTTATTCATAATTAAACTATGATAAGTTATTATAATAGAGTAAATTAAATTTATATATTTAAATAAAAATAAATAAAATGATCTTTAACTGAATTATTATTTCAACGAAAGTTTAAATTGTATAGTAATATTTGAGGATGAGATGCTTGGGGCTTTGTTTTTTCAAAGATGTTTGTTATAGCTTTTAAAGGAATTTGTATAATGTAAAATCAGGACAAAATTAGAAATATATTATTTTGCGGAAGAGAGATTTGTAATAATATATTTAAAAAATCTTTCTTTTTTGAAATAACATTTAAAAAATCTTTAAGTGATTTGGTATTTAGATAAAAATAAAAAATCATTACATTTTTTTCAATGATTTTTAGATAATTTTAAGTGGTTTGACCACTTGAAAAAAAAAAAAACAAAAATAATTTGATAAATCCAATTCATATTAGTAAGTAATAAATGCTAAAAACAAACAATCCCTAAGTCTCCATCAATGGAGACCCACTGCCGAAAGAGAACAATTTTCTTTATCTTGTTTTTTTAATTTTTTTTTTTGTATTTTATAAATGATGTTAAAAAATTATTAGTATTTTTTATTTTTTTTATTTTTTAATTATTTTGATCTCCATCATCCATATTAAAGATGGACAATAGAAATTTATTTATTTTTCTAATTTTTAAGATACTGAATTATCCTTTTATTAAATATCATTTTGTACATATATATATATATATATATATTTTATCTTACTTTGACAGTTTTGTCTTTTTTCACTAACAGCCAAACCTTGAATTTTAATGTCAACTTTGACGGTGAGAGAGTCTTTTGACATTTTCATACACTCCAAGGGGGGAGGGGGCATATTTTATCTATTTTACAAATTAATAAGGGGGATCTTAGTGATTTCCTAAAATACTGAATGATTTAGGATTTTATGTTAAATTATAGAGGGGAAACAAGATTATCCCTGTATAGAAATTATGCTACAGTATACACCGTCATAGCAGTATATGCTGTATCTCCTTGCTATAAATCCTTTCAGATATTTAAGTCCAATTAATGGATTATAATTCAATTATTTTGGAAAGACAAAAGAATTATAAAAAAAAACATATATTCATCTAATATTACACAAAAAAAAAAAGTCATAAAGTAAAAAGTAATGATGTACGCTAATAATAAGTTGTTATCACTCCCGCCCTTCCAGTACGCTTGAAGTCATCCGGTCAGGAAAAGCAGCTACTTAATTCGATTTTGACTGGAATTGTTAGAAATTTCCACTATTCAACTGCTTCTTCTTCTTAGAGCTCATGCATATCCATGCCCATACATAAATCAAGTAGTGGGTGAACAACTCTAGTCTAAGTTTTATTTTTCTTTTTCATTGCTTTGTTTCTGTCTCTATCTCTGTAATTGTATCAATGTTTTCGCTTTTCCTTGAAATTAAAAAGAAAAAAAAAAAAAAAGAGATGACAAATTACATTTACATGTAAAATTTTCAAACAGTTCTTAATCTTATAGATGTAGAGACATTTTTATCCCTCCTCAATTTCATTTGTATATTTTATGCAATTTTTAAATTTTGTAAGGGCATAAATGTGTAATTATTATAAAAAAAATTATTAAAGGTATAAAATTTATCAAAATAACATATATATACAGTATATCTATCTACCTTAGTAAGACACATTCCATGTTAAGTAATTTTAAATTATGATAAGGGCATAAATATAATTTCACTGTCAAACAAAATATTCAGAGCTCTAATTCAACAATCTTTCCCTCTTTTATATAGAGGTTATTGATAAAATTTAATATGTTCTGTACTCACCTTTTTATAAGCTAAAGTTTTATTTTATTTTTTTTTATTTTTAATTTAAAATTTCAATTATTTGATAAAATTTGCGGAATGTTTTATTTATCTCATCTTACAATATAAGTATTTGTTATGATTCTGCTAAATTTCAGCACAAATTAAAATTAATGTAAACTAGAAGATGCCTGCAGATGCAATCATAATATATATATTTGAAACCCATGTGCCCTGTAATAGGCTGCTCTTGCAATGAATTACTCAGATTATATCAGTTTATTCAAATTTTAACTTAAAAACCGAATCAATCTAATATTGATTGATTGATTTCCTAGCAAGTAATCATAATTTTAAGGAGGGATATAGAGATTTTTGAGTTTCATATAAATGAGGAGAGACTGGTGAATTTCAAATGCCCAAGTCGAAGATACAACATCAAACTTTTGACTTCAAGATATTTAGGTTGGATTGGAATCAGATGGCATGGGTCAAATTCGATGGCTTGAATGATCACGTCTTGTTTCTAGCGAGGATTGGTTCAAGATGTTTTCCAGCAAAGGATTTGAGACTTGGCATGACCAATTGCATCTATTTTACAAATGAATTGTCTATCAAATGGAGCCTATTTTAATATATCTTTTATTTTGAAGAAAAAATATGATTATGAAAAATTAATGGTTCTTCTTATCATTTTAATTATGTCTGTAGATACATGGGTAGGAAAAGTTTTGAGCCTATTTTAAAGATTTTAGTATTTTTTTAATAGGTAAAATGATTATTTTACTCTTGAACCTTAAAATAAATGGTTAAATGCTGTTAACCACTATCAAGTATATGGCTTAAGCCTATATACAAACACATAAGAAATTCAAATAATTGATAACAATAATGACGTGGAGAGACTCAAATCCAAGCATTCTTGGTAAAATAAGATTGTGACTAGGGATGTAAAAAATATCTGATCCGATCCAAAACGATGTAGCCTTGATCCGTTTGGGGCTGGTTTGAGGTATTGAAATTGGGTTTTAGATTGAGTTTGGATCAAAAGTATTTGACCCGGTTTTATATTGGATCTGGTTTAGATCACACTTATGACCTGATTCGATCCGGTTAACTAGTTTTATTATAAACTATTATTATTATTATAGTTTATTGTAAAGTGTTGTACATTATTATTTGGTTATGGAACTTTATTATGTATTAATTATTATTTTGATGTATGTAATAAAACTTTGCTGTGTGATAGTTATTATTTTGGTTTTTTTACACAATGAACTTATTTTTTCCATGAGTGTTATATTGAAATTATTTAGATGTAATGTTAAATTGAAGGAAAGGTTATTTTAAATTTTAATGTTGATTTATTGTTTGTATATTTATCTTTAATAAAAATTTTGAGTTGTTAAAAATTGAATCGAATTGAAGCGGATCGGGTTTGAGGCAGACCACCCTAAATGAGTTTGGGTTTGAGACGGAAAGTGATGATTTATTCGGGTCACGGATCGGGTTTGGAACACCCCATTAATAACTCAGATTAGGTTTGGGGCGGGTTGATCTTGTCCTGATCTGACCCGTTACGATGTCTAGTTGTGATACCATGTTAGTAATCTTTAGAAGATGAAAAAACTTAAACTATGACCTCAACTTAACAGAAATTAACCTCAAAAGAGCCAAATGAATTAAGCTAACTTTCTGGTACAAGTTGTATTGTAGTTTCTCATGCTGCAAAGCAAGAAAGTAGTACTCTCAAGTTGCAGTTTCTGCCTTGATTCTACTATCAAGTCCTCATCATGTTGGAATGCAGAAAAATCAAAATGTTAGTTAGGAATATTGCAAATAGGTGCTTTGATTGGAATAATTGGCTGATGTTTCAGTGAGATTTGAGACTATGTTGTGAAGTTATCAGATACAATATGTAATTATGTGTGGAATAGGATGTGACTATTAGCTAGTTCAATTGTTTCACAAGAGGTCTAAGGATTGCATTTCACTCAGGTGTAGTGACGTTGATCTTACATTTAGTTGCTGAAATATGTATATATATATATATATATATATTTTTTTTTTCTTTTTTGGAAGAAATTGTTGATAGCATTATTGAGAATCTTGCTAATGATGAAATTGAGGATGATACAATAGTTTCAGAGCTTATTATGCACAAACAAGCAGGCGAAGCATTAACAACATTGATAATCTTTTTTTGCAATTGGAGAATTCAATTCCAAAACTTCCAAGCACTAAGGTGTATTAAGAAAAATTAGAGACGAGACAGTAAATTTTGAATTTCAAAAAAAACTATAATAGGGTATTATATATATGACTTTTCTATCATGACTAAATTGGAGTTTCTATCAGATATATATGGCTTGATCTTTAGCTACAGGACTCTAGAAGTTTGTTGATAACCAAAACGAACAGTAGAGAATAAGTCAATCATGAAAAATTCGGGTCAAATGTGAAATACTTGAGCTTTTCTTATTTGTCTTATTATTTTAGGAGACAATGATGGAGGGCCGTGTTTCATGATTCATGAAGGTAGTTGAGTTCTAGGAAATTTATGATACATACCATTGAATAGTGAGTCAAGTCTTCTCTTTTAGTGTCAAATCTGAAAGCAGTACCAATATGTGGGAACTGGAGCAATGTTTCTTAGATGAGATTGAAACATAATTGGGCTATTTTTAAGTCCATTTTTTTTTTTCTCAAAAAAAAAGAAAAAAGTCTATTTTTTTTTAATCTTTTAGTCTAATTTTGTATTTATTTTATTGGAATAAAAACAAATTTAATTCCAACAACCTCAATTTATTTCATAGCGTCAGGACTAATTCCACAAAGCACATGTATGGACTGAAATGACCTATTTTCTTCGTTTTCCAACCGTCTTTTCACGCAATAGTTAATTGTTTTTTGCTTTTCTTTAATAATTAATTACTTTTATAGTATTCATTGTTTTGTAGAAAGCTGGTTCTTAGCTTTGGCCTATCTCATTATTGTATAAACTAATAAAGACATCAATCATGGGTCATGAATGTTGACAAATTTAGCAGGAAATTCAAAATATGTATGAAATGAATTTAAGTCATCTTCAGTCATCATCCAAGTTTCCATGAAAGAGAGAAATCTTTCAAGAAGGAAAAGTCATTTACCCAGTTTAACCACTCAATATGGCAACCAATTTTATAAAAAAAGATTTTTTTTTTTTTTAGGAATAATGAATCATTTGATACCCTTTTTTAGTCATTCTTCAATTTTGCGAATTTGAATCCATAAATATACAATATTTTTCTATGTAATAAATTTGATATGCTTGATTACAAATTCTCATACTAATTTAGATTCTATGACTTGAAAATTAATTTAGATCGCTAAATCTTACAACTTCAGTACAACTCGAAATGGCATTCATAGAAAAAAATATTAATAATTAACATAATCACATTAAATACCAAGTTTTTTTTTAGAGAGATATAAATGTGAATGAGAATTACATGTTGAATTAATAACTGTACTACATGTATTTTATTTAAATTTACTTAGATTTATAATAATTCTCTTGCATGAAATACAATGATTACTAAAAGAGATATGATCAAGAAGTCATATATATGACTTTTTTATCATGACCAAATTTATATATATACTAATATTTTTTTTTTTAAAATGCAGCAATTAAATGTAATGGGGTGATCATAGTGTACTAGAATTCAATATTTACAAATGAAAAAAAAAAAAAAAAAAGGAAAGAGCAGATTTTTAGTGTGGTGGTTAAAATGAAAAGCATCAAAGTAAAGAGTATGGTCCCAAGTGTTAAATGTGGAGAATTAGCAGTTGGAAGTGTTGTGCATTTACAAATTACACACACAATTCAATTATCAACATTCAACCAATTAAACCCACCAATTGCCGACCAACTAATTAACCATCTAACAATTTTTTTTCCCCATGAAGATAAACCAAACTAATTAAACTATATAAATAATCAATCCAAAGAAAGAAAACAATTGATTGAGACATGTGATACACTTTCATTGGATACATCAATGCTAACGTTATACTTTCATGTGATCTGAGAAGAAAACAATTCATTTAATACACTCTTTCTGGCTTTTTGACATTTCGTAAAAACCATTTCAATAATATATGCTCTCTCTTTTTATCCCTAGTTGATATTGTACAACAACGATATTATTTAGTGCCAAATTATTTTTACAATTTCATTTATTTCACTTCATCAAACATTTTTTTTTGTTTTTTTGAAATCACTTATCAAACATTTTATATAAGAAGAATCATAAAAATTATATACATGCACACTTTATTCTTAATAATACATATAAATATATATAATACTCACAATAATAAATATATATTTAAAAAGGAAAAAACACACTATTAGTAAAAGAATAATATATATATATAATATATGTATAATTATGGAGAGAAACATAAACCCAAACCTGAAGCAAAAAAAGGTCTACACTGAACCCAAATATGTGGACTTCAATAAACAGTGGCCCATAGCTTTTGTTCTTCCAAACTACATGAGTTGTTTTTCCGATTAACACTCTACATTTCACATCTTACACCATCTCAGAGAGTTTTCGATTAATGTTGCCATCAATTAGCAGGTCCACCACCCCCACTATCTACTATTTTCCGCTGCCCACCAAACCCCTTCTCACATTTCCACAGCAGCATCACCAGGTCCACCACCATCAAGACATTTCCACAAATATATAATATAAACAAAAACCTTTCTTATGAGCTTGCAAAATTTTTATAATATTTTAGACCAATGAATTGTATTAATTAATAATTATACTCTACTAAAATATAAGCAGAAGTAGAAGCACTTGTAGGTTCCTACATTTTCGTTTTTATATTACTAGTTCCACATAGCACACCATTCAACGTTAGGACGCTTGTAAACATTGGTTAATGAATTGGCAAGTCATTATGGTTGCTTGTAAACATAGCTTAGGCTAGCCTGGCCGACCACTCAATTCTTCTCTGTATATATGTGCTTGCTTATTCTTTAGATGGTGAATAATAAAATGAAAATGCAAAACAATAATAACATGTGAAGTACACGTGGCATGCAGATACTAAAGCAATCTTGGGATATGCCATATTGGACCTTTTAATTTATATGATATTGGGGCCTATATTGAGCCCAGACAACCTGATTGAGCTTTAATGGCTTCCAATTTGAGGATGCATTTTTGCACCCCTCTAAAACTGTGTATACACCCCTTCTGTAAGTCCACCCTATTAAATATTTTTATAAAATCACAATTTTTATTAAAAAAAATAACAATAATAAGTTTGATGATGTTTATTTACAAATGCAAAATGCAAGGAGACCACCAAGTCATGGAGGTGGTGGCAATGTTGGCTGTTAGGCTAGACTGAAGTCATCCTTGGGTCATATATATATAATATATATTTCTTTTCAGCAAAAATAAAGATTAATTAAGGTACTTATCAATGCTCGGTTCGTTTTATAGGGAAACTGGTAATTATGCTTTAAATTAGATGTAATTTTAGTGTTTTTCTTTGTTTTGTTGACATTTGTTCAAAACATATGCCACACGTGGTTCATTTAATGATTAGAGCGGCTTAGAATTTTGTTGGATTTCTTTACTGATTTAGCAATGATATGTTTTTATGTGAACCACTGCATAAGATTTATGTGAATCACATGTACTTTAGATAACTACATGCATTACTTTTTCATATGTACTTGTGGCTGAGCCGTTGCCCTGCTTTACACTAAGTCTAACCTCTGTGTTATAAGAATGTCCTTTGATGGGGATATCATCGGATTTTCATCAGGTTATCCAAATTTTAGCCTCCTGGATCACTTCATTTTCTCTGAAGAACTACTTCAGATATGTTTTGCCATCCATTGTACGTGTCTATTTTTGAGAAACTCAGGATTTGGGGTTCCATGCTTGGTTTCTTAGTTTTGCTATTACTCTTTGCAGGATGATTTCAGCGGTTCTGATTACACGGTGAATGGTCCTAAAGCTTTTTTTTGCTAACATGCCATTATCCAAGACCCTCACTATGAATCTTGATGTACCTGAGCCATGGCTCGTCGAGCCTGTTATTGCTGTGTACGTCTCTTCTGATCAAAGACTTTTTTCATGCTTTTTGCGAAGGATTGAGGCTTTATCTCATTTCCGTGGATTTGTCTGCTAAAATATTAATGCATTTTGAACTGGTTCATATGTCTCAGTCATGATCTAGATAACATTTTGCTTGAGAACCTAGGTGACACAAGGACATTACAGGCAGTTCTTGAGCTTGAAGCTCTTGTTCTTACTGGTGAGTTTGTGTTTCATAGTAGTAATACAATAACTGGGTCATTTACTCCTCTTTACCAGCAAGATTGTTGTTTTAATTTGGGGGTATATTACTATTTTATGTAACTAGATAATGAGCAAAGATATATGAGACACCCATTCTGTCGTAATTTTCACTAATTAGACATCTTATCCAGGCCATTGCTCTGAGAAAGATCATGAACCTCCCCGAGGCCTTCAGCTGATTCTTGGAACCAAGCATACTCCTCATTTGGTTGATACTCTTGTTATGGCCAATTGGCAAATGAAAGTCTCTCCTCGGGTTTGGTACCTGCAACTTGCGCCAGGTAGAAGTTCTGAACTTTATGCACTGAAAGAAGATGGTGATGCTAGTCAGGGGAAGTCTTTATCAAAACGTATCACTATAAACGACTTGCGGGGCAAGGAGCAAGAAAAGCTGTTGCTTGCTGATGATGATCAATCACAAGAAACAAAAGTTAGTACTTTACATTGGGTGTTGGGATTGCTCCATACTTAAATGTTAGTGAAAAGGATTTGATAGATTTAGGATGATATCTGTAGCCTTAGAATGTTTTTTCTTTTTGCTGAATTTTACTGGGTAATGACGCATAGGAGTTCTTCTAAAAGACTATTGTTTAATGATGCAATGACATATACGAGCGCTTTCTTAAGATCATGATTCTAAATATTTTAAAGAACACTCATCGTCCGATGAAATTTTGGTTTATAAAGATCTATCTATCCCCGTAGTTTAAGATAGTATGTTTTGTCTGTTCTCTTGTTAATTATATTTTTATTATTGGACTTCAAGAATATGAATAGCTAGATATGTAACATGAATATACTCTGGTATTGACCCCTCATCAGGATGTGATTTCGCATATGACACAATATTACCTTGTTTTTTCTTTTGGTGACAAAACATTACCTTAAGTGTTACTGTTCTAATTTGTGTTGGAATTTGGCTTCATAGGTAACAGATGTTTAACCAATTATTAGTGCTTGGCTTCATAAAGTTCATGCAACTGATATATGCATGATAGGATCAGCTTAAAATTTTTGCGTACGACTGTATATGTATTATATTACAATCATCCTCTATAATGTTTGTCAGCCACTTATTGATTTGTTGTGCTAACTTTGCTACTTAATATTCTGTGGTGAAAACTGTCAATATTAGCAGACTACTATGGACGTGAGATCGCAGCATATGAAATTCAAACCACCAGATGTGATCTGTATGGTCAGGTTAGGACCAGTAGTCTTCTATCCTTTGCCTTTGTGCCTTAGACTTGGCCAATTTGGCATAATTTTCTTCTTCTTTTAATTTCTTAATTTGTTATTGCAGGAAAAGAAGTATTCGGGAAGAGTTATGCTGATCTATGATGGTCTTCATTATGATGCTTTAGCATTATGGTGTCTTATGATCACTTTCTTATAATTATTTCTCATTCTTATTGCTTGTGTTTAATCAAATAAATAATCAAGGGGAATTAGATGGCAAGCATATAGGATTTTTTAATCTTCATTCCATGCATGTAGTTATATAAGATCTCCTGGCTGATGATAATCAACCAGTTCATTAACATGACTGGGGGCTCAAGTAAAGAACTTGCATTTGAGTGTCTCCTTCAAATTTATATTAATAGCCCTCCAGATATCACTAAGTTTTATGTCTCTCACTACTTAGTTAAAGTTTCAAAATTTTACATCCTTCTCATGCATCTTTGTGTATAAAAAGAGAAAGAAAGCAACCTTGAGCGAAGCAGATTAGAGTTCAGAACTGGCATCCATTATTAGGATTATAGGTTTGGTGCTACTGAATAAGTAAGGATTGCAGGATGTGATGGTCCTTTGTTCATTTACCTGCTCTTGCTTTCACCATTTTTTTGATTTTTTTTTTCTCGAAGTGCTCCTGGCAAATACTATTGCTGTTATGTGTTTATGTTCAACTTTTTTGAATGGCTGTTTTTATTCTGGTGCATTTACAGATGTCTCCATTTGATGATGCTACAGAGGAGTTTGATCAATCTATATTTGCTGTACGGTCAGACAGGACTATCGGGCCAGCTGAAGGGCTTGCACTTAATCTTGTTAAGGACCAGCAAAGGTAGGTTCTCAGGTTTCATGGCACTGTACAATTATGTAAAAGTCTAATTTGTAATCAAACAGTATGCAACACAATCTTTGTTCCGGTGTAAAGGCTGGCAAATTTTATTGTCCACATGATCATGTAACATCTGTTATTATTCATTAATTGTTAATGTTGTGAATTAACAACAGAGAGTGAACTATGGAATGTTAATGTTGTGTATCATCGTGTTTAATTGTCTTGCCGCTTTTTAGTAAAAGGAACTACACTGACGCCGCCAACTTCACTCTCTGTTGTGGGGTATGTCAAATTGGAGTGGTCAGGCAGAAGGTTATTACTCATTCACAAGAACTATGAATACCCCAAGAAGCACACCAAAGCAAACATATAAATCTCACTTAGCCTTCCAGTTTTCTTTGTGATCTTAATATGTACAACTGCTTAGCTTCTTACATTTCTTGATAAATAATTATATGTGAATTTTCAAGAAGCTGTGGAGCATGCTCAAACAACAGGGCATGTCAATTTTCAGGAATACAAATGATAGGAATTATGATAAGAGAAACACAAAAGGAAGATACACTTGATTTCATAAGCTCTTTGAGAGTGAATTCATTGACTGATCGAAGAACTAATAAAGTTGTTCCCTTCGTCTGACAACTGTTATAGTAGAATGTTATGTTGTACCAAATGAAAAGAGTTTCACTGCTATATCGTAGGGATATCTTGTTACAAGTTAGAAATTTATTGATAGACGCAAGATTAAAGCATATATACCTCATATTTGGTTTACTTCACTAACCATTCACTATTTAATTTATTGTTTTTGTAATATGTAGTGACCCTAGAAGTTATAAAATCTCCTGATTCAAACATATTTGATGAAAAAAATCATCTCAATTAATGTACACACTATAAAAGTAAAATTACAGAAAAGAGGAAAAAGAAAAACACTACCAATATTTTTTTACGATGAAGTAAATTTTGTCTCCGAGACTATCCAAGAAACCAAAGTATGTACAGCTCCATCTTCTGTTGATAAGCAAAGGACCTACAAAGCCCAAGAATCCCACCACAAAACCAAGTGCCAGGCTTATGTAAAACCAATCCACTTCAATGCTTCCTCTTCTACTTGGATTATTCTCAAGTGCAGGTGCAGAGATAGTCGCAGTACAATTTTTAACAAGTGGAGGTCCACAAAGATCATTGCCTGTGAAACGGGATGCATCAAACGACTGTAGTTGAGTGCTTGAAGGAATTTTTCCAGTCAACTTATTATTGGATAAGTTCAAGTAACTCAAAAACGTCAACTTTGATATACTCCGTGGGATTTCACCAAAAAGTTGGTTTGTAGAAAGATCCAAGGCGTCTAGTGATTCCATATCACCGATATCCTTAGGAATGTTTCCAGAAAAAGAATTATGTGAGAGATTCAATGAATTCAATGATCGAAGACTTGCCACTTCTCTTGGAATCACTCCTGAAAAATTATTTCTAGAAAGGTCTATTGCTCTTACCAAATTAAGAGTAGTGTAATACTCATATAGCATCCCTTTCCAAACAAGCCATGCACGTTGATGAAACTCTCCTGATAGATTTGCATAACGCATATCGTTGCCTACAGAATAGTTCACTGCGACCATTGCTGTGAAATTGTTAAAACAGCTTGGTAAACTTCCAGAAAGATTGTTATCAGCAAGGTCTAAGATTTGTAAAGATGCTAGATGACAAAGTTCCATTGATAGAAGACCATGAAACTTATTTGAACGAAGGATGAGAATCTTCATTCTTAGAAATCTTTCTCCTATCCACTTGGGAACATCTCTAGTGAAATGATTTTCAGCGGCATCAAGTGTCACTAGTTTTGTACAATTTATGAGTGACACAAATGGTATTACTCCAAAGAGGCTATTTTGTCGAAGGACCAATGACTGAAGAGAACTTAAAGTTCCCATGGAGGTTGGAAGGTTACTAGTGAAATTATTGTTACCTAAATTCAAGACATTTAGGTATTGCCAGTTCATCCAACAATTTGGTAATTCTCCAGAAAAATAGTTATTTTGGAGGTTGAGAATTAGTGTTGACTTTGTCTCATTTGTTCCTTGACACAAAAAGGGGAAAATGGATCCAGAGAAAGCATTATTGGAAAGATCCAATGTATACACATCACGGGACATCTGAGGTAATGGACCGGAGAATTTATTTGAACTCAAATCAAGTGAATAACATTGAGCTGTATCAGTTAAATTTGGAATCTCCCCAAAGATTTGGTTGTGAGAAAAATTACAATAATATGGTTGAGAAAGAGTTTTCCAAAACCCATTAGGAATGACATCCGAAATTCTAGTGTTGGATATGTCCAAAAATTTTAAACTCTTTTGTGAGAGAAGCCATGATGGAAAGTAAGGTCCCACATAACATGAGCTCAAATATAATGACCGCAGTTGAAAAGGAGGAACCCAAGTAGAATTGACTGTCAATGATATTGAGTTTTCAGAAGCAAAAAAATATGTAAGCCTTGTGAGATTAGCAAAGTGAACTTGGGAAAGAGTTCCGTTCAATTTGTTATAAGCAAGATTAAAAGAAATCAAAGATGATAATTTTCCTAAAGAAGTAGGAATGGAACCACAAAGAGAGTTATTGTAAAGATTAAAAACTTTTAGATTTTTAAATTGTCCAAGTTGTTCAGTCAAATGGCCAAAAACTCTATTTCGGCTCAAAACCAAAACCTCTAATGTATATGAAACACATCCCGAAAAAATATCTAAGATTTCACTTATATTTTGATTTAAATTAACATATGAGATGAAGATTGACCTTAAGTTGCAAAGTCTACCTAAACTTCTAGGAATTCTCCCTTGTAAATTATTAACACCGAGAGAAAGATGTTCAAGAAGGCTAAATCTTGATAGCCAATTAGGTATCGAAGAATTAAAATCATTATATGATAATTCAAGATATCTAAGAGAAGTCAAGTTGAAAAGGCTTGATCTAGAAATACTTCCATGTAAGTTATTACTGCTCAAAGAAAGGTACTCAAGATGGCTAATTCTCGACAACCAACTAGGCATTGTAGAATTAAAATAATTACATGATAAATCAAGATATCTAAGAGAAGTCAAGTTTCCAAGTCCATTAGGAATTGGACCTCGAAAATTATTAAAACTCATATCAAGAAAAACTAAGTGATTAAGATCAAAAACCCAACTTGGAATGGAGTTATCAAATCTATTTTGGGAAAGATCAAGGGTGGTAAGAGATGAAAAATTTGCAATTGATATTTGGGGAGAATGTTGAAGTTCACAGCTTGACAATCGTAGTATTTCTAAAAAGGAGAGTGAATTTGTCTTTAACAACCATTGATAAGAGATTTTATTGAGATTTATACCGCTCAAATCAAGGTATTTCAACAAAGAAAGATCAGATATCTACATTAAATTCTTGACATATAACTCAGAACGATCATAACGAAGGACACAAAGGTCAAGATATTGAAGGTTGGAAAGATTTCCAAGTTGTTGAGGAACCATTCCTCCAAATCCAGCTCTAGAGAGATTAAGATATCTTAAATTCTCTATAGAACCAAGAAATCCAGGAATTTGAATTCCTTCAAAATCATTAAAGCTCAAGTCCAAGTGAATCAAATGCTTCAAATCAAGCAAAGATGGATTTATCTTACCTCCCAGTATTGACCTATTATAAGCTTCGTATTCTACTATAGAAAAGTAATCAGAAGTGAAATATTCCAAATGAGGATTTCGAAGATTTAGTTGAAGGACATGGCTTGTGAAGTTGTCACAGACAACACCAGCCCATTTACAACAATCTCCATCCCCAAACCAAGAAGCAAGCCGATTGGAAGGATCCGTGAGATCCTGCTTGAAGCGTAAAAGCGCTTCCCTCTCACTTTGGATGCAACCAACATAAGTGCTTCCAGTGTAGAAGCTAATGTTGATGGTTGCAAAGGAAAGTAACTGGAAGAAAAGAATGGCAGAAACAACACTAATCATGTTTGGTTTCATTGTATGGACTCTATTTTTGAAATAATAAGAAGGGGAAATGTGGATGAGAAAAGCTTATTATACTAGTGTGGCATTTATAGAGTCTCAATGAATCTCACCAACCATTCAAAATCACCTATCTAGCAGGCTTAGAATTTGGAAAGTAGGCACCTAATTTCCTTGACAATTTCTTTGTATCAAAGTTTCTAAGGTCCTACCATGGCCTTGGAAGACTCCAAGTCAATGGAAAAGTGGAAAATATTCAAAAACATTCCAAATTAATTGTAGAATCTATTGGGATGATGAAGTTAAAAGAGAGCTAAGCTTTGCTTTCAAAGAATTAATAGAGCACTTCCATTTGTATATAAATTAATAACTTCAACAAATCTGTCTGCAACTCTATTTTTGTATTAAACTGAATTCACCTAGAGTACAAATAACATTAAGTTTAATGTCATGCTATCATGCAGTTTTAATAACATTTCCAAATAATCAATTCCAATTAATGAATTGTAATTCAGATGTTCATGGAAGCTTTGAAATGTCAAATTTATAACAAATAAAATAAATGAACATCTATAGATTCGGACTATGTTTCTTATTCATAATTTTATTTTCATTTTTGTATGCTTAAATTAATCTAATCTTAAAAGCTATTTCTAAAACATCTTTATGTACAATTCTACAAAAATGGAGTAGCTATGTTCACGTTGGTGTTTTTCACAACAATGTAATTATACACTATTTCAAAAAAAAAAAAACAACTTAATTAAACACTAATAAATTAATAATTCCTAATTCCAAAGATATTTTAGTTTTGTATTTTTTAAATTATAAAATCAAGTACAATAAATTATTAATGATAAAAACTCTACCATTTTTCTATTTCTTACCAAACTCTCCAAAAAAAAAAAAAAAACCCTTTTGATTGTTTTTATGAGCAAACACTCTATTAAAGAGAGAGAGAGAGAGAGAGAGAGAGAGAGTCGGCAAGATATACTGCTTAAAGAATGGTAAATAATAATAAAAATTAAAATATTGTACACCTCTTGTTTTATTACTATGTTTTGAGATTATTTGTCATGTTTTGATTTTTCACTTTTGAAAACCAAAAAAAAAGGAAAGTGTAAATGTGTTTTATCTGATTTTTTTAAGTGTATTTTTTAAAGATGCATGGAAAACAATTTTTTAACCTTTATTACTGAAAAGTAAAAAAAAAAAAAGGATTTTTTTTTTTAATGTTTTTCAACATTATAATAAATCATTATTTTTTCCTTTAAACAAATATTACCCAGTTTCAAAAATAATACCAAATATATATATATATATATATATATATACACACATCAATTTTATTATTTGAAAATAACATAAACAAATCTTAACAAGCACATTTAGATTTTTAAAAAAAACATCACTTTTTAAAATACATATGATATTTGCTTTTACAAGTTTTTTTTCGAAAACACAATTTTAAAAACGAATATAAACACACCTAAGTTAATACACAAACAAAACCATACAACAAAATTTTTACATCAAATTTATCCACCATTTCAAGTTTAGTCTAGTCAATTGTAGATTATGCATAATATTATTTATTATATAAAGTGTGTAGCAAGTCTATAGAGACTAAGACTTTATTTTTCTACTTTATTTTTTTTTTCCACACGGAAAAGTCATAAGCACTATCATTATTAGAAGAAAGTTATGACTTTATTGTTCTACTTTTTTATTTTTTCCACATGAAAAAGTCACAAGTACTATCTTTTTTAGAAGAAAATACTTTTTTTTTTTCTAATTTCTTTATATGTGTTTATTACATAATTTACATTGTATTTCTTAAATGTGTTTTATCTGATTTTTTTAAGGGGATAAATCTAATTTCCCCCCTGTAGTTTGATATAATCGCTATTGACCCCCCCTATAGTTTGACATAATCCCATTTTCCCCCTTCTGTTAATTCTATTATTGAACAGTATATCCTGACATTGACAGTACGCAAAAAGACGATCTTGCCCCTCATTGATAGACAAAACAAATTGTCAAAAAAACTAAAATAAAAATGAAAAAAACACTTAAAATGAACACAAAAAATTCGATTCATTTTCCGGTGGCTGAAAACCCATTTTCTAGATTTCCAGCAGCTAGAATCTGGGTTTCCATTTTATTGGGTTTGCTTGGAACTAATCTCCACCAGCAACTTTAAAAAAGACAAACATAGCAACATCAAACAATTAATTACCATAGACATCAAATATCATCACCAAGACACCAAACACAATTATAACAAACATGCAATATACTGCATATATAGAAAACCTCATTGAAAACAAAACAAACACAAAAACGCCTAGCACAATCCATCCAATTTCATCTGGGTTCGACCTCCAGCCTAGATTTTCATATTGGTTCGATTTCAAACCTAGAAATTCACGTCTAGGTTTGAAGTTAAACCCAGATGTTCACATCTGCGTTCGATTTCGAACCCAGAAATTCGCGTTAAGTGGAACCCAGATGTGAGCTTTTGGGTTCGAACCCAGACGCGAGCTTCTGGGTTCGAACACAGACGTGAGCTTCTGGGTTCAGAAGTCGAACCCAGAAGCTCGCGTCTGGGTTCGATTTTCGAACCCAGATGATGGGGGTTTGAGAAGGAGAAGGAGAAGAAGGGGAGGAGAAGAAGAAGAAAAAGAAGAGAAGAAGAAGAGACTCGAGAGCGAAGGGGATGACGGCAGGCAAAGGGCGGAGGAGGAAGGGAGATCGGCGTCGAAGATCAGAGAGAGAGAAAAAGATAGAGAGAGGGAGAGGGAGAGAGTTGCTCCTCCCTTATGTTTTTTTTTTTTGTTTTTTTTTTTAAATTTATTTTAATTATGTCCACCGTCCATCATGTTGATGGACGGTGGACATAATTTTTTTGAAAATTATTAATAAATTTATATTTTTTTTATTTTTTATTTTTAATTATTTTTAAAAAATATAATCTATTTTATATTGAATTGACAGTTTTACCCTTCCTAGTTAACGGTCAAACATTAATTCTTAACGTCCAAGTTCATGGTAAGGGCTATTTTGACCATTTTAATAAACAAGAGGGGGGTTTTTTGATTATTTTTCTAAACTATAAGGGGGTCTGTAGCGATTTTTTTAAGGTAGGGGTTTTTTTACTATTATATCAAACCACAGGGGGAAAATTAGATTTATCCCTTTTTTTAAGTGTATTTTTTAAAGAAGCATGGAAAACAACTTTTTAACCTTTATTACTCAAAAGTAAAAAAAAAAAATGATTTTTTTTTTTTAACGTTTTCCACCATTATAATAAATTATTATTTTTTCCTTTAAACAAATATTACCCATTTTCGAAAATAATACCAAACATATATATATATATACACACACACACACACACACATCAATTTCATTATTTGAAAATAACATTAACAAATCTTAACAAACACATTTTGATTTTCAAAAAACATCACTTTTTAAAATGCATATGATATTTACTTTTATAAGTTTTTTTTTTAAAACACAATTTTAAAAACGAATATAAACACGCCCAAGTTAACACATACATAAAATCATACAGCAAAATTTTTACATCAAATTTATTCACCATTTCAAGTTTAGTCTAGTCAATTGTAGATTATGCATAACATTATTTATTATATGAAGTGTGTAGCAAATCTACGGAGACTAGGACTTTATTTTTCTACTTTATTTTTTCTTTTTCCACACGGAAAAGCCATAAGCACTATCATTGTTAGAAGAAAGCTATTATTTTATTGTTCTACTTTTTTATTTTTTTCACAAGGAAAAGTCACAAGTACAATCTTTTTTAGAAGAAAATACTTTTATTTTTTCCAATTTTTTTATATATGTTTATTACATAATTTACATTGTATTTCTTAAATGTGTTTTATATGATTTTTTTAAGTGTATTTTTTAAAGATGCATAGAAAACAACTTTTTAACCTTTATTACTCAAAAGTACAAAAAAAAAAAAAAGATTTTTTTAATGTTTTCCACCATTATAATAAATCATTATTTTTTCCTTTAAACAAATATTACCCATTTTAAAAAATAATACCAAAAATATATATATATATATATATACACACATCAATTTCACTATTTGAAAATAATATTAACAAATCTTAACAAACACATTTAGATTTTCAAAAAACATCACTTTTTAAAATACATATGATATTTTCTTTTATAAGTTTGTTTTTTTAAACACAATTTTAAAAACGAATATAAACACGTCTAAGTTAACACATAAATAAAATCATACAGCAAAATTTTTACATCAAATTTATCCACAATTTCAAGTTTAGTCTAGTCAATTGTAGATTATGCATAACATTATTTATTATATGAAGTGTGTAGCAAGTCTATAGAGACTAAGACTTTATTTTTCTACTTTCATTTTTCTTTTTCCACACCGAAAAACCATAAGAATTATCATTGTTAGAAGAAAGTTATGACTTTATTGTTCTACTTTTTTATTTTTTTCACATGGAAAAGTCACAAATACTATATTTTTTAGAAGAAAATACTTTTCTTTTTTCTAATATCTTTATATGTGTTTATTACATAATTTACATTGTATTTCTTAAATGTGTTTTATCTGATTTTTTTAAGTGTATTTTTTAAAGATGTATGGAAAACAATTTTTTAACCTTTATTACTCAAAAGTGAAAAAAAAAATGATTTTTTTAATGTTTTCCACGATTATAATAAATCATTATTTTTTCCTTTAAAAAAATATTACGCATTTTCAAAAATAATACCAAATATATATATATATATATATATGCACACACATCAATTTCATTATTTGAAAACAAGATTAACAAATCTTAATAAACACATTTAGATTTTCAAAAAACATCACTTTTTAAAACACATATGATATTTGCTTTTACAAGTTTTTTTTTCAAAAACATAATTTTAAAAACGAATATAAACACGCCTAAGTTAACATATAAACAAAATCATACAACAAAATTTTTACATCAAATTTATCCACCATCTCAAGTTTAGTCTTGTCAATTGTAGATTATACATAACATTATTTATTATATGAAGTGTGTAGCAAGTCTACAGAGACTAGGACTTTATTTTTCTACTTTATTTTTTCTTTTTCCACACAGAAAAGTCATCAGCACTATCATTGTTAGAAGAAAGTTATGACCTTATTGTTCTAATTTTTTATTTTTTCCACATGAAAAAGTTACAAGTACTATCTTTTTTAAAAGAAAATACTTTTCTTTTTTCTAATTTCTTTATACGTGCTTATTACATAATTTACATTGTATTTCTTAAATGTATTTTATCTGATTTTTTTAAGTGTATTTTTTAAAGATGCATAGAAAACAACTTTTTAACTTTTATTACTCAAAAGTAATTTTTTTTTTTTTACTGTTTTCCACCATTATAATAAATCACTATTTTTTCCTTTAAACAAATATTACCCATTTTCAAAAATAATACCAAATATATATATACACACATCAATTTCATTATTCGAAAATAACATTAACAAATCTTTACAAACACATTTAGATTTTCAAAAAACATCACTTTTTTAAAATACATATGATATTTGCTTTTCCAAGTTTTTTTTCAAAAACACAATTTTAAAAACGAATATTGACAGACCCCTTTTCAGAGGCGATCTGCCGGTACCCTACGGTGACCTTCCAGCTAGCTCTTTTCGCTCAACTAAAGGATCCCCCGCAGAACTAAGCCGTATTCTTTCTACACCTTTTCAAAAACAGCGGAAACGAGGGAAAATTTTTCATTTTTATTTTAAACCTTTACAAAATATTTTATAAAAATTTTGAGCAGCATCTCATCTGTTTTTCAGACTTAGCCACCCTGCAAATTATAAAATTTAACACTTCTAAAATGTCACAAATTATTTCCCCAAACTACAGAGCCTCAGACTCTCATTTTCAACACAACCACAACCACAATTTCATATTTCAATTTATCAACTAAATCATATGTCATTTATCAATTTTTTTCAGAAACACAATTTAAATCCATAAAAGGATATTTACAAAATCATGTAGGGATAATAAAATATATACATCTCTTAATATCAAACAAAAATAGAAACAGGTAATCACATCAGTACTATCGCCGCGGCTGCTTGATATCGTCTCGGGGTAATCCCCGGCTATGGTACTTGTGCCTGGGGAGGTTATTTAAAAATATAGAAAATGTTGGGTGAGCTTTGAAAGCCCAGTAAGTGTCATATAATGTTATTTGAAATTACATTTTATAAAAACCTCCCTAAAACATTTTTGATAATTCAAATCAATTCCATTTATTTTAAAACAAGTTCCATGCATTAATATTATAAAACACATGTTGCACGGTTTTCCTTTTCATAAATGGATCATCTATGGTTACGGGGTTTTTATTCTAAAACTCTTTTCTTTTTAATGAAACGAATTGGTCCGACTCTGCTCGAAGGTGTCCTGCCAACCAGCCGTTTTCATGATTATAAACCGGATATGGTCCGACTCTGCTCGAAGGTGTCCTGCCAACCAATCCGGCTCCCGCCAACCTATAGTGACCCGTGCCTCATGGCACCCTAGTATAGAGCGGGATCCTGAAACGCTCTCTATCCGGTTCATGTAGCGAAATCCTACATCGCTACAGAGCAGAACTCTGTCTCGCTCGAGGAAGCTAGCTAATAATATACCCTTCACGTGTATTGGGCTAATCTCTCAGACATCTGACTGACATGATACCTTGCGGGTATCTCCCGCGGTTAGTATAGTTAGTGACATACTGACACTACTAACTCTACCAATGCACGCTTCGGGTACTCAACCCAAACCGGTAATAATCTAATACTCTCTGGGTAAGCCATAGGTTTTATTTTTATCTTTTTAAAATTACAATCCATTTCATATATATAATTCAAAACGAGAAATCATTGTTTTAATGAAAACACAAAACCATATTATTTGTTACTGTGCCATTTATCATTTAAATCATATTTCACTTTCATCAAAATATCCAAACATGCATGAAACATTCATTCATAAATCAAATAAACACAAAACGCATTAAAAATCATTTTGACACTCACCTTAGCTATCACTTTCAAACAGCTCTTCGGAAGGTTCTAAACTGCTCCTTATCGCTCTTCCCTTACTTCAGCAGCTTGTTCGTCACCTATACAACATATATATATATATATGTAAATTTACGTTCACGTCAACTTTTGAAAACTCACAATAATTAAAACTACATAATCGCCCCTAAATGACCCCTTTTAGGTGCAACCCTCCATTTTTGGTTCTTTAATTTAATCTTCGACCTTTAATAATCCCAATACACCTAATTAAACTCTTTAGGGTTATCCGAACTCTCAACGGATGCCATATGGGCCAATTTACGAAATTACCCTACAAACTAGTTTATTGCACGATTTGGTTTCTTTCTAAATCCTTGATATTTTCTTAGTTTCCTAAGCTCCCAATAAACTTAAATCCACTTATTTTTCAACTTATTTTTACTCAAAATCTACCAATAACCAAATCATAATAAAATCCATTTCAAATTCAACTTAAATCACCAATAAAAATCATCAACGCAAATCAATTTCGAATTGAATAACTTACCCCTTTTTCCTCTCGTGTTGACTTCGCTTTGACTTCGTTTAGAGACTGTTTTGGTGACAGATCTGGGCTGGGTTCAAGCTAGTTTTCTTCCTCCTTTCTTCTCCTCTCTTCCTTTCTCTCTTTCTCTCTCGGCTTCGCCGCGATTGGGTCATCGGTTTCGCCGCCGTTCTGCTGTCTGTTCGTGCTAGTGGAGAGCTGGTTTCGAGCTCGGTTCAGCTCCGTTTCAATCGAGTTTGGGTCGTGCTTGAGCTGGTCTACGTGAGAATCGAGCTGGAGTAGCTCGTCAACATCTTCTTCCGCGTCGATCGGGGCTATTCGCGTGGCAGTTCTGCTCGGTTTTGGAGTCACGCGGTCATCGGATCTGATCTGCAGCTCGGCGTGCATGCAGTCAGCTTCAGGTTGTCTCCGCCCTGCGGTTCTGGTCGAGCTGGTCGGCGATGGTCAGTCGGCGATGACTTCTTCCTCTCATTTCTTTTTCTTCTTTTTCTTTCTTTTCTTCTCTTCTTCTTTCTGGTTTACGACAATAACTTGGACTCAACTTTATGAGTCAACTCATCTTTTTGGCTTCTACTTTCCTCCACAATCAATTCTAAAAATAACAGTCACGTCCCTTAAAAATTTCAGTCTCCTCCCTTGACTTTTAACTAAACTTTACTTTAGCCACAATTATTAAAATTTATTTTCGAATTAGTCCATTTTTACCTTAAAAATTATTCGATTTCATTCATCATTTTATCTTTCCGTTTAATCTCCAATCGAGTCGAAATCGATTTCTATGGATTCTCTATAACCTTAAGCTCTTCAACGGACCATTTAGGGTCTCTAATCGATACTTAGGGACTATTCCTGAGAAACCCGTAAAATCAAATTCGAGGGCTTATAAATATAAACACGCCTAAGTTAACACATAAACAAAATCATACAACAAAATTTTTAGATCAAATTTATCCACCATTTCAAGTTTAGTCTAGTCAATTATAGTTTATGCATAACATTATTTATTATATGAAGTGTGTAGCAAGTCTACCGAGATTAGGACTTTATTTTTCTACTTTATTTTTTCTTTTTTCACATGGAAAAACCATAAGCACTATCATTGTTAGAAGAAAGCTATGACTTTATTGTTCTACTTTTTTATTTTTTCCACATGGAAAAGTCACAAGTACTATCTTTTTTAGAAGAAAATACTTTTCTTTTTTCTAATTTCTTTATGTGTTTTTATTACATAATTTACATTGTATTTCTTAAATGTGTTTTATCTGATTTTTTTAGGTGTATTTTTTGAAGATGCATGGAAAACAACTTTTTAAAATTTATTACTTCAAAGTTAAAAGTTTTTTTTCTTTTAATGTTTTCCACCATTATAATAAATCATTATTTTTTCCTTTAAACAAATATTACCCATTTTCAAAAATAATACCAAATATATATATACACACATCAATTTCATTATTTGAAAAAACATTAACAAATCTTAACAAACACGTTTAGATTTTCAAAAAACATCACTTTTTATAATACATATGATATTTGCTTTTACAAGTTTTTTTTCGAAAACACAATTTTAAAAACGAATATAAACACGCCTAAGTTAACACATAAACAAAATCATATAACAAAATTTTTACATCAAATTTATCCACCATTTCAAGTTTAGTCTAGTCAATTGTAGATTATGCATAACACTATTTATTATATGATATGTGTAGGAAGTCTATAGAGATTAAGGCTTTATTTTTCTACTTTCATTTTCTTTTTCCACATGGAAAAGCCATAAGCGCTATAATTGTTAGAAGAAAGTTATGACTTTATTGTTCTACTTTTTTATTTTTTCCACATGGAAAAGTCATAAGTACTATCTTTTTTAGAGGAAAATACTTTTCTTTTTTCTAATTTCTTTATATGTGTTTATTACATAATTTACATTGTATTTCTTACGTATTGGATTCCGGCTTCTCTTTTGAAATGATTTAGTGTTGATATGAGCTAATACGAAACTTAAAGGTCAGCATGTAAATGCTCCCTTTCGAAAAATGATATCCGTTTGAAGTATTAAAGCGCTGGTCTCTCACCTTAGATGCAACCCACATAAGTGCTTCCACTATTGAAGCTAAATAACTAAAGTTGATGGTTGCAAAGAAAAACAACTTAAATAAAAGAAAGGCAGCAACAACATTGATCACATTTTGTTTCATTTCAATGGACTCTATATTTAAAATTATAAAATCAAGAAATGTGCATGAGAAGGTTGTAATTGGTGTGGTATTCATAGAATCTCATTATCCAATCAAAATCACTCATCTAGTAGTAGTAGTGTGAATTTGAAAAGGATGTACCTAATTTCCCTAATAATGACATTGCATCAAGATCTCAAACTTAATTGCTAGAGGTCCCATTGTGGCCTTGGAATATACTGAAGACTCCAAGTCAATGGAAAAAATGAAAATAGTTTAAAAACTTTCTAATAACTTTTGAAAAATTTAATTGTCTTTTATTGCTTCTTTCCATCAATCAATTGTTGGAATTTGGAAGTCACCCGTCCATTAGGGAAGCCTTAAGTGATTGAAAAAGGGGAAATTATTTAAAAAATTTTGCTGCTTCAAAACCTTTAATTCCAAATAATTTTGCCTTCGTTGGTCCTTAATTTTCATCACTCTTGGGATTTACATGAATTGTAAAGTATAGAATCTGTGGGAATAATGAGTTTTCAAATTTAAAAAAAATATATTATATTTTTCAAATTAAACAGGGATCAGAACTCTGTTTTGAAAGAATTAATATAGCACTATTTTATGGTGTTAAACAAAAATTGACCAAGGAGGTATGTGTCAATTACTATCTGTATTACCATAGTTGTGCAAGCAAAATGCCACCAATATAGTGGCTAGCTTATTGGATTGTGATTGGAGTTGTAAAAATTCCTTCATCATCACTTTATTAGATTTCACTTAGGCCTTGGAATCTAGAGAAGACTTAACTCAATGCTTTTTTTTTTTTTTTTTTAAAAAAAAAAAAAAAAAAAAAGTAGCACAACAAACCTAACACAAACCTTAACTTCAAACACAAACCTCAAAATGGAAACTCAAAAACTGTTTATGGAGACCTAGAACTAGGGGGTTGTTTGTATTTTTGTTTGAAAACTAAATAGTGTTAAAAGTTACTAAAGAGTAAATAGTAACTGAAACCTGAAATCTAAATTACATATTTGTTTGTTTGTTTGTTTGTTTTTTTTCTTACTTCTGAATGTATAGTAATCTTGTTTGTTTTTTAAAATTAAAATTATCTAAAAACTAATAATTTGACATTTATACTCTTTTACTATTATTTGTTATATAGTTTTATTTAATAAGATACAAACAATTACAAATAAATTATTTAACAAATACTAAAACACTTTTATGTATATATTAATAATATTTTTATTCATAATTAAACTATGATAAGTTATTATAATAGAGTAAATTAAATTTATATATTTAAATAAAAATAAATAAAATGATATTTAATTGAATTATTATTACAACGAAAGTTTAAATTGTATAGTAATATTTGAGGATGAGATGCTTGGGGTTTTGTTTTTTCAAAGATGTTTGTTATAGCTTTTAAAGGAATTTGTATAATGTAAAATCAGGATAAAATTAGAAATATATTATTTTGTGGAAGATAAATTTGTAATAATATATTTAAAAAATCTTTTTTTTTTAAATAATATTTAAAAAATCTTTAAGTGATTTGGTATTCAGATAAAAAAAAAAAAATCATTACATTTTTTTCAGTGATTTTTGGATAGATTTAAGTGGTTTGACCACTTAAAAAAAATAAAAATAAAAATAATTTAACAAATCCAATTCATATTAGTAAGTAATAAGTGCTAAAAACAAACAATCCCTAAGTTTCCGTCAATAGAGACCCACTACCGAGAGAGAACAATTTTCTTTATCTTGTTTTGTTAATATTTTTTTTTTAATTTTATAAATGATGTTAAAAAATTATCAGTATTTTTTATTTATTTTATTTTTTAATTATTTTGATCTCCATCATCCATATTAGAGATGGATGGCGGAGATTTATTTTTTTCTAATTTTTAAGATACTAAATTATCCTTTTATTAAATATCATTTTGTACGTATGTATATATTTTATCTTACTTTGACAGTTTTGCCTTTCCTCACCCACAGCCAAACCTTGAATTTTAATGTCAATGGTAAGAGTCTTTGGACATTTTCATACACTCCAATGGGGGAGGTAAGATATTTTATATATTTTACCAATTAATAAGAGGGATCTTAGTGATTTCTCAAAACACCGAATGATTTAGGATTTTATGTTAAATTACAGAGGGGAAACAAAGATTATCCCTTTATAGAAATTATGCTACAGTATACACCGTCATAGCAGTATATGCTGTATCTCCTTGCTATAAATCCTTTCAGATATTTAAGTCCAATTAATGGATTATAATTCAATTATTTTGGAAAGACAAAAGAATTATAAAAATAACATATATTCATCTAATATTAGACAAAAAAGAAAAAAAAAAGAGTCATAAAGTAAAAGTAATGATGTACGCTAATAATAAGTTGGTATCACTCCACCCTTCCAGTAGGCTTGAAGTCATCCGATCAGGAAAAGTAGCTACTTAATTTTTATCCCTCCTCAATTTCATTTGTATATTTTATGCAATTTTTAAATTTTGTAAGGGCATAAATGTCTAATCAGTATATAAAAAATTATTAAAGGTATAAAATTTATCAAAATAACATATATATACAGTATATCTATCTTCCTTAGTAAGACACATTCCATGTTAAGTAATTTTAAATTATGATAAGGGCACATTCCATGTTTAAAATAAAAAAAGTTACTGTCAAACAAAATATTCGGAGCTCTAATTCGACAATCTTTCCCTCTTTTTATATAGAGGTTATTGATAAAATCTAATATGTTCTGTACTCACCTTTTTATAAGCTAAACTTTTATTTTATTTTTAATTTAAAATTTCAATTATTTGATAAAATTTGCATAGTGTTTTATTTATCTCATCTTACAAGATAAGTATTTGTTATGATTCTTCTAAATTTCAGTACAATTTAAAATTAATGTAAACTAGAAGATGCCTGCAGATGCAATCATAATACATATACTTTAAACACATGTGCCCTGTAGTAGGCTGCTCTAGCAATGAATTACTGAGATGATATCAGTTTATTCAAATTTTAACTTAAAAACCGAATCAATCTAATATTGATTGATTGATTTCCTAGCAAGTAATCATGCTATTGAATTTAGCCTTGTACATTAAATCAACAAGTAATCATGATATTGCAAGTAATCATAATTTTAAGGAGGGATGCAGAGATTTTTGAGTTTCATATAAATGAAGAGAGACTGGTGAATTTCAAATGCCTAAGTCGAAGATACAACATGAAACTTTTGACTTCAAGATATTTAGGTTGGATTGGAATCAGATGGCATGGGTGAAATTCGATGGCTTGAATGATCACGTCTTGTTTCTAGCGAGGATTGGTTCAAGCTGTTTTCCAGCAAAGGATTTGAGACTTGGCATGACCAATTGCATCTATTTTACAAATGAATTGTCCACCAAATGGAGCTAGGTTTTTTAATATGTCTTTTATTTTGAAGGAAAAGTTTTGAGCCTATTTTAAAGATTTTAGTATTTTTTTTATTAAGTAAAATGATTATTTTACTCTTGAACCTTAAAATAAATGGTTAAATGCTGTTAACCACTATCAAATATGTGGCTTAAGCCTATATGCAAACACATAAGAAATTCAAATAATTGATAACAATAATCATGTGGAGAGACTTAAATCCAAGCATTCTTGGTAAAATAAGATTGTGATTAGGGATGTAAAAAATACCTGATCCGATCCAAAACGACGTAGCCTTGATCCGTTTGGGGCTGGTTTGAGGTATTGAAATTGCGTTTTAGATCGAGTTTGGATCAAAAGTATTTGACCCGGTTTTATATTAGATCTGGTTTGGATCACACTTATGACCCGATCCGATCCGGTTAACTAGTTTTATTATAAACTATTATTATTATTATAGTTTATTGTAAAGTGTTGTACATTATTATTTTGTTATGGAACTTTATTATGTATAAATTATTATTTTGGTGTATGTAATAAAACTTTGCTGTGTGATAGTTATTATTTTGGTTTTTGTACACAATGAACTTATTTTTTCCATGAGTGTTATATTGAAATTATTTAGATGTGATGTTAAATTGAAGGAAAGGTTATTTTAAATTTTAATGTTTATTTATTGTTTATATATTTATCTTTGATAAAAATTTTGAGTTGTTAAAAATTGAATCGAATTAAAACGGATCGGGTTTGAGGTAGACCACCCTAAATGGGTTTGGGTTTGAGGTAGAAAGTGATGATTTATTTGGGTCATGGATCGGGTTTGGAACACTCCATTAATAACTCAGATTAGGTTTGGGGGGGCTGATTTAGCCCGATCTGACCTGTTACGATCTCTAGTTATGATACCATGTTAGTAATCTTTAGAAGACAAAAAAACTTAAACTATGACCTCAACTTAACAGAAATTAACCTCAAAAGAGCCAAATGAATTAAGCTAACTTTCTGGTACAAGTTGTATTGTAGTTTATCATGCTGCCAAGCAAGAAAGTAGTACTCTCAAGTTGCAGTTTCTGCCTTGATTCTACTATCAAGTCCTCATCATGTTGGAACGCAGAAAAATCAAAATGTTAGTTAGGAATATTGCAAATAGGTGCTTTGATTGGAATAATTGGCTGATGTTTCAGTGAGATGTTGAGACTATGTTGTGAAGTTATCAGATACAATATGTAATTATGTGTGGAATAGGATGTGGGTATTAGCTAGTTCAATTGTTTCACAAGAGGTCTAAGGATTGCATTTCACTTAGGTGTAGTGACGTTTGATCTTACTTTTACTTGTTGAAATATATATATATATATATATATATATATTCTTTTTTGGAAGAAATTGTTGATAGCATTACTGAGAATCTTGCTAATGATGAAATTGAGGATGATACAATAGCTTTGGAGCTTATTACGCACAAACAAGCACGGGAAGCATTAACAACATTGATAATCTTTTTTTGCAATTGGAGAATTCAATTCCAAAACTTCCAAGCACTAAGGTGTATTAAGAAAAATTAGAGACGAGACAGCTAAATTTTCAATTTAAAAAAAAACTATAATAGGGTATTATATATATGACTTTTCTATCATGACTAAATTGGAGTTTCTATGAGATATATATGGCTTGATCTTTAGCTACAGGACTCTAGAAGTTTGTTGATAACCAAAACGAAGAGTAGAGAATAAGTCAATCATGAAAATTTCGGGTCAAATGTGAAATACTTGAGTTTTTCTTATTTGTCTTATTATTTTAGGAGACAATGATGGAGGGCCGTGTTTCATGATTCATGAAGGTAGTTGAGTTCTAGGAAATTTATGATACATACCAATGAATAGTAAGTCAAGTCTTCTCTTTTAGTGTCAAATCTGAAAGCAGTTCCAATATCTGGGAACTGAAGCTATGTTTGTTAGATGAGATTGAAACATAATTGGGCTATTTTTAAGTCTATTTTTTTTTCTCAAAAAAAAAGTCTAAAGTTTTTTTTTTTTAATTTTTTAGTCTAATTTTGTATTTATTTTATTGGAATAAAAACAAATTTAATTCCAACAACCTCAATTTATTTCATAGCGTCAGGACTAATTCCACAAAGCACATGTATGGACTGAAATTATCTATTTTCTTAGTTTTCCAACCCTCTTTTCACGCAATAATTAATTGTTTTTTGCTTTTCTTTAATAATTAATTACTTTTATAGTATTCATTGTTTTGTAGAAAAGCCGGTTCTTAGCTTTGGCCTATCTCATTATTGTATAAACTAATAAAGACATCAATCATGGGTCATGAATGTTGACAAATTTGGCAGGAAATTCGTAATATGTATGAAATGAATTTAAGTCATCTTCAGTCACCATCCAAGTTTCCATGAAAGAGAGAAACCTTTCAAGAAGGAAAAGTCATTTACCCAGTTTAACCACTTAATATGGCAACCAATTTTATAAAAAAAGAACTTTTTTTTTGTTTTTAGGAATAATATATCATTTGATACCCTTTTTAAGTCATTCTTCAATTTTGCGAATTTGAATCCCATAAATTTACAATATTTTTCTATATAATAAATTTGATATGCTTGATTGCAAATTCTTATACTAATTTAGATTCTATGACTTGAAAATTAATTTAGATTGCTAAATCTTACAACTTCAATAAAAAGTCTCACAACTCGAAATGGCATTCATAGAAAAAAATATTAATAATTAACATAATCACATTAAATACTAATTTTTCTTTTTAAAGAGATATAAATGTGAATGAGAATTACATGTTGAATTAATAACTGTACTACATGTATTTTTTTTAAATTTACTTAGATTTATAATAATTCTCTTGCATGAAATACAATGATTACTAAAAGAGATATGATCAAGAAGTCATATATATGACTTTTTTATCATGACCAAATTTATATATATACTAATATTTTTTTTAAAATGCAGCAATTGAATGTAATGGGGTGATCATAGTGTACTAGAATTCAATATTTACAAATGAAAAAAAAAAAAGAAAAAGGAAAGAGCAGATTTTTAGTGTGGTGGTTAAAATGAAAAGCATCAAAGTAAAGAGTATGGTCCCAAGTGTTAAATGTGGAGAGTTAGCAGTTGGAAGTGTTGTGCATTTACAAATTACACACACAATTCAATTATCAACATTTGGCCAATTAAACCCACCAATTGCCAACCAACTAATTAATCATCTAACATTTTTTTTCCCCATGAAGATAAACCAAACTAATTAAACTATATAAACAATCAATCCAAAGAAAGAAAGCAATTGATTGAGACATGTGATACACTTTCATTGGATACATCAATGCTAATGTTATACTTTCATGTGATTTGAGAATAAAATAATTCATTTAATACACTCTTTCTGGTTTTTTGACATTTCATAAAAACCATTTTAATAGTATATGCTCTCTCTTTTTATCCCTACTTGATATTGTACAACAACGATATTATTTAGTAAATTATTTTTACAATTTCATTTATTTCACTTCATCAAACATTTTTTTTTTTTGAAATCACTTATCAAACATTTTATATAAGAAGAATCATAAAAATTATATACATGCACACTTTATTCTTAATAATACATATAAATATATATAATACTCACAATAATAAATATATATTTAAAAAGGAAAAAACACACTATTAGTAAAAGAATAATATATATATATATATAATTATGGAGAGAAACATAAACCCAAACCTGAAGCAAAAAAAGGTCTATACTGAACACAAAGATGTGGAGTTCAATAAACAGTGGCCCATAGCTTTTGTTCTTCGGAAAAACAACTCATGTTTTGACGTGTATTATTTGTTTTTTCTTTCGACCCATTTATCACTTTTTGGCTACTCTACTTGGCGACTGCCAAGATGCACTCCAAACTACATGAGTTGTTTTTCCGATTAACACTCTACATTTCACATCTTACACCATCTCAGAGAGTTTTCAATTAATGTTGCCATCAATCAGCAGGTCTACCACCCCCACTATCTACTATTTTTCGCTACCCACCAAACCCCTTCTCACATTTCCACAACAGCATCACCAGGTCCACCACCATCAAGACATTTCCATAAATATGAACAAAAAAGTTTCTAATGAGCTTGCAAAATTTTTATAATATTTTAAACCAATGAATTGTATTAATTAATAATTATACTCTACTAAAATATAAGCAGAAGTAGAAGCACTTGTAGGTTCCTACTTTTTCGTTTTTATATTACTAGTTCCACATAGCACACCATTCAACATTAGGACGCTTGTAAACTTTGGTTAATGAGTTGGCAAGTCATTATGGTTGCTTGTAAACATAGCTTAGGCTAGCCTGGCCGACCACTCAATTCTTCTCTGTATATATGTGCTTGCTTATTCTTCAGATGGTGAATAATAAAATGAAAATGCAAAACAATAATAAGACGTGAAGTACACATGGCATGCAGATACTAAAGCAATCTTGGGATATGCCATATTGGGCCTTCTAATTTATATGATATTGGGGCCTATATTGAGCCCAGACAACTTGATTGAGCTTTAATGGTTTCCAACTTGATGATGGATTTTTGCACCCCTCTAAAACTGTGTATACACCCCTTTGGTAAGTCCACTCAATTAAATATTTTTATAAAATCACAATTTTTATTAAAAAAATAACAATAATAAGTTTGATGATGTTTATTTACAAATGCAAAATGCAAGGAGACCACCAATGTTGGCTGTTAGGCTAGACTGAGCTCATGATTGGTCCAAAAATATATATATATATTTCTTTTCAGCAAAAATAAAGATTAATTAAGGTACTTATCAATGCTTGGTTCATTTTATAGGGAACAATGGTAATTATGCTTTAATTTAGACGTAATTTTAGTGTTTTTCTTTGTTTTGTTGACATTTGTTCAAAACATTTGCCACACGTGGTTCATTTAATAATTAGAGCTGCTTAGAATTTTGTTGGATTTCTTTACTGATTTAGCAACGATATGTTTTTATGTGAACCGCTGCATAAGATTTATGAGAATCACATGTACTTTAGATAACTACATGCATTACTTTTTCGTATGTACTAGTGGCTGAGCCGTTGCCCTGCTTTACACTAAGTTTAACCTCTGTGTTATAAGAATGTCCTTCGATGGGGATATCATCGAATTTTCATCAGGTTATCCATATTGTAGCCTTCTGGATCACTTCATGTTCCCTGTTACTGCTATGATGAGAACGTATGTGCATATTTGACTTAGTTTACATAGTTCTTGTGCTCACCTTCATTAACATTGTTCAATAAATTCTTTGCATATAGTAATAAATATGCTTTTGGCTTTTTCGCAGAGTTCCCTGTTTGATCTTCCTCTGAAGAACTACTACAGATATGTTTTGCCAAGCTTTAGGAACACTAAGTTTCTTAGTTTTGCTATTGCTTTTTGCAGGATGATTTCAGCAGTACTGATTACGCGGTGAATGTTCCTAAAGCTTTTTTTGCTAACATGCCATTTTCCAAGACCCTCACTATGAATCTTGATGTACCTGAGCCATGGCTTGTCGAGCCTGTTATTGCTGTGTACGTCTCTTCTGATCAAATACTTTTTTCATGCTTTTTCCGAGGATTGAGGCTTTATCTCATTTCCGTGGATTTGTCTGCTAAAATATTAATACATTTTGAACTGGTTCATATGTCTCAGTCATGATCTAGATAACATTTTGCTTGAGAACCTAGGCGACACAAGGACATTACAGGCAGTTTTTGAGCTTGAAGCTCTTGTTTTGACTGATGAGTTTGTGTTTCATAGTAGTAATACAATGTCTGGGTCATTTACTCCTCTTTACCAGCAAGATTGTTGTGTTTTTTTTTTTTTTTTCAAATAAGCAAGATTGTTGTTTTAATTTGGGTGTATATTACTATTTTATGTAACTAGATAATGAGCAAAAAATATGAGACACCCATTCTGTCATAATTTTCACTAATTAGACATCTTATCCAGGCCATTGCTCTGAGAAAGATCATGAACCTCCCCGAGGCCTTCAGCTGATTCTTGGAACCAAGCATACTCCTCATTTGGTTGATACTCTTGTTATGGCCAATTGGCAAATGAAAGTCTCTCCTCGGGTTTGGTACCTGCAACTTGCGCCAGGTAGTAGTTCTGAACTTTATGCACTGAAAGAAGATGGTGATGCTAGTCAGGGGAAGTCTTTATCAAAACGTATCACTATAAACGACTTGCGGGGCAAGGAGCAAGAAAAGCTGTTGCTTGCTGATGATGATCAATCACAAGAAACAAAAGTTAGTTCGTTACATTGGGTGTTGGGATTGCTCCATACTTAAATGTTAGTGAAAAGGATTTGATAGATTTAGGATGATATCTGTAGCCTTAGAATTTTTTTTTCTGTTTGCTGAATTTTACAGGGTAATGACGCATAGGAGTTATTCTAAAAGACTATTGTTTAATGATGCATTGACATATACGAGCGCTTCCTTAAGATCATGATTCTAAATATCTTAAAGAACACTCATCGTCTGGTAAAATTTTGGTTTATAAAAAACTATCTGTCCCCGTAGTTTAAGGTAGTGTGTTTTGTCTGTTCTCTTGTTAATTGTATTTTTATTATTGGACTTCAAGAATACGAATAGCTAGATATATAACATGAATATACTCTGGTATTGACCCCTCATCAGGATGTGATTCCGCATATGACACAATATTACCTTGTTTTTTCTTTTGGTGACAAAACATTACCTTAAGTGTTACTGTTCTAATTTGTGTTGGAATTTGGCTTCATAGGTAACAGATGTTTAACCAATTATTAGTGCTTGGCTTCATAAAGTTCATGCAACTGATATATGCATGATAGGATCAGCTTAAAATTTTTGCGTACGACTGTATATGTATTATATTACAATCATCCTCTATAATGTTTGTCAGCCACTTATTGATTTATTGTGCTAACTTTGCTACTTAATATTCTGTGGTGAAGCTGTCAATATTAGCAGACTACTATGGACGTGAGATTGCAGCATATGAAATTCAAACCAACAGATGTGATCTGTATGGTCAGGTTAGGAACAGTAGTCTTCTATCCTTTGCCTTTGTGCATTAGACTTGGCCAATTTGGCATAATTTTCTTCTTCTTCTTCTTCTTCTTCTTCTTCTTTTAATTTCTTAATTTATTATTGCAGGAAAAGAAGTATTCGGGAAGAGTTATGCTGATCTATGATGGTCTTCATTATGATGCTTTAACATTATGGTGTCTTATGATCACTTTCTTATAATTATTTCTCATTCTTGTTGCTTGTGTTTAATCAAATAAATAATCAAGGGGAATTAGATGGCAAGCATGTAGGATTTTTTAATCTTCATTCCATGCATGTAGTTATATAAGATCTCCTGGCTGATGATAATCAACCAGTTCATTAACGTGACTGGGGGCTGAAGTAAAGAACTTGCATTTGAGTGTCTCCTTAAAATTTATATTAATAGCCTTCCAGATATCACTAAGTTTTATGTCTCTCACTACTTAGTGAAAGTTTCAAAATTTTACATCCTTCTCATGCATCTTTGTGTATAAAAAGAGAAAGAAAGCAACCTTAAGCGAAGCAGATTAGAGTTCAGAACTGGCATCCATTATTAGAATTATAGGTTTGGTGCTGCTGAATAAGTAAGGATTGCAGGATGTGATGGTCCTTTGTTCATTTACCTGCTCTTGCTTTCATCATTTTTTTTAATTTTTTTTTTCTCGAAGTGCTCCTGGCAAATACTATTGCTGTCATGTGTTTATGTTCAACTTATATGAATGGCTGTTTTTATTCTGGTGCATTTACAGATGTCTCCATTTGATGATGCTACAGAGGAGCTTGATCAATCTATATTTGCTGTACGGTCAGACAGGACTATCGGGCCGGCTAAAGGGCTTGCACATAATCTTGTTAAGGACCAGCAAAGGTAGGTTCTGAGGTTTAATGGCACTGTACAACTATGTAAAAGTCTAATTTGTAAATCAAACAGTATGCAACACAATCTTTGTTCCGGTGTAAAGGTTGGCAAATTTTATTGTCCGCATGATCTTGTAACATCTGTTATTATTCATTAATTTTGAACCATGGAATGTTAATGTTGTGTATCATCGTGTTTAATTGTCTTACCACTTTTTAGGAAAAGGAGCTAAACTGACACCGCCAACTTCACTCTCCGTTGTGGGGTATGTCAAATTGGAGTGGTCAGGCAGAAGGTTATTACTCATTCGCAAGAACTATGAATACCTCAAGAAACACACCGAAGCAAAGATAAAAAAATCTCACTTAGCCTTGCGGTTTTCTTTGTGATATTAATATGTACGACTGCTTAGCTTCTTTCATTTCTTGATCAATAATTATATGTGAATTTTCAAGAAGCTGTGGAGCATGCTCAAGCAACAGGGCATGTCAATTTTTAGGAATACAAATGATAGGAATTATGATAAGAGAAACACAGAACGAAGATACATTTGATTTCATAAGCTCTGTGAGAGTGGATTCATTGACTGATTGAAGAACTAATAAAGTTGTTCCCTTTGACTGGCAACTGTTATAGTAGAATGTTATTCTGTACCAAATGAAAAGAGTTTCACTGCTATATCGTAGGGACATCTTGTTACAAATTTCAAATTTATTGATAGACGCAAGATTAAAGTATATATACCTCATATTTGGGTTACTTCACTAACCATTCACTATTTAATTTATTGTTTTTGTAATTTGTAGTGACCCTAGAAGTTATAAAATCTCCTGATTCAAACATATTTGATGAAAAAAATCATCTCAATTAATGTACACACTATAAAAGTAAAATTACAGAAAAGAGGAAAAGAAAAACACTACCAATATTTTTTTACGATGAAGTAAATTTTGTCTCCGAGACTATCCAAGAAACCGGAGTATGTACACCTCCATCTTCTGTTGATAAGCAAAGGACCTACAAAGCCCCAGAATCCCACCACAAAACCAAGTGCTAGGCTTACGTAAAACCAATCCACTTCAATGCTTCCTCTTCTACTTGGATTATTCTCAAGTTCAGGTATAAGGATAGTCACAGTACAATTTTTAATCAATGGAGGTCCACAAAGATCATTGCCTGTGAAACAGGATGCGTCAAACGACTGCAGTTGAGTGCTTGAAGGAATTTGTCCAGTCAACTTATTATTGGATAAGTTCAAATAACTCAAAAACGTCAACTTTGATATGCTCCGTGGGATTTCACCAGAAAGTTGGTTTGTAGAAAGATCCATGGCGTCTAGTGATTCCATATCACCGATGTCCTTAGGAATGTTACCAGAAAAAGAATTATGCAAGAGATTCAATGAATTCAATGATCGAAGACTTGCCACTTCTCTTGGAATCACTCCTGAAAAATTATTTCTAGAAAGGTCTATTGCTCTTACCAAATTAAGAGTAGTGTAATACTCATATCGTGTCCCTTTCCAAACAAGCCATGCACGCTGATGAAACTCTCCTGATCTGTTTGTATAATAACTTAAATCGTTGCCTACAGAATAGTTCATTGTGACCATTGCTGTGAAATTGTTAAAACAGCTTGGTAAACTTCCAGAGAGATTGTTATCAGAGAGGTCTAAGATTTGTAAAAATGCTAGATGACAAAGTTTCATTGATAGAAGACCATGAAACTTATTTGAACGAAGAATGAGAATCTTCATTCTTAGAAATCTTTCTCCTATCCACTTGGGAACATCTCCAGTGAAATGATTTTCAGCGGCATCAAGTGTCTCTAGTTCTGTACAATTTATGAGTGACACAAATGGTATTACTCCAAAGAAGCTATTTTGTCGAAGGATCAATGAATGAAGAGAACTTAAAGTTCCCATGGAGGTTGGAAAGTTACCAGTGAAATTATTGTTACCTAAATTCAAGACATTTAGGTATTGCCAATTCATCCAACAATTTGGTAATTCTCCAGACAAATAGTTATTTTGAAGGTTGAGAATTTGTATTGACTTTGTCTCATTTGTTCCTTGACACAAAAAGGGGAAAATGGATCCAGAGAAAGCATTATTGGAAAGATCCAATGTATACACATCACGAGACATTTGAGGTAATGGACCAGAGAATTTATTTGAACTCAAATCAAGTGAATAACATAGAGCTGTATCAGTTAAATTTAAAATCTCCCCAAAGATCTGGTTGTGAGAAAAATTACAATAATATGGTTGAGAAAGAGTTTTCCAAAACCCATTAGGAATGACATCCGAAATTCTAGTGTTGGATATGTCCAAAAATTTTAAACTCTTTTGTGAGAGAAGCCATGATGGAAAGTAAGGTCCCACATGACATGAGCTCAAATATAATGAGTACAGTTGAAAAGGAGGAACCCAAGTAGAATTGATTGTTAATGATATTGAGTTTTCAGAAGCACAAAAAAATCTAAGCCTTGTGAGATTAGCAAAGTGAACTTGGGAAAGAGTTCCATTCAATTTGTTATAACCAAGATTAAAAAAAATCAAAGACGAAAGTTTTCCTAAAGAAGTAGGAATGGAACCACAAATAGAGTTATTGTAAAGATTAAAAACTTTTAGGTTTTTAAATTGTCCAAGTTGTTTAGTCAAATGGCCAAAAACTCTATTTTGGCTCAAAACCAAAACCTCTAACGTATATGAAACACATCTCGAAAAAATATCTAAGATTTCACTTATATTTTGATTTAAATTGATGTATGAGATGAAGACTGACCTTAAGTTGCAAAGTCTACCTAACCTTCTAGGAATTCTCCCTTGTAAATTATTACCACAGAGAGAAAGATGTTCAAGAAGGCTAAATCTTAATAGCCAATTAGGTATTGAAGAATTAAAATCATTATATGATAATTTAAGATATCTAAGATAAGTCAAGTTGCAAAGGCTTGATGTAAACCCTCTATTTTTATTATTGTACGGATACCTAGGAATCGTCCCTAAGTGGTGATTAGAGATCTAAATTAATTATGGATACGCTTAAGGTCATAGAGAACCCATTGGAATTGATTTAAAGTCAATTGGAGATTAAACGGGAAGTTAAAATGATAAGTGAAGTTGAATAATTTCTAAGGTAGAAATGGATTAAAGTGAAGATAATTTTTAATAATTGTGGTCGTAGTGAGATTAAGCTAGAATCTAAGGGAGGAGAATGTAATTGTTTTAGGGAATAAGTGGAATTAATGAGAATTGTGGGGAGGAAATCAGAAGCCAAAGAAATGTGTGTTGACTTTTAAATCAACACAAAACCAGTCTCTCTCTCTCGCAAAGAAGAAAGAAAGAAAGAAAGAAGAAAGAAAAGAGAAAAGAGAGAAGAGAAGAGAAGAAGAAGAAGAAGAAGGAGAAGCCACCAACGCCGACCAGCCGTGCACCCCCGCCGTTCAACGTCGCTATCCAGCCGCAAACCGAAGCAGAAACGTGCAGCAGAACCGTGACAGATCAAGGTGAAACCGAAGCTGAAATCGCCGACCGACAGCTCCAATCGACGGCGACGAGCTGCTCCATCCCAACCTGCACCAAGATCAGCTCAAGCTAGACCTGAATGGAGCTGAAACGGACCTGATCCACGGCCAAGACAGCCCTCCACCTGCGCGGTTTGACAGCAGATCGACGGCAGCAGTGACGCCGTGCGACGGTGAGGCCGAGAGGGAAAGAGAGAGAGGAAGAGAGGGGGAGAAAGGAGGAAAGAAACCAGCCCAATCTCAGCCTAGATCCATCCCAAAAACAGCCCAAAACCACCCCCAAAGCGAAGTCAACGCGAGGAGAAATTAAGGGTGAGTTGTCTGAGTTTAAAGATTGATGTTTTGATTAGAAATAAGTTGATTCGAAAGGAGTTTTGTTGTGATTTGTTGGTGGGTTGTTTTTGAGTGAAAACAAGTTGATTAATATGTGATTTAAGTTGATAAGGAGCTTAGAAAGTTAAGAAAATACTAAGGATTCAAAAAGGAAACCAAAACGTGCGTAAACTAGTTTAATGGGCGATTTCGTAAATTGACCTATCCGACGTCCGTTGGGGGTTCGGACGACCCTAATGAGTTTAATTAGGCGTATTTAAGTTGATAAAAGTTGGAAATTTGATTAAAGAATCAAAATGGAGAAATTACGCCTAAAAATGGTCAATTAGAGACGACGACGTAGTTTTTTTAATTATTTTGAGTTTACGGAGGTTGACGCAAGCGTAAATTTACGTATATATATGTTGTGTAGGTGACGAGCGATCCGGTGGAGCCAGGGAAGAGCGCTAGAGCGCAGTTTTAGAGGCTTCCGGAAATCCGCTTGGAATTAATAGCGGAAGGTGAGTGTCAAACTGATTTTATACGCTTTTGTTGATTTGATAAATGAATGGATGTTTCATGCATATTTTGATATTTTTGATGAAAATGAAATATGATTTAAATGATAAATAGCACGGTAACTGATGTTATGATTTTGTGATTTCATGAAATGATGGTTTCATGTTTGAATTGCTTATATGTGAAATGGATTGAAAATATGAAAATAAAACCGATGGCTTACCCATGATAGTATCATATTAGTACCGGTCTGGGTTGAGTACCCGAAGCGCGCATTGGTAGAGTTAGTACTGTCAGTATGTCACTAACTAAACTAACCGCGGGAGATACCCGCAAGATGTCGTGTCAGTCAGATGTCTGAGAGATTAGCCCAATGCGCGTGAAAGGTATATTATTTGCTAGCTTACCCGAGCGAGACAGAGTTCCGCTCTATAGCGATGCAGGATTCCGCTACATGAACCGGATAGAGAGCGTTTCAGGATCCCGCTCTATACTAGGGTACCATGAGGCACGGGTCACTATAGGTTGACGGGAGCCGGATTGGTTGGCAGGACACCTTCGAGCGGAGTCGGACCATATCTGGTTTATGATAATGAAAACGACTGGTTGGCAGGACACCTTCGAGCGGAGTCGGACCAGTTCGTTTCATTAAAAAGAAAAAAAAAAGAGTTTTAGAATAAAACCCCGCAACCATAGGAGATCCCTTTATGAAATTGAAAACCGTGCAATATATGTTTTATATTATTAATGCATGAAACTTGATTGAAAATAAATGAATTTGAAAATGTTTTAGGGAGGTTTTTATAAAGTATGGTTTAAATGATACATTATGACACTCACTGGGCTTTTAAAGCTCACCCAATATTTTCTGTATTTTTAAACAAACCTCCCAGGCACAGGTACCATAGCTGCGGAATTCCCCGGACGATACTAGGCAACCGCGGCGTCAGTGCTAATGTGATTTCCCAATTATATTTTGGTTTAATGTTAAGTGATGTAAATATTTTGTTAGATCCACATGGTTTTGTAAATATTATTTTGTGGATTTAAATTATGTTTTGAAGTAAATTGATGCATGACATGAGATTTTATTGATAACTAGTTCATAAATTGAAACTTGAATTTGTGGTTGTGGTTGTGTGGGAAATTGAGAGCCTGAGGCTCCGTAGTTGGGGGAAATTGTTTTTATGATTTTAGAAGTGTTAAATTTTATTATTTACAGGGTGGCAAAGTCCGAAAAACAGACGGGATGCTGCCCAAATTTTTATAAAATATTTTGAAAAGGTTTTAAAATAAAAATGAAAAATTTCCCCTCGTTTCCGCTGTTTTCGTAAATGTTGAGAAAGAATATGGCTTAGCTCTGCGGGGGATTCTTTAGTTGAGCATAAGGGCTAACTGGAGGGTCACCGTAGGGTGCCAGCAGATCGCCTAGGAAATGGGGTCTGTCACTTGATCTAGAAATACTTCCATGTAAGTTATTATCTCTCAGAGAAAGGTACTCAAGATGGCTAATTCTCGACAACCAACTAGGCATTGTAGAATTAAAATAATTATATGATAAATCAAGATATCTAAGAGAAGTCAAGTTTTCAAATCCATTAGGAATTGGACCTCGAAAATTATTAAAACTCATATCAAGAAAAACTAAGTGATTAAGATCAAAAACCCAACTTGGAATGAAGGAGTTATCAAATCTATTTTGGGAAAGATCAAGAGTGGTAAGAGATGAAAAATTTGCAATTGATATTTGGGGAGAATGTTGAAGTTCACAGTATGACAATCGTAGTATTTCTAAAAAAGAGAATGAATTTATTTTTAACAACCAATGATAAGAGGTTTTATTGAGATTTATACCACTCAAATCAAGGTGTTTCAACAAAGAAAGACCAGGTATCCACATTAAATTCTCGACATATAACTCATAAGAATCATAACGAAGGACATGAAGGTCAAGATATTGAAGGTTGGAAAGATTTCCAAGTTGTTGAGGAACCATTCCCCCAAATCCAGCTCTAGAGAGATTTAGATATTTTAAATTCTCCATAGAACCAAGAAATCTAGGAATTTGAATTCCTTCAAAATCATTAAAGCTCAAGTCCAAGTGAATCAAATGCTTCAAATCAAGCAAAGATGGATTTATCTTACCTCCCAGTATTGACCTATTATAAGCTTCGTATTCTACTACATAATAGTAATCAGAAGTGAAATATTCCAAATAAGGATTTCGAAGATTGAGTTGAAGGACATGGCTTGTGAAGTTGTCACAGACAACACCAGCCCATTTACAACAATCTCCATCCCCAAACCAAGAAGCAAGCCGATTGGAAGGATCCGTGAGATCCTGCTTGAAGCGTAAAAGCGCTTCCCTCTCACTTTGGATGCAACCAACATAAGTGCTTCCAGTGTAGAAGCTAATGTTGATGGTTGCAAAGGAAAGTAACTGGAAGAAAAGAATGGCAGAAATAACACTAATCATGTTTGATTTCATTGTATGGACTCTGTACTTTAAATAAGAAGAAGGGGAAATGTGGATGAGAGAAGCTTATCATACTAGTGTGGCATTTATAGAGTCTCAATGAATCTCACCAGCCATTCAAAATCACCTATCTAGCAAGCTTAGAATTTGGAAAGTAGGCACCTAATTTCCTTGACAATTTCTTTATATCAAAGTTTCTAAGGTCCTACCATGGCCTTGGAAGACTCCAAGTCAATGGAAAAGTGAAAAATATTCAAAAACATTCCAAATTAATTGTAGAATCTGTTGGGATGATGAAGTTAAAAGAGAGCTAAACTTTGTTTTCAAAGAATTAATAGAGCACTTCCATTTGTATATAAATTAATAACTTCAACAAATCTGTCTACAACTCTATTTTTGTATTAAACTGAATTCACCTAGAGTACAAATAACATTAAGTTTAATGTCATGCTATCATGCAGTTTTAATAACATTTCCAAATAATCAATTCCAATTAATGAATTGTAATTCAGATGTTCATGGAAGCTTTGAAATGTTAAATTTATAACAAATAAAATAAATAAACATCTATAGATCCGGACTATGTTTCTTATTCATATATTTATTTTCATTTTTGTACGCTTAAGTTAATCTAATCTTAAAAGCTATTTCTAAAACATCTTTATGTACAGTTCTACAAAAATGGAGTAGCTATGTTCACATTGGTGTTTTTCACAACAACGTAATTATACACTATTTAAAAAAAAAAAAAACAACTTAATTAAACACTAATAAATTAATAATTCCTAATTCCCAAGATATTTTAGTTTTGTATTTTTTAAATTGTAAAATCAAGTACAATAAATTATTAATGATAAAAACTCTGCCATTTTTCTATTTCTTACCAAACTCTCCAAAATAAAAAACTTTTGATTGTTTTTATGAGCAAATACTGTATTCAAAAGAAAGAGAGAGAGAGAGAGAGAGAGAGAGAGAGAGTGGGTGAGATATACTACTTAAAGAATGCATAAATAATAATAAAAAATAAAATATTGTATACCTCTTGCTTTATTACTATGTTTTGAGATTATTTGTCATGTTTTGATTTTTCACTTTTGAAAACCAAAGGAAAAAAAAAAAAGTGTAAATGTGTTTGATCCGATTTTTTTAAGTGTATCTTTCGAAGATGCATAGAAAACAACTTTTTAACATTTATTAGACAAAATTTAAAAAAAAATAAATGATTTTTTAAATCATTATTTTTCCTTTTAACAAATATTACCCATTTTCAAAAATCATACCAAATATATATAAATATACACACACATTGTTTTCATTTTTTGAAAATAACATTAACAAATCTTAACAAACACATTTAGATTTTTGAAAAACATCACTTTTTAAAATAGATATGATATTTGATTTTACAAGTTTTTTTTTTTTTTTTTTTTTTCGAAAACACCGTTTTAAAAACGAATATGAACACGCCTAAGTTAACACAAACAAAATCATACAACAAAATTTTTACATCAAACTTATCCATCATTTCAAGTTTAGTCTAGTCAATTGTAGATTATGCATAACATTATTTGTTATATGAAATGTGCAGCAAGTTTACAGAGACTAAGACTTTATTTTTCTATTTTTTTTTTCTTTTTACACACGGAAAAGCCATAAGCACTATATTTGTTAGAAAAAAGTTATGACTTTATTGTTCTACTTTTTTATTTTTTCCACATGGAAAAGCCACAGGTACTATCTTCTTTAGAAGAAAATAATTTTTTTTTTTCTAATTTCTTTATATGTGTTTATTATATAATTTACATTGTATTTATTAAATGTGTTTTATCTGATTATTTTAGGTGTATTTTTTAAAGATGTATGGAAACAACTTTTTAACCTTTATTACTCAAAAGTTATAAAAAAATGATTTTTTTTTTTTTTTAATGTTTTCCACCATTATAATAAATCATTATTTTTTCCTTTAAACAAATATTACTCATTTTCAAAAATAATACCAAATATATATTTATATATATATATACACACACAACAATTTTATTATTTGAAAATAACATTAACAAATCTTAACAAACACATTTAAATTTTCGAAAAACATCACTTTTTAAAATAGATATGATATTTGCTTTTACAAGTTTTTTTTCAAAAACACAATTTTAAAAACGAATATAAACACACCTAAGTTAACACATAAACAAAATCATACAACAAAATTTTTACATCAAATTTATCCACCATTTCAAGTTTACTCTAGTCAATTGTAGATTATGCATAACATTATTTATTATATAAAGTGTGTAGCAAGTTTATAGAGACAAAGACTTTATTTTTCTACTTTATTTTTTCTTTTTTCACACAGAAAAGTTATAAACAATGTCATTGTTAGAAGAAAGCTATGACTTTATTGTTCTACTTTTTTATTTTTTCCATATGGAAAAGTCACAAGTACTATCTTTTTTAGAAGAAAATACTTTTCTTTTTTCTAATCTCTTTATATGTGTTTATTACATAATTTACATTGTATTTTTAATTGTGTTATATCTTATTTTTTTAGTTGTATTTTTTAAAGATGTATGGAAACAACTTTTTAACATTTATTCCTCAAAATTTGAAAAAAAATGATTTTTTTTTTTTTTTAAGGTTTTCCATCGTTATAATAAATCATTACTTTTTCCTTTAAACAAATATTACCCATTTTCAAAATAATACCAAATATATGTATACACACATCAATTTCATTATTTGAAAATAACATTAACAAATCTTAACAAACACATTTAGATTTGAAAATAATCTCTTTATATGTGTTTATTACATAATTTACATTGTATTTTTTAACTGTGTTATATCTTATTTTTTTAGTTGTATTTTTTAAAGATGTATGGAAACAACTTTTTAACATTTATTCCTCAAAATTTGAAAAAAAAATGATTTTTTTTTTTTTTAAGGTTTTCCACCGTTATAATAAATGATTACTTTTTCCTTTAAACAAATATTACCCATTTTCAAAATAATACCAAATATATGTATACACACATCAATTTCATTATTTGAAAATAACATTAACAAATTGTAACAAACACATTTGGATTTTCAAAAAACATCACTTTTTAAAATAGATATCATATTTGCTTTTATAAGTTTTTTTTTTCGAAAACAGAATTTTAAAAACGGATATAAACATGCCTAAACTAACACATAAACAAAATCATACAACAAAATTTTCATATCAAATTTATCCATCATTCCAAGTTTAGTATAGTCAACTGCAGATTATCCATAACATTAATTATTATATGAAGTGTGTAGCAAGTTTACAGAGACAAGAACTTTATTTTTCTACTTTCTTTTTTCTTTTTTCACACGGAAAAGCCATAAGCACTATCATTGTTAGAAGAAAGCTATGACTTTATTGTTCTACTTTTTTATTTTTTCCATATGGAAAAGTCACAAGTATTATCTTTTTTAGAAGAAAATACTTTTCTTTTTTCTAATCTCATTATATTTGTTTATTACATAATTTACATTATATTTTTTAACTCTGTTATATCTTATTTTTTTAGTTATATTTTTTAAAGATGTATGGAAACAACTTTTTAACATTTATTCCTCAAAATTTGAAAAAAAAAATGATTTTTTTTTTTTTAAGGTTTTCCATCGTTATAATAAATCATTACTTTTTCCTTTAAACAAATATTATCCATTTTCAAAATAATACCAAATATATGTATACACACATCAATTTCATTATTTGAAAATAACATTAACAAATCTTAACAAATACATTTAGATTTTCAAAAAACATCACTTTTTAAAATAGATATCATATTTGCTTTTATAAGTTTTTTTTTCGAAAACAGAATTTTAAAAACGGATATAAACATGCCTAAGCTAACACATAAACAAAATTTTCATATCAAATTTATCCATCATTCCAAGTTTAGTATAGTCAACTGTAGATTATCCATAACATTAATTATTATATGAAGTGTGTAGCAAGTTTACAGAGACAAGAACTTTATTTTTCTACTTTCTTTTTTCTTTTTTCACACGGAAAAGCTATAAGCACTATCATTGTTAGAAGAAAGCTATGACTTTATTGTTCTACTTTTTTATTTTTTCCATATGGAAAAGTCACAAGTACTATCTTTTTTAGAAGAAAATACTTTTCTTTTTTGTAATTTCTTTATATGTGTTTATTACATAATTTACATTGTATTTTTTAACTGCGTTTTATCTGATTTTTTTAGTTGTATTTTTTAAAGATGTATGGAAACAACTTTTTAACCTTTATTACTCAAAAGTTGGAAAAAAATGATTTTTTTTTTTAAGGTTTTCCACAATTATAATAAATCATTACTTTTTCCTTTAAACAAATATTACCCATTTTCAAAATAATACCAAATATATGTATACACACATCCATTTCATTATTTGAAAATAACATTAACAAATCTTAACAAACACATTTAGATTTTCAAAAAACATCACTTTTTAAAATAGATATGATATTTCCTTTTATAAGTTTTTTTTTTTCGAAAACACAATTTTAAAAACGAATATAAACATGCCTAAGTTAACACAAACAAAATCATACAACAAAATTTTCACATCAAATTTATCCACCATTTCAAGTTTACTCTAGTCAATTGTAGATTATGCATAACATTATTTATTATATAAAGTGTGTAGCAAGTTTACAGAGACAAAGATTTTATTTTTCTACTTTCTTTTTTCTTTTTTAACACGGAAAAGCCATAAGCACTATCATTGCTAAAAGAAAGTTATGACTTTATTGTTCTACTTTTTTATTTTTTCCACATGGAAAAGTCACAAGTACTATCTTTTTTAGAAGAAAATACTTTTCTTTTTTCTAATTTGTTTATATGTGTTTATTACATAATTTATAATGTATTTCTTAACTGTGTTTTATCTTATTATTTTAGGTGTATTTTTTAAAGATGTATGGAAACAACTTTTTAACCTTTATTACTCAAAAGTTGAAAGAAAATGACTTTTTTTAAGGTTTTCCACCATTATAATAAATCATTATTTTTTCCTTTAAACAAATATTACCCATTTTCAAAAATAATACCAAATATATATATACACACATCCATTTTATTATTTGCAAATAACATTAACAAATATTAACAAACACATTTAGATTTTCAAAAAAACATTACTTTTTAAAATAGATATGATATTTGCTTTTATAACTTTTTTTTTCGAAAATACAATTTTAAAAACGAATATAAACATGCCTAAGTTAACACATAAACAAAATCATACAACAAAATTTTCACATCAAATTTATCTACCATTTCAAGTTTAGTCTAGTCAATTGTAGATTATGTATAATATTATTTATTATATGAAGTGTGTTGCAAGTTTACAGAGATAAAGACTTTATTTTTCTACTTTCTTTTTTCTTTTTTCACACAAAAAAACCATCAGCACTATCATTGTTAGAAGAAAGCTATGACTTTATTGTTAGACTTTTTTATTTTTTCCACATGGAAAAGTCACAAGTACTATCTTTTTTAGAAGAAATACTTTTCTTTTTTCTAATTTGTTTATATGTGTTTATTACATAATTTACATTATATTTTTTAACTGTGTTTTATCTTATTATTTTAGGTGTATTTTCTGAAGATGTATGGAAACAACTTTTTAACCTTTATTACTCAAAAGTTGAAAAAAAATGATTTTTTTTAAGGTTTTCCACCATTATAATAAATCATTATTTTTTCCTTTAAACAAATATTACCCATTTTCAAAAATAATACCAAATATATATATACATACACACATCAATTTCATTATTTGAAAATAACATTAACAAATCTTAACAAACACATTTAGATTTTCAAAAAACATCACTTTTTAAAATAGATATGATATTTCATTTTATAAGTTTTTTTTCGAAAATTCAATTTTAAAAACGAATATAAACATACCTAAGTTAACACATAAACAAAATCATACAACAAAATTTTCACATCAAATTTATCCACCATTTTAAGTTTAGTCTAGTCAATTGTAGATTATGCATAACATTATTTATTATATGAAGTGTGTATCAAGTTTACAGAGATAGAGACTTTATTTTTCTACTTTATTTTTTCTTTTTTCACATGAAAAAGCCATAAACACTATCATTGTTAGAAGAAAGCTATGATTTTATTGTTCTACTTTTTTATTTTTTGCACATGGAAAAGTCACAAGTACTATCTTTTTTAGAAGAAAATACTTTTCTTTTTTCTAATTTGTTTATATGTGTTTATTACATAATTTACATTGTATTTCTTAACTGTGTTTTATTTGATTATTTTAGGTGTATTTTTTAAAGATGTATGGAAACAACTTTTGAACTTTTATTACTCAAAAGTTGAAAAAAAAAAAGATTTTTTTTAAGGTTTTCCACTATTATAATAAATTATTATTTTATCCTTTAAACAAATATTACCCATTTTGAAAAATAATACCAAATATATATATACACACATCAATTTCATTATTTGAAAATAACATTAACAAATCTTAACAAACATATTTAGATTTTCAAAAAACATCACTTTTTAAAATAGATATTATATTTCCTTTTATAAGTTTTTTTTCGAACATACAATTTTAAAAACGAATATAAACATGCCTAAGTTAACACATAAACAAAATCATACAACAAAATTTTCACATCAAATTTATCCACCATTTCAAGTTTAGTCTAGTCAATTGTAGATTATACATAACATTATTTATTATATGAAGTGTGTATCAAGTTTACAGAGATAAGGACTTTATTTTTGTACTTTCTTTTTTCTTTTTTCACACGAAAAAACTATCAACACTATTATTGTTAGAAGAAAGCTATGACTTTATTGTTCTACTTTTTTATTTTTTCCACATGGAAAAATCACAAATACTATCTTTTTTAGAAGAAAATAATTTTCTTTTTTCTAATGTCTTTATTTGTGTTTATTACATAATCTACATTGTATTTCTTAACTGTGTTTTATATGATTCTTTTAGATGTATTTTTTAAAGATGTATGGAAATAAACTTTTTAACCTTTATTACTCAAAAGTTAAAAAAAAATGATTTTTTTTTTTTTTAAGGTTTTCCACCATTATAATAAATCTTTATTTTTTCCTTTAAACAAATATTACTCGTTTTCAAAAATAATACCAAATATATATATACACACATCCATTTCATTATTTGAAAATAACATTAACAAATCTTAACAAACACATTTAGATTTTCAAAAAACATCACTTTTTAAAATAGATATGATATTTCCTTTTATAAGTTTTTTTTTGAAAATACAATTTTAAAAATGAATATAAACATGTCTAAGTTAATACATAAACAAAATCATACAACAAAATTTTCACATCAAATTTATCCACCCTTTCAAGTTTACTCTAGTCAATTGTAGGTTATGCATAACATTATTTATTATATGAAGTATGTAGCAAGTTTACAGAGACAGAGACTTTATTTTCCTACTTTCTTTTTTCTTTTTTCACACGGTAAAGTCAAAAACACTATCATTGTTAGAAGAAAGCTATGACTTTATTATTCTAATTTTTTGTTTTTTCCACATGGAAAAGTCACAAGTACTATTTTTTTTAGAAGAAAATATTTTTCTTTTTTCTAATTTCTTTATATGTGTTTATTACATAATTTACATTGTATTTTTTAACTGTGTTTTATATGACTTTTTTAGTTGTATTTTTAAAAGATGTATGGAAAACAACTTTTTAACCTTTATTACTCAAAAATTTAAAAAAAAAAATGATATTTTTTTAAGGTTTTCCACCATTATAATAAATCATTATTTTTTCCTTTAAACAAATATTACCAATTTTCAAAAATAATACCAAATATATGTATACACACATCAATTTCATTATTTGAAAATAACATTAACAAATCTTAACAAACACATTTAGATTTTCAAAAAACATCACTTTTTAAAATAGATATGATATTTCCTTTTATAAGTTTTTTTTCAAAAATACAATTTTAAAAACGAATATAAACATGCCTAAGTTAACATATAAACAAAATCATACAAAAAAATTTTCACATCAAATTTATCCACCATTTCAAGTTTAGTCTAGTCAATTGTAGATTATGCATAACATTATTTATTATATAAAGTGTGTAGCAAGTTTACAGAGACAAGGATTTTATTTTTCTACTTTCTTTTTTCTTTTTTAACACGGAAAAGCCATAAGCACTATCATTGTTAAAAGAAAGTTATGACTTTATTGTTCTACTTTTTTATTTTTTCCACATGTAAAAGTTACAAGTACTATCTTTTTTAGAAGAAAATACTTTTCTTTTTTCTAATTTGTTTATATGTGTTTATTACATAATCTACATTGTATTTCTTAACTGTGTTTTATATGATTTTTTTAGATGTATTTTTTAAAAATGTATGGAAAACAACTTTTTAACTTTTATTACTCAAAAGTTTAAAAAAAAAAATGAATTTTTTTTTAAGGTTTTTCACCATTATAATAAATCTTTATTTTTTCCTTTAAACAAATATTACTCGTTGTCAAAAATAATACCAAATATATATATACACACACATCAATTTCATTATTTGAAAATAACATTAACAAATCTTAACAAACACATTTAGATTTTCAAAAAACATCACTTTTTAAAATAGATTTGATATTTGCTTTTATAAGTTTTTTTTCGAAAAACATAATTTTAAAAATGAATATAAACATGTCTAAGTTAACGCATAAACAAAATCATACAACAAAATTTTCACATCAAATTTATCCCCCATTTCAAGTTTCCTCTATTTAATTGTAGATTATCCATAACATTATTTATTATATGAAGTGTGTAGCAAGTTTACAGAGACAAATAAATTATTTTCCTACTTTCTTTTTTCTTTTTTCACACGGTAAAGTCATAAACACTATCATTGTTAGAAGAAAGCTATGACTTTATTGTTCTACTTTTTTATTTTTTCCACATGTAAAAGTCACAAGTACTATATTTTTTAGAAGAAAATACTTTTATTTTTTCTAATTTCTCTATATGTGTTTATTACATAATTTACATTGTATTTCTTAACTGTGTTTTATATGATTTTTTTAGGTGTATTTTTTAAAGATGTATGGAAAACAACTTTTTAACCTTTATTACTCAAAAGTTAAAAGATAAAATGATATTTTTTTAAGGTTTTCCACCATTATAATAAATCATTATTTTTTCCTTTAAACAAATATTACCCGTTTTCAAAAATAATACGAAATATATATATACACACATCAATTTCATTATTTGAAAATAATATTAACAAATCTTGACAAACACATTTAGATTTTCAAAAAACATCACTTTTTAAAATAGATATGATATTTGCTTTTATAAGTTTTTTTTCGAAAAACACAATTTTAAAAATGAATATAAATATGTCTAAATTAACACATAAACAAAATCATACAACAAAATTTTCACATCAAATTTATCCCCCATTTCAAGTTTACTCTATTCAATTGTAGATTATCCATAACATTATTTATTATATGAAGCGTGTAGCAAGTTTACAGAGACAAATAATGACAGACCCCTTTTCCCTAGGCGATCTGCTGGCACCCTACGGTGACCCTCCAGCTAGCCCTTTCGCTCAACTAAAGGATCCCCCGCAGAGCTAAGCCATATTCTTTCTCAATCTTTTTCGAAAACAGCGGAAACGCGGGGAAATTTTTCATTTTTATTTTAAAACCTTTACAAAATATTTTATAAAAATTTGGGCAGCATCCCGTCTGTTTTTCGGACTTTGTCACCCTGTAAATAATAAAATTTAACACTTCTAAAATCATAAAAACAATTTCCCCCAAACTACAGAGCCTCAGGCTCTCATTTTCCAACACAACCACAACCACAATTTCATGTTTCAATTTATGAACTTATTATCAATAAAATCCTAATTCATGCATCAATTTACTTCAAAAACATAATTTAAATCCACAAAATAATATTTACAAAACCATGTGGATATGACAAAATATTTACATCACTTAACATTAAACCAAAAGATAATTGGGAAATCACATTAGCACTGACGCCGCGACTGCCTAGTGTCGTCCGGGGAAATCCGCAGCTATGGTACCTGTGCCTGGGAGGTTTGTTTAAAAAATACAGAAAACGTTGGGTGAGCTTTAAAAGCCCAGTGAGTGTCATATAATCTCATTTAAAGCCATACTTTATAAAAACCTCCCTAAAACATTTTCAAATTCATTTATTTACAATCAAGTTTCATGCATTATTAATATAAAACACATATTGCACGGTTATCAACTTTATAAAGGGATCTCCTATGGGTGCGGGGTTTTTATTCAAAAATCATTTTTCTTTTTAATGAAACAAACTGGTCCGACTCCGCTCGAAGGTGTCCTCCCAACCAATTCGGCTCCCGCTAACCCATAGTGACCCGTTCCTCATGGCACCCTAGTATTGAGAGGAATCCTGCATCGCTCTTTCCGGGTCATGCAGCGGAATCCTGCATCGCTACAGAGCGGAACGTGTCTCGCTCGGGTAAGCTAGCAAATAATATACCTTTCACGCGAATTGGGCTAATCTCTCAGACATCTGACTGACACGACTTCTTGCGGATATCTCCAGCGGTTAGTTTAGTTAGTGACATACTGACAGTACTAACTTTACCAATGCACGCTTTGGGTACTCAACCCAGACCTGTACTAATATGATACTATCATGGGTAAGCCATAGGTTTTATTTTCATATTTTCAATCCATTTCACATATAAGCAATTCAAACATGAAACCATCATTTCATGAAATCACAAAATCATATCATCAGTTACCGTGCCATTCATCATTTAAATCATATTTCATCTTCATCAAAAATATCAAAACATGCATGAAACATCCATTCATTTATCAAATCAACAAAAACGTATAAAAATCAGTTTGACACTCACCTTTCGCTATCAATTCCAAACGGATTTCCGGAAGCCTTTAAAACTGCGCTCTAGCGCTCTTCTCTAGCTCCACCGGATCGCTCGTCACCTACACAACGTATATATACGTAAATTTACGCTCGCGTCAACCTCCGTAAACTCAAAATAATTAAAAACTACATCATCGTCCCTAATTGACCATTTTTAGGCGTAATCTCTCCATTTTTAATTCCTTAATTAAATTTCCAACTTTTATCAATCCCAATACGTCTAATTAAACTCATTAGGGTCGTCCGAACTCTCAACGGACGCCATATGGGTCAATTTACAAAGTTGCCCATTAAACTAGTTTACGCGCGTTTTGGTTTCTCTTTGAATCTTTGGTATTTTCTTGGTTTTCTAAACTCCCTATTAACTTCAATCACTTATTTTTCAACTTCTATTCAATCAAAACTAACCAACCAACACATCAGAATAAATCCATCTCAAATCAATCTATTATTAACTAAATCACCAACCTTTAAACTCAAACAACTCACCCCTAATTCTTCCTTGCGTTGACTTCGCTTTGGGGTGGTTTTGGTGACAGATCTGGGTTGGGTTTGGACTGATTTTCTTCCTCTTTTCTTCCCTTCTCTTCCACTCTCTCTTTCTCCCTTGGTTTTGCCACGATTCGCCACTGGTTTCACCGCCGATCTGCACATGTGGAGAGCTGTTCTGGCCGTGGATCAGCTCCGTTCAGGTCGGGTTTGAGCTGGTCTTGGTGTGGGTTGAGCTGCAGCAACTCGTCTCCTCTCTTTTTCGCGTCGATCGGAGCTAGATCGCCGGCGGGTTCAGCTCGGTTCCACGTCGATCTGTCACGGGTTTGTTGCAGACTTGGCTTCGGTTCGCGGCGGCTAGATGGCTGCTGTTCGGCGACGGTGAACGGCGATGATGGCTGGTCGGTCAACAATCTTCTTCTTCTCTCCTTCTTCTTTCTTCTCTCTTCTTCTTTCTTTTCTCTCTTCGTTCTTCGCGAAAGAGAGACTGGTTCTGTTTGTTGATTTAAAAGTCAACACACATCTTCTTGGCTTCTGTTTTCCTCCACACAAATCTCATTAATTTCACTTACACCCTAAAACAATTCCATTATCCTCCCTTAGATTATAGCTTAATCCTAGTACGACCACAATTATTAAAAGTTATCTTCACTTTAGTCCCTTTTTACATTAAAGATTATTCGATTCCATTTACCATTTTAACTTCCCGTTTAATCTCCAATTGAGTTTAAATCAATTCCTATGGGTTCTCTATGACCTTAAACATCTCCATAATTCATTTAGGGTCTCTAATCAACACTTAGGGACTGTTCCTGGGAATCCGTACAATAATAAAAATAGAGGGTTTACAAATAATTTATTTTCCTACTTTCTTTTTTCTTTTTTCACATGGTAAAGTCATAAACACTATTATTGTTAGAAGAAAGCTATGACTTTATTGTTCTACTTTTTTATTTTTTCCACATGTAAAAGTCACAAGTATTATCTTTTGTAGAAGAAAATACTTTTATTTTTTCTAATTTCTCTATATGTGTTTATTACATAATTTACATTGTATTTCTTAACTGTGTTTTATATAATTTTTTTAGGTGTATTTTTTAAAGATGTATGGAAAACACTTTTTAACCTTTATTACTCAAAAGTTAAAAGATAAAATGATTTTTTTTTAAGGTTTTCCACCATTATAATAAATCATTATTTTTTCCTTTAAACAAATATTACCCGTTTTCAAAAATAATACGAAATATATATATACACACATCAATTTCATTATTTGAAAATAATATTAACAAATCTTGACAAACACATTTAGATTTTAAAAAAACATCACTTTTTAAAATAGATATGATATTTGCTTTTATAAGTTTTTTTTCGAAAACACAATTTTAAAAATGAATATAAACATGTCTCAGTTAACACATAAACAAAATTATACAATAAAATTTTCACATCAAATTTATCCACTATTTCAAGTTTAGTCTAGTCAATTGTAGATTATGCATAACATTATTTATTATATGAAGTGTGTAGCAAGTTTACAGAGACAATGACTTTATTTTCCTACTTTCTTTTTTCTTTTTTCACACGGTAAAGTCATAAACACTATCATTAATAGAAGAAAGCTATTACTTTATTGTTCTACTTTTTTATTTTTTCCATATGGAAAAGTCACAAGTACTATCTTTTTTAGAAGAAAATACTTTTCTTTTTTCTAATTTCTTTATATGTGTTTATTACGTAATTTACATTATATTTCTTAACTGTGTTTTATATGATTTTTTTAGGTGTATTTTTTTAAAGATGTATGGAAAACAACTTTTTAGCTTTATTACTCATAAGTTTTAAAAAAAAAAAGATTTTTTTTTTAAGATTTTCCACCATTATAATAAATCATTATTTTTTCCTTTAAATAAATAGTACCCATTTTCAAAAATAATACCAAATATATGTATACACACATCAATTTCATTATTTGAAAATAACATTAACAAATCTTAACAAACACATTTAGATTTTCAAAAAACATCACTTTTTAAAATAGATATGATATTCGCTTTTATAAGTTTTTTTTTTTTTGAAAATACAATTTTAAAAATGAATATAAACAAGCCTAAGTTAACACATAAACAAAATCATGCAACAAAATTTTCACATCAAATTTATCCACCATTTCAAGTTTAGTCTAGTCAATTGTAGATTATGCATAAATTATTTATTATATGAAGTGTGTAGCAAGTTTATAGAGACAATGACTTTATTTTTCTACTTTCTTTTTTCTACTTTCTTTTTTCTTTTTTCACACGGAAAAGTCATAAATACTATCATTGTTAGAAGAAAGTTATGACTTTTTTGTTCTACTTTTTTATTTTTTCCACATGAAAAAGTCATAAGTACTATCTTTTTTAGAAGAAAACTTTTCTTTTTTCTAATTTGTTTATATGTGTTTATTACATAATTTACATTGTATTTCTTAACTGTGTTTTATATGATTTTTTTAGGTGATTTTTTAAAGATGTATGGAAAACAACTTTTTAACCTTTATTACTCAAAAGTTAAAAATAAAAATTTTTTTTTTAAGGTTTTCCACCATTATAATAAATCATTATTTTTTCCTTTAAACAAATATTACCCATTTTCAAAAATAATACCAAATATATATATACACACATCAATTTCATATTTGAAAATAATATTAACAAATCTTAACAAACACATTTAGATTTTCAAAAAGCATCACTTTTTAAAATAGATATGATATTTGCTTTTATGAGTTTTTTTTTCGAAAATACAATTTTAAAAACGAATATAAACATACCTAAGTTAACACATAAACAAAATTATACAATAAATTTTTCGCATCAAATTTATCCACCATTTCAAGTTTAGTCTAATCAATTGTAGATTATGCATAACATTATTTATTATATGAAGTGAGTAGCAAGTTTATAGAGACAAGGACTTTATTTTTCTACTTTATTTTTTCTTTTTTCATACGGAAAAACTATAAGCACTATCATTGTTAGAAGAAAGCTATGACTTTATTGTTATACTTTTTTATTTTTTCCACATGGCAAAGTCACAAGTACTATATTTTTTAGAAGAAAATACTTTTCTTTTTTCTAATTTCTTTATATGTGTTTATTACGTAATTTACATTATATTTCTTAACTGTGTTTTATATGATTTTTTTAGATGTATTTTTTTAAAGATGTATGGAAAACAACTTTTTAGCTTTATTACTCAAAAGTTTAAAAAAAAATGATTTTTTTTTTTAAGATTTTCCACCATTATAATAAATCATTATTTTTTCCTTTAAACAAATATTACCCATTTTCAAAAATAATACCAAATATATGTATACACACATCAATTTCATTATTTGAAAATAACATTAACAAATCTTAACAAACACATTTAGATTTTCAAAAAACATCACTTTTTAAAATAGATATGATATTCGCTTTTATAAGTTTTTTTTTTTCGAAAATACAATTTTAAAAACGAATATAAACAAGCCTAAGTTAACACATAAACAAAATCATGCAACAAAATTTTCACATCAAATTTATCCACCATTTCAAGTTTAGTCTAGTCAATTGTAGATTATGCATAAATTATTTATTATATGAAGTGTGTAACAAGTTTACAGGGACAATAACTTTATTTTTCTACTTTCTTTTTTCTTTTTTCACACGGAAAAGTCATAAACACTATCATTGTTAGAAGAAAGTTATGACTTTTTTGTTCTACTTTCTTATTTTTTCCACATGAAAAAGTCACAAGTACTATCTTTTTTAGAAAAAAATACTTTTTCTTTTTTCTAATTTGTTTATATGTGTTTATTACATAATTTACATTGTATTTCTTAACTGTGTTTTATATGATTTTTTTAGGTGATTTTTTAAAGATGTATGGAAAACAACTTTTTAACCTTTATTACTCAAAAGTTAAAAAAAAAAATGATTTTTTTTTTTTAAGGTTTTCCACCATTATGATAAATCATTATTTTTTCCTTTAAACAAATATTACCCATTTTCAAAAGTAATACCAAATATATATATACACACATCAATTTCATATTTGAAAATAACATTAACAAATCTTAATAAACACATTTAGATTTTCAAAAAGCATCACTTTTTAAAATGGATATGATATTTGCTTTTATGAGTTTTTTTTTCGAAAATACAATTTTAAAAACGAATATAAACATGCCTAAGTTAACGCATAAACAAAATTATACAATAAAATTTTCACATCAAATTTGTCCACCATTTCAAGTTTAGTCTAGTCAATTGTAGATTATGCATAACATTATTTATTATATGAAGTGTGTAGCAAGTCTACAAAGACAAGGACTTTATTTTTCTACTTTCTTTTTTCTTTTTTCATACGGAAAAACTATAAGCACTATCATTGTTAGAAGAAAGCTATGACTTTATTGTTATACTTTTTTATTTTTTCCACATGGCAAAGTCACAAGTACTATATTTTTTAGAAGAAAATACTTTTCTTTTTTTTTTTTTAATTTGTTTATATGTGTTTATTACATAATTTACATTGTATTTCTTACGTATTGGATTCCTCTTTTTCTTTTGAAATGATTTAGTGCTGATATGAGCTAATACGATACTTAAAGGTGAGCTTGTAAATGCTCCCTTTCGGAAAATGATATCTATTTGAAGCATTAAAGTGCTAGTCTCTCACCTTGGATGCAACCCACATAAGTGCTTCCACTATTGAAACTAAATGACTAAAGTTAACGGTTGCAAAGAAAAACAACTTAAATAAAAGAAAGGCAGCAACAACATTGATCACATTTTGTTTCATTTCAATGGACTCTATATTTAAAATTATAAAATCAAGAAATCATGAGAAGGCTGTAATTGGTGTGGTATTCATAGAATCTCATTATCCAATCAAAACCGCTCATCTACTAGTAGTAGTGTGAATTTGAAAAGGATGTACCTAATTTCCCTAATAATTACATTGCATCAAGATTTCAAACTTAATTGCTAGAGGTCCCATTGTGGCCTTGGAATATAGTGAAGACTCCAAGTCAATGGAAAAAATGAAAATAGTTTAAAAACTTTCTAATAACTTTTGGAAAATTTAATTGTCTTTCATTGCTTCTTTCCATCAATCAATTGTTGGAATTTGGAAATCACCTGTCCATTAGGGAAGCCTCAAGTGAATGAAAAAGGGGAAATTATTTAAAAACTTTTGCTACTTCAAAACCTTTAATTCCAAATAATTTTGTCGTCATTGGTCCTTAATTTTCATCACTCTTGGGATTTACACGAATTGTAAAGATTAGAATATGTGGGAATAATGTGTTTTCAAATTAAAAAAAAAAAAAATTATATTTTTCAAATTAAACAGGGATCAAAACTTTGTTTTGAAAGAATTAATAGAGCACTATTTTATGGTGTTAAACAAAAATTGACCACGGAGGTATGTGTCAATTACTATCTGTATTACCATAGTTGTACAAGCAAAATGCCACCGATATAGTGGCTAGCTTATTGGATTGTGACTGGAGTTGTAAAAATTCCTTCATCATCACTTTATTAGATTTCACTTAGGCCTTGCAATCTAGAGAAGACTTAACTCAATGCTAAAAAAAATAAAATAAAATAAAAATAAAAATAATAAAAAAAACCTCAAAATGGAAACTCAAAAACTGTTTATGGAGACCTAGAATTAGGGGGTTGTTTGTATTTTTGTTTGAAAACTAAATAGTATTAAAAGTTACTAAAGAGTGAATAGTAATAAAAACCTGAAATCTAAATTATATGTTTGTTTGTTTTTTTTTTTTTTCCTTACTTCTGAATGAATAGTAATCTTGTTTGTTTTTTAAAATTAAAATTATCTAAAAACTAATAATTTGACATTTATATTCTTTTACTATTATTTGTTATATAGTTTCATTTAATAAGATACAAACAATTACAAATAAATTATTTAACAACTACTAAAACACTTCTATGTATATATTAATAATATTTTTATTCATAATTAAACTATGATCAATTATTATAATAGAGTAAATTAAATTTATATATTTAAATAAAAATAAATAAAATGATCTTTAACTGAATTATTATTACAACGAAAGTTTAAATTGTATAGTAATATTTGAGGATGAGATGCTTGGGGTTTTTTTTTTTTTCAAAGATGATTGTTATAGCTTTTAAAGGAATTCGTATAATGTAAAATCAGGACAAAATTAGAAATATGTTATTTTGCGGAAGATAGATTTGTAATAATATATTTAATTTTTTTTAAATAATGTTTAAAAAATCTTTAAGTGATTTGGTATTCAGATAAAAATAAAAAATAATTACTTTTTTTTCAGTGATTTTTGGATAGTTTTAAGTGGTTTGACCACTTATAAAAAAATAAAAATAATTTAATAAATCCAATTCATATTAGTAAGTAATAAGTGCTAAAAACAAACAACCCCTAAGTCTCCATCAATTGAGACCCACTACCGAGAGAGAACAATTTTCTTTATCTTGTTTTTTAATATTTTTTTTGTATTTTATAAATGATGTTAAAAAATAATTAGTATTTTTTATTTTTTTATTTTTTATTTATTTTGATCTCCATCATCCATATTAGAGATGGACGACGGAGATTTATTTTTTCTAATTTTTAAGATACTAAATTATCCTTTTATTAAATATCACTTTGTACGTATATATATATTTTATCTTATTTTGATAGTTTTGTCTTTCCTCACTCACAGCCAAACCTTGAATTTTAATGTCAACGGTAAGAGAGTCTTTCGACATTTTCATACACTCCAAGGGGGGAGGGGGAATATTTTATCTATTTTACTAATTAATAAGAGGGATCTTAGTGATTTCTCAAAATACTGAATGATTTAAGATTTTATGTTAAATTACAGAGGGGAAACAAAGATTATCCCTATATAGAAATTATGCTACAGTATACACCGTCATAGCAGTATATGCTGTATCTCCTTGCTATAAATCCTTTCAGATATTTAAGTCCAATTAATGGATTATAATTCAATTATTTTGGAAAGACAAAAGAATTATAAAAATAACATATATTCATCTAATATTAGACAAAAAAAAAAAAAAAAAGAGTCATAAAGTAAAAGTAATGATGTACGCTAATAATAAGTTGCTCTGTTTCTGTCTCTATCTCTGTAATTGTATCAATGTTTTCTCTTTTCCTTGAAATTAAAAAGAAAAAAAAAAAAAGATGACAAATTACATGTAAAATTTTAAAACAGTTCTTAATCTTATAGATGTAAAGACATTTTTATCCCTCCTCAATTTCATTTGTATATTTTATGCAATTTTTAAATTTTGTAAGGGCATAAATGTCTAATCATTATATAAAAAATTATTAAAGGTATAAAATTTATCAAAATAACATATATATACAGTATATCTATCTTCCTTAGTAAGACACATTCCATGTTAAGTAATTTTAAATTATGATAAAGGCACAAATATAATTTCACTGTCAAACAAAATATTCAGAGCTCTAATTCAACAATCTTTCCCTCTTTTTAAATAGAGGTTATTAATAAAATTTAATATGTTCTGTACTCACCTTTTTATAAGCTAAAGTTTTATTTATTTATTTATTTTTATTTTTAATTTAAAATTTCAATTTTTTGATAAAATTTGCGAAATGTTTTATTTATCTCATCTTACAAGATAAGTATTTGTTATGATTCTTCTAAATTTCAGTACAAATTAAAATTAATGTAAACTAGAAGATGCCTGCAGATGCAATCATAATACATATTTGAAACGCATGTGCCCTGTAGTAGGCTGCTCTAGCAATGAATTACTCAGATGATCTCAGTTTATTCAAATTTTAACTTAAAAACCGAATCAATCTAATATTGATTGATTGATTTCCTAGCAAGTAATCATGATATTGCATTTAGCCTTATACATTAAATCAACAAGTAATCATGATATTGCAAGTAATCATAATTTTAAGGAGGGATGTAGAGATTTTTGCGTTTCATATAAATGAAGAGAGACTGGTGAATTTCAAATGCCTAAGTCGAAGATACAACATGAAACTTTTGACTTCAAGATACTTAGGTTGGATTGGAATCAGATGGCATGGGTGAAATTCGATGGCTTGAATGATCACGTCTTGTTTCTAGCGAGGATTGGTTCAAGATGTTTTCCAGCAAAGGATTTGAGACTTGGCATGACCAATTGCATCTATTTTACAAATGAATTGTCCATCAAATGGAGCTAGGTTTTTTAATATATCTTTTATTTTGAAGAGAAAATATGATTATGAAAACATTAATGGTTCTTCTTATCATTTTATGTCTGTAGATATATGGCTAGTAAAAGTTTTGAGCCTATTTTAAAGATTTTAGTATTTTTTTTAATAGATAAAATGATTATTTTACTCTTGAATCTTAAAATAAATGGTTAAATACTGTTAACCACTATCGAATACATTTCTACTGGTGCTAGTGTGCTTCGGTCAGTTCATCTTCTTGAGTTGTGTAACAAAAAAATTCGATGGTTTTAATATGTGTCAATTGACTCATCTGAGTTCTTCGAGGATGTGAAGATGTTCAAATGAAGCACAACTTTGTGTGTGCAATAACCATCTTTTTAGGATTCAATTTCATTGTTTTGACACAGATAGTTTACTAATTGGTGTACGTGAAATTTAGAAAAACTTCTTGTCACTATCTAGATAGTGATGTTTGTTTGACTCTTCATTGTCTATTGGGAAGGGTGAACGGCAGGGAAACACAATTAACATCTTTTCAATTGCTTCTGGACACTTGTAAGTCTTCTGTTACATCCTACTCAATTACTATCTTCATTTGTGTTCTATTTGACAATATTTTGACATACAATTTACGCCTTGGATGTCAATATGTCTTAACAATAGTTCATATGTGATTTTCTATGTTTATCAATAGAAATTAACCCTAACTACTTAGAATTTTCAGTATCCGCTTCATCCAAAAGTTTAAGTTATTAGGAAAATGTTTAATAATAGTATGTAGGCATTTTAACAAACTTTACATGTAAGACTAGCAGGCTTGTTGTGGTTCAAGCCCATATACAAACAAAGAACATTTTCAAATAATTTGTAACAATAATTATGTGGGGGACTTGATCCTAAGCAGTTTGGTAAATTAAGGCTTTGATACCATGCCTTATGGCTTAAGTCTATATACAAACTCGTAAGAAATTCAAATAATTGATAACAATGATCACTTGGAGAGACTAAAATCCAAGCATTCTTCAATGATGTAATCAGATTTTTGATAAAATCATGAAAAGATCAATTGAATTACCTGATCAACCGCTTCCAAGTCCAATTTTCTAAATTACAAAAAAAGGAGCAACGCCTATCAGCAAAAATCTGTACAAATAACCTGATCACAAAACACAAAACACAGCACCAATTCTGCAGATCCAAAAACAAAACCTTAAGAAAAGAAAGGAAAAGAAAACAAACCAAGCATACATATTCCAACCCAAGAGTCAAACTTGAATGAATGTTCTCGAGCAGGTAAAGTCTTTAAAAAACAAAAAAAACATATTTTGGTTTATAACTTGCAAATCCAACAATTCATATAAGAAACTGCGAAAGAAAAGATAAGCTTAAAAGGCAATCAAAATCAATAATATGCATCAAAGCGAATCTAGATGACTAAAAATAGCATACAACTGTGAACTGTATCATGAAAAAAAAAAATCAATCAAAATTGTGATAAAGAAAAAGAAACAATGATGGAAAGGTCATCGTGAGGTAGAGAAGGCCGCCGGCCAAGCGAGGCTCATCAGGATCACCTTCGGTGATGTCTTGGTTACCATAAAAGCAAGCTCGTTTCCACTCAATGGTGCCGTTGTTAGGAGAAACCGATCCAATGTAATACGGCAGCAAATCAATGGACTGTGAAAATTGTTCAAAACCATGACCAAAAAACCAAAACAGGACCTTCAAAAAACCAAAGGCGAAAAGGAAGGTGAGAGAGGAGAAGGAGAAACAGAGTTGAAGGAAAAGGGAGAAGAGAGGCAAAAAGGAAGAGAGACTGAGAGAGACATATAATGACATGATAATAAAGCCAAGGTTTTGGTTGAACCCGTAACTGGTTGGTGTTAGGTCCAACCACAATCATTACTGCTTTATCTATTCACTAAACACAATGACATGATATAAACAAATAGAGAAGAAAGAAATAAGAAAGAGTTGTGACCTTTTAAATAACTAGGGAATTAAATGCTAACTTCAGTCTAGCATACTCTTCTTGACTCCAAATCGAAACACGTTATTACAACTTTGTAAGACTCCACCAACACTTCTTATCTACAAATTAAAACAAAATCATGGTTAATTTGAATTCTTTCAAGGGTTATTATCAATTTACCTCCTAAAAATAAAAATAATGTTAAACCACCATCGGTTTTGAAAATATTAGCCAAAAATGTTCGACCATCAATTGGAATAGTGAAATGTTTAGGAAAGTGACAGATCCGTTAATATTAAAGGTAAAAAGGTAATTAGACGTTATCATAAATAATGGAATACAACTGACATATAATATAATATATAACCTTTTAATTAAATAAAGAATAAATAAATAAAAGCAATTGAAAATAAATTAAAAGAAAAAAAATAAAAAAACACTCTCACCCTCTCTCTTTCTCTTTGTCATTCACAGACCCATCCTCCCCTCTGTCTCCCCCCCCCCCCCCCCCCCCCCCCCTTCCTCCTCCCCTCTCTCTCTCTCTCTCTATCATTCCATCTCAATCTCTTTCTCTCTTCCACTCACCCTCTCTCTTTGCCTATGCCACTCATCCCTCTCTCTCTCTATTACTCCATCTCAGTCTCTTTCTCTCTCTCGGTCGCTCACTCTCTCTCTTTGTCTGTGTCACTCATCCTATAAGCCTTCGAATTTGATTTTATAGGTTTCCCAAGAATAGTCCCAAAGTATCGATTAGAGACCATAAATGGTTTATGGAAATGCTTAAGGTAATAGAGAACTCATAGAGATTGATTTAAACTCTATTGGAGATTAAATGGAAAGATAAAATAATAAATGAAATCGAGTAATAATTTAAGGTGACAAGGGACTAAATCGAAGATAAGTTTTTTTAATATTTGTGGCAAAAGTAAAATTAAACTAAAAGTTAAGGGAGGAGAATGAAATGTTTAAGGGACGAAATTGGTATTATAGGATTTGTTTGGGGAGGAAAATAGAAGCCAAAGAGTTGTTGACTCACAAAATCAACCCAGTCTCTGTCGCGTGAAGAAGAGAGAAAGAAGAAGAGAAGAGAAGAGAAGAAGAAAGAAAAAAGAAGAAGCTGTCGCGACGACGCCAGAGCAGTGTTAAATCAACTTAAATAAATTCAAATGCATGATTGAGGCCTACGGGCAATCAGAAGTTGGGTTGGTACTGAAAATAGTTGAAGTGTTGATATTTTCTGTAAACAGGTTTTTTTGGGAACGTTAAAAATACAGCTGTTATGCTGCCGAAATTTTGTTAGAAAAATGAGTTGCGAAAATGAATTTAAAATCAAAAATAAAAATTTTTCCTACGCGTTTTTAGTTTTTAAAGAAAACCCAACCCAACGATGTTTCAGAAAGTATGAAAGAGTTTAGGGTTCGCTCCACGGGTTTCGCTTAGCCCGACGAGTCAGGTCTGGGAGGGATCCGTTGGGGTGCCCGGCGTGACCTACTGGATCAGAGATAGAGGTATCCGGGTTGGGTCGCGTCAAGCAGCACCAACGCCGACCAGACCAGAACCGCACGGCGGAGATGACTCGAAGCTGAACTGATAGACGGCGGAAGTAGACTCGAAACTGAGCAAAACCGTGCGCGCACCCGACCTGGAATCAGACTCGACAGACGTGGAAGAAGACGGCGACGAGCCGCTGTTTCGTCCAAGCTGCGCTGACCCGCAGAACCCATCTCGACCCAGTTGTAATCTTGACTAAAAACAGCCCAACATAGTCAACTAAACCCGAACCAAAACAGGAACGCGAAAGAGAGATCGACCGAGAGAGAGAGAGAGATCGCGTGAGGGAAGAAAGGAAGAAGAAAATCTAGTTGTTTCACGCCACAAAAACAGCTTGAAATCAGTCTCAAAGCGAAGTCAACGCGAGAGGAAAAAAGGGGTAAGTTATTCAATTTGAAATTGATTCGCGTTGATGATTTTTATTGGTGATTTAAGTTGAGTTCGAAATGGATTTTATTATGATTTCGTTATTGATTGATATCGAGTAAAAATAAGTTGAAAAAATAAGTGGATTTATGCATATTGGGAGCTTAGAAAACTAAGAAAATATCAAAGATTTAAAGAGAAACCAAATTACACGCTAAACTAGTTTAAAGGGTAATTTCGTAAATTGGCCCATATGGCATCCGTTGAGAGTTCGGATGATCCTAATGAGTTTAATTAGGCGTATTGAGATTAATAAAAGTCGGAGATTAAATTAAGGAACCAAAAATGAAGAGTTAGCCTAAAAAGGGTCACTTAGGGGCGATTATGTAATTTTTATTATTTCAAGTTTTCAGAAGTTGACGTGAACGTAAATTTATGTATATATATATTGTGTATGTGACAAACAAGCTGGTGGAGTAAGGGAAGAGCGATAGAGCGCAGTTTTAGAGTCTTCCGGATAGCTATTCGGGAGTGATAATTAAGGTGAGTATCAAAATAATTTTTAATGTGTTTTGTATGGATTTGAATTATGAATGAATGTTTCATGTATGTTTGAATGTGTTGGCAAAAACGAAATATGGTTTAAATAATAAATGGCACGGTAATAGATAATATGGTTTTGTGTTTTCGTTAAAACAATGATTTTTCATTTTGAATTGTAAATGAGATGGATTTTAGTTTTAAAAAGAAGAAAAATAAAACTTATGGCTTACCCGAAGAGTATCAAATTATTACCGGTCTAGGTTGAGTACCTGAAGCGTGCATTGGTAGAGTTAGTAGTGTCAGTATATCACTAACTATACTAACTGCGGGAGGTACCCGCAAGGAGTCGTGTCAGTCAGATGTCTGAGAGATTAGCCCAATGCACGTAAAGGGTATATTATTAGCTAGTTTACTCGAGCAAGATAGAGTTTCGCTCTGTAGCGATGTAGGATTCCGCTACATGAACCGAACAAAGCGATGTAGGATTCCGCTCTATACTAGGATGTCATGAGGCACGAGTCACTATAGGTTGGCGGGAACCGGATTAGTTGACTGGACACCTTCGAGCAGAGTCGGACCATATCCGGTTTATAAAAAGAAAAAAGGTTTTAGAATAAAAACCCCGCAACCATAGGAGATCCATTTATGAAATTGAAAACCGTGCAACATGTGTTTTATAATGTTAATGCATGAAACTTGATTTAAAATAAATGGATTAGATTTGAATTATCAAAAATGTTTTAGGGAGGTTTTTATAAAAAATGTAATTTCAAATAATATTATATGACACTCACTGGGTTGTTAAAGCTTACCCAATATTTTCTGTATTTTTAAATAAACCTCCCCAGGCACAGGTACCACAGCTGTGGAATTACCCCAAGACGATACCAGGCAGCCGCAGTGATAGTGATAATGTGATTTCCTATTCCTATTTTGTTTGATATTAAGATATGTATATATTTTATTATATCCACGTAGTTTTGTAAATATCTTTTTGTGGATTTAAATTGTGTTTTTGAAGTTAATTGATGCATGACATATGAGTTTGTTGATAATGAATTTATAAATTGAAATATGAAATTGTGGTTGTGATTGTGATGAAAAATAAGAGTCTGAGGCTCTGTAGTTTGGGGGAAATGATTTGTAATCTTTTAGAAGTGTTAAATTTTATAATTTGTAGGGTGGCTAAGTCTGAAAAGCAGATGAGATGCTGCCCAAATTTTTATAAAATATTTTGTAAAGGTTTAAAATAAAAATGAAAAATTTCCCCTCGTTTCTGCTGTTTTTGAATAGGTTCAGAAAGAATACGGCTTAGCTGTGCGGAGGATCCTTTAGTTGAGCGAAAAGGGCTAGCTAGAGGGTCACCGTAAGGTGCCGGTAGACCACTTAGGGAAAGGGGTCTGTCACATCCCTCTCTCTTTCTATTACTCCATCTTAGTCTCTTTCTCTCTCTCGGTCACTCACCCTCTCTCTTTCTCTTCGTCACTCACCATATCTCTTTCTCTCTCTCTCTATCACTCCATCTCAGCAGATTTCGCTTTCTTTTTGCTTTCTTTTCTTACGCCGCTGGTAATCAATCGATGATGGAAGCGGAAAGAGATTGGCAAGAGGAGTAACAACATCGCAGCGGAGATCTTGGAGAAGACGATGAGGAACGGCGGGCTGTGTTGTGGCGTCGAGTGGTGCAGTAGTGAGGAGATGGATCAGATTGTGTGGACGTTGTTCCCGATGCAGTTCGTGGAGAAGATAGAGAGGACAGTGAGGAACGATGGACTGTGTGCTGTCGTCGTAAAGTGGCGCGGCGGTTTGGAGGTGGATCTGCGAGCATCTGAAATTTGGGTTTGATGTAATTGATGAAATTTGGGTTTTGATGCAATTGATGAAATCTGTGTGCTATTGTTGTGACTTGTTGTCTCTTGATCTGGATTTTGGTTGTTGTAAGGTTAGGAACTTGGTTTGTTAGATGTGTATGTATGTTCTTGGTTGCTTTTTTTGGATCTGAGGTATGTATGATCTTCAAACAAACCCAGTGCCTCAAAAGAACCTAAGCACTAGATTCGTTTGTTTGTTTTTTTTAATTTTTTTTCAAATATGGAGACTTGTAGGAAAATTTTTGTAAATTAATTTAATTTAATTTATTTATTTACTTTTTATTTAAATTTAATTTATTTAATTCATTACTTTTTTTAAATTAATCTCCACCATCTATCTTAAGATGGATGGTGGAGAGTAATTTGAAAAAATTATTTAATTTTTATTTATATTTTACTTTTATTTTATCCAATTTATTTAATTTTTTAGGTTTTTCAAATTAATTTATTATTTATTTATTCATTTTTAAATTTTGGTTATGAAAAGATAGTTTGGTAATTGACTAATTGTTTGTTTTTTATTTTTTAATGTTTTACTATTGTAAAGGTATTTTGGTATTTTATTATTTTTATGACAAAACTACTAAAAACTTAGATGAAAACCGTATTTGGGAGACGGTATGAGTTTTTTTGGTTAATATTTTCAAACTAGAGGACAAATTGAGGTTATTTTCGTTTTTAGGGCTTTTTGAATTTTTCCCTTCTTTCAATTACTGTTTAAACCTAACTGACTTTTTTACCCTTCTCAGGTTAACAGCCCATGGAAAGTCCTTGTTGCTGCGGACTCTTCAGTCCTCACATTGGTTCGACCCACAAGACATCATAACTTGAACCTCAAATGCATCCACATGTCTCATCACATTTCACTCTGCTTCAATTTTCACCAATCAACCTCTGCATTGTTTTAAAACAATTATAAACTAAAATAAAAATTAATTAAAAAAAAAAACAAAGCAGAATGTAATATAGATGCCCCTTGACTTGTACTAACAAAGCGGATGGAGAGGTTGGACGCTGTTAAGAGAGAATGAAAGGTGGGGCGACTCTGGCAACCAATTTTATTAAAAAAATGTAAATCATAAATAACCCTCTCTTTTTTATTTTTATTTTTTAGGATAGAAAACCATTTGATATCATTTTTCAATTCTTCTTCAATTTTACGAATTTGGATCCCATAAATATATAATAATTTTCTATGTAGTAAATTTGAAATGCTTGACTAAAAATTCTCATACTAATTTTGATTCTATTACTTGAAAATTAATTTAGATTGTTAAATCCTATAATTTTAATAAAAAGTCTTATAACTCGAAATAACTTTCATTGAAAAAAATATTAATAATTAACATAATCATATCAAATACTAATATTTTTTTTTTAAAAGAAATACGAATGTGAATGAGAATTACAAGTTGAATTAATAACTGTACTACATGTATTTTGTTTAAATTTACTTAAATTTATAATAATTCTCTTGCATGAAATACAATGATTACTAAAAGAGACATGATCAATAAATCATATATATATGACTTTTTTATCATGACTAAATTTATATATATACTAATGTTTTTTTTAAATGCAGTAATTGATTGTAATAAGATGATCATAGTATATTAAAATTCAATATTTACAAATGAGAAAAAAGGAAAGAGCAGATTTTTAGTGTGGTGGTTGAAATGAAGAGCATCAAAGTAAAGAGTATGGCTTGAAGTGTTAAATGTGAGGACTTAGCAGTTGGGAGTGTTGTGCATTTACAAATTACACACACAATACAATTATCAACATTCGACCAATTAAACCCACCAATTACCAGCCATCTAATTAACCATCTAACATTTTTTTTCCCATGAAGATCAACCAAACTAATTAAACTATATAAACAATCAATCCAAAGAAAGAAAGCAATTGATCGAGGCATGTGATACACTTTCATTGGATATATCAATGCTAACGTTACATTTTTACATGATATGAGAAGAAAGCAATTAATTGGATACTCTCTCTCTGATTTTTTGGCATTTTACAAAAACCATTTCAATAGTATAAACTGATGCTCTCTTTTTATCTCAACTTGATATTGTACAACAAAGATATTATTTAATATCAAATTATTTTTACAATTTCATTTATTTCATTTCATCAAACATTTTTTTTTTCAAATCACTTATCAAACATTTTTTATAAGAAGAATCATAAAAATTATATACATGCTCACTTTATTCTTAATAATATATATAAATATATAATACTCACAATAATAAATATTTATTTAAAAAGGAAAAAACACACTACTAATAAAATATACATATATATATATATATATATATATATATAAAATTATTGAGAGAAACATAAACCCAAACCAGGAGCAAAAAGGGTCTGCAGTGAACACAAAGACGTAGAGTTCAATCAGCAATGGGCTACTTTTTCTTTTTTCTATTACTGGTTCCATTTTTATAATATACGTGTACGACTGGCAACATTAGGACGCGTTTGTCTAGTAGCAAAGCTAAGATAAGCTAGCCTCCAGTACGGTGCACGCAAAATAGAGGTCTGCAAAAGCACTTTTTTGAGGTTGGCTTTGTTTAATTATTGATTGAGTCCATACAAATATTTACAAATACAATACATGGCCATGACCAAGAGCAACTGTATTAAAGAGATAGAAAAGCTAAATGAGTATGTCTGATCCCTTCAATTTGACAACCAAATCTCTGTGATGGAACCGCTCTCTAGACAGTTTTCTCACCTCCCTGATATAGATGTCAAGGCTCACAACACCTTGTTCAAGTGCCTCGTCCAATTCATGTGTCACATCTTCTATAGCCATGTCTGCTGCCAACCCATTTATCACCTTATTGGTCTCTTCATTAGCAGCTTCAAATGCCTCCTCTATGATGCCATCACCAACTATGACTCCAACAGATTTTGGTTCATGAACTTTCAACCAATTCGTGAGCACATCAGCTTCCTCTGCCAGCCCTATTACTCTCTCCTTTAATTGGATTCTTTCATGCTCTAGCTCAGTGATTATATTGTTGGTGACATCAGCTCGCTTTTCCATTTCCGATTGTAATACTGAAAGCCCCTCAATATCTTCCTCTGATTTGGCTAGCAAGGCAACCATGTCATAGTGAAGCATGCCCAAAAGGCGGTCCAGAGCCTCCCTTTTCGAGAGGAGAGAAGGGTGTGTGAAACTAGTACTACTATTAGCTGATGAATAAGAGAAAGGATGATCAAGAGAGAAGATTTTGACAAGGTTGTGAACAAGGCCACATAAATTGCATCCGGGGTGTAACCATGTTTGGAGATAAGGAGTGGCAGTCAAGCCACATGGATCAACAAAAGGATGGTTTTGGTGAATTTGGTTCAAGGTGTTTGATGTGATAAACACCATAGGAGGCGTGTAAGGGTAGTTTTCATGGAGCCAGATGGTGAGATGAATGGGGGGTGTTGAATTGGAGACATGGAGGCATCCACTTGCGTTTAAAAGGTTCACAGTGGAGCCATCATTGTGGATAAACATACCAGTAGAGAGGTTGAAGTCAGGGTAGTCTTGAAGAAGCGAAATGAGGTGTTTTCGGATGAGCCACTTCTGGTGTCCGTCTGTGTAGGAGAGTGCAAAAGGACTTGTGCAATAAAGTGCTGTGTCAATGAATTGGATTGAAGAACTTGGTGCCATTTCTGCAGAAAGAGAGGATGCTTGGTTAGCTGAAGATGATTTGCATTAGACAAACTAAACATTTATTTGATATGTGTTCGAATCCCATTTCTGTTTTTAGTCCAATATAAAAAGACTTTCAAAATTTAAGTCAATCTATATAAAAAGTCATCGCAGAGTTTCTAGTTGCTTGGAAGTTTTCTTTTGGCTTGGAGAAGTCTCCCAGTTCCTGCAGCTCCCCATCAGTATACTAGTCGATATGACTCATCAGTATGCAAGTACTTCACTTTTGCTTTGTAAATTGTAGTTTGGATATGCCAATAATTGGGCCTTATTGCTTATATGATATTGGGCCCTAATTGAGCCCAGGCAACTTGATTGGGTCTTTAATGGTTTCAAACTTGAGGATGGAATATTGCACCCCTCTAAAACTATGTATATACCCCTTTTGTAAGTCTACCCTATTAAATATTTTTATAAAATCCCAATTTATATAAAAAATAATAATGATAATAAATTTGATGATATTTATTTACAAATGTAAAATGCAAGGAGACCACCAAGTCGTGGAGGTGGTGGTAATGTTCGCTGTTAGGCTAGACTGACGTCATCATTGGGCCTAATCTGATATTGAGTTGCCTTCAGTTACTATGCTTTTCTAATTATTTGGCCCGAATTTTGCCTCTGCAATAAACAACGATGAGTCCACGCCCAAAATAGTTGTTTTTCGTTGATAAGAATAAATATCCGGACTATATATTATATAACTACAAAGTAATATAAGGTTTTCCAAATTTTTTAATCCCAATCTATGCCAAAAAGATATGAAAAGTGAGTTATCAAAATCTTATAAATCATAAGATTATGTGATAATTAATTTAATTTTAATAACTCATCACATACCATTTTATTTGATAAAAAAAATTTGGAAAATCTAATATTATTCCTTCCTATAATATCTCGGACTCCGGTCTATATTTATTATATATAAATTTATAAGAACATTTTATCTAAATTTAAATTTCAATAATTTAATTAAATATTTATTATATATAAATATACTTTACTATTTTTTAGCAAATCTATGTGTATCTAGATTTTAATTTCTATATGATATACTTCACTTTGTTGATTATCCGGTCATAATTTTTTATTTGTTTTTATATGTATTGTTTAGAAGTTTTATTTTATGAGAATTACAAATAGGATGATTCTAGTGGCACCCAAAAAAGTAATTCATACACCTTTTTTCTTTAAATGAAAAAAAAAAATACTGATATATTCATAAATCAAATTACTTCTTAAAAGTACATAATTTTAAAGAAGATTTGAGGATATTGAGGGGAAAAAAAAAGTGGTACTGTTGAATAAACTCTTAAAATCAATGATTAAAGATTGATATAATTGATTACTTAAATAACACAATGTTTTTCTTTAATGGTGCATTTTTTTATCTCTGTAGAGTTATCATAGTATAGTAGCATGCCTTTAACACACCCATGAGACAAAAATATGGAATTTTGTTGAAAATAATTTGCAGTCATTTAAACTATATTTTATCTCGACATAGCTATTAATTTATTTTGATTGATGGTGTGCACTATTATTTTATAATTGTAGTAAACATTATGATTTCAAATTTTGCTTTTCACTTTTATTAGTAGATATCGGAATAGTTTTTGTAACTATTATAATAAAAATATTTAGACTATCCAATAGTGTTTGCTGATGAAAAATCATATAGAATGGGTTCACAACATATATATATATATATATATATATATATTTTAAAGAGATTCATAACACAGATTAACTTCTATGGTTTCTTTCTTTTTTTTTTTCCTTAAATAAAAAATCAAAAACTTTTTGGGGCTTGAAGCGAATTTCCACAAGTCATTAGAATAGATAAAGTAGTGTAATTTTCAAAAAAGATAAACTAGTGTAATTTGCACAAGTCACCTAACTCACTCTAAAAATGGTCCCATAGTAGAAGAAAGGAAAATAAAAAGATCACATGGGAAAATTAATCTACCAACATTGAATAGAAATATTGTTTAATGAACATTGAATAGTTTATTCTACATGATCAAACTTATTATTAGTTTGCTTTCCATTGGTCATGACTATTATTTCTTAATTGTTTATTCTGCATAGACATGCTCATCACTGTACTTGATACAGTTTACAAGATCACCATATACAAGCTTGTCAGTTTATATGGTCGGCCGACTTCATTACTTGGTGTGTTTATTATATGAATTTAACCATTAATTATATATATATATATACACACACATACTTGGTCTATAATTAACAGCTTTATTACTGTCTCTATACCGAACGAAGACTCATTGATCACGACGTCATTCGGCTAATCGAATAATGAGTACTTAAAGTTTCTTACCACATTATATCAAAATTCAATCATACAACACCTAAATATCATAGCATCTTAAAAATGAGAAAACTAGTATTTTAAGATGCTGCAATCCGAATTCAATAAGTTGAACAAACGAATTTGACACGTCAAAACCAATTGTAAATTAATTTCAAACCCATCAAGACTATACTAGTATCACTGCACCTTTTAAAATAGCTATTTTAAGATATATTAGGTTTTAAAAATAATAAACTTTAAACATAAGTGGTTTAATATCAATGTTTGAATGTTTGGTATAAGTTTTACTTTTGAAGGTTTCAATTTTGTCTGATGAAAGAAATTAAATATTTTTTAAATTTTTTATTAAAAGTACAGTTATAGCAAGGGGAAGTTTTATAAACCTCTAAAGTCTGATGAAATTATACCAATATGACATGTTTTTATATAATTACTCGAAACTTACTTGAGGTTTTAAAAATCCTACACAAATACCCATGTTGTTAGTTTGTGGTCTATTAAAATTTTATGGTTGAGGGTAATATAGTCTTTTCCCAATATTTTATGTATATTATATTATTTAAAACTAAAAATTCAATTAAAAAAATAAATATTTAATGTAAAAAATACTAAAGCCAAACCTCCAATGGAGTTATGGGTTCTGTCCCTTCATGGGATGGGAGTGATGAACTCCCATGAAAACTCCAATTAAAAGAAAAGAAATTATATATATATATATATATATTTTAAAAAGAAAAGTTGAGATCTCCATTGGAGATTTAGGTCCTCCTCTTTCATGGAAGATGTTGATCCTCTTTTAGGGAAAAAAAAAAAAGAAAAAAGAAAAAAGAAGGAGAATATATATATCAAAGTTCAAACTAACTAAAAATACAAATTTGAGATTTCCAAAATAAACAATTTTTAGATAAGGAAACAAATTATTTAAAAATAAAACAAAACAAAATTTCTTCTTCTTCAATTTTACTAATGTCACCCTGATGGAAACCAAGATAGCAATCATGGAGGACAATGAGACAATTGGACAACGAGATTATTGGACTTAATTTTGAAAGCTTTGGATGCTAATTGAAACAATGACTTTGATTTTTTCTAAATATATTCATATTGAATTTTTAATTTAAATAAATGACTATTCAAAGATTTGTTTCTTTTTTGTTCATTGTTGAACATGTGATCTTATCAAGCTATACTTGTGGCGATCAACCAAAATTATAACAAAAATGATATTGACGTCACTCCCAAAACATAGATGAGAAGGTGGGAGATAAGTCATAATTTCGATCGCCACAAGTATAGCTTAATAAGATCACATATTCAACAATGAACAAAAGATAAACAAATCTCTCAATTACTTTATTCCATCAGCCACTTCTTCAGAATTTAGGTTGATCAACGTTTTTGTTATAAACCTATTTTAACCTTTCTTGAGGTTGTATTTCAATTTGATTGTGGATGTCATATCTTTATATACGGGGTTCGGATCACACCCCAAATTTATGCAATTCTAAAGACAATTTACTCAAACCCAACAACCAAAGCATTCAAACCTGGCAACAACCAAAGCATTAAATCTTTTATTTTTTTATTTCCTAATAGTTTCTCAACTTTTTTACCTCATCTCAAAATTCGAGTCTCAGATGTCACAATCTCAAACCCAAATCATGTGATGATTTCCTATTGAAGGAAAGTTGCGCACAGCAAACATCAATCTTCTCAATGCCTCCATCATCGACATCTCACTTTGGCAAAAGGAATCATAGGATGATCTCCTCCGATTGAGGTTAATTAATTTGGTAATAAAATAATAATAAGAGGTTAATTTAGGAAACTAATGTATGTTTATTGATAAAAGACTTTTCAATTAAGATATAAGTTAGAACATTTGACTCTTTGAAAAAGTTTTTTTTTTTTTTTTTTTGAAACTTATATTAAGATATAAGTGGAAAAACAAACAAACTAAAGATTATTTAAATTAAGATTTAGTTGCAAAAAAGACTTTTTAGAGGAAAAAACAAACAGCCCCTGACTTTTATAGTTAACCACTTGATCAGTGATATATGACACTTCTAAAGGATTGCTGGAGGGGTAAATGACATTGGATTTTGATTCATAATATATTGTTGAAATTGTCTTAACGAGTCTTACATTTATCATCTTTAGTTCATGTGTTGGGCTTGTAAAAGCCCCAAATTTAGTTGATTCGGGCTTAGTTTTTGGTGATTAGTTGTTTCCGTTTAGGAGTATTGGATCTTAATAACATTTAAAAATTTCATTATCTATGCCATTTGTTTTGTTAAATTTGTTTAGAAAACCTCTTTTAAATTTCGAGGAATAACTCAAATTTACAATTGTTAGTAAATTTTGAGATTCTCTTATTTTACTTGATTTAGAAATCCTAATCCTAATTCTCTTGTCTTAATTCATGCATTTGAATGGACTCATTTTACAATTATACCCCACTAAAGATTGTTTTAAAAAATTATATATAATATATAACTATGAATAATTTACTATAGAAAATCTATATTTTTTAAATTTTATTATATTATGTATTTATAAATAAATATCATCAAAATATTTATATAAATTAAGATTTGTTTTTTAACTATGTCTCAGTCATGATCTAGATAACATTTTGCTTGAGAACCTAGGCGACACAAGGACATTACAGGCAGTTTTTGAGCTTGAAGCTCTTGTTCTTACTGGTGAGTTTGTGTTTCATAGTAGTAATACAATATCTGGGTCATTTACTCCTCTTTCCCAACAAGATTGTTGTTTTTTTTCAAAAAATAAGAAGCAAGAATGTTGTTTTAATTTGGGGGTATATTACTATTTTATGTAACTAGATAATGAGCAAAGAAATACGAGACACCCATTCTATCGTAATTTTCACTAATTAGACATCTTGTCCAGGCCATTGCTCTGAGAAAGATCATAAACCTCCCCGAGGCCTTCAGCTGATTCTTGGAACCAAGCATACTCCTCATTTGGTTGATACTCTTGCTATGGCCAATTGGCACCTGCGGCTTGGTACCTGCAACTTGCGCCACGTAGAAGTTCTGAACTTTATGCGCTGAAGGAAGACGGTGATGCTAGTCAGGGGAGGTCTTTATCAAAACGTATCATAAACGACTTGCGGGGTAAAGTAGTTCATTTGGAGGTAATGAAGAAGAAGGCCAAGGAGCAAGAAAAGCTCTTAGGAAACCAAAGTTAGTACATTACGTTGGGTGTTAGGATTGCTCCATACTTAAATGTTGGAATTTCCTAACTATGTGGAATTTTCAATATCGGCTTCATGCAAAAATTTAAGCTATTAGGAAAAGATCTTATAATAGTATGGAAGCATTTTAACACACCGTACATGTAAGACTAGCAGGCTTGTTGTGGTTCAAGCCCATATACAAACAAAGAACAATTTCAAATAATTTATAACAATAATTATGTGGGAGGGGGTGTGTTGGGGGGTGTTGCCGGCTTGATCCTAGGCAGTTTGGTAAATTAAGGCTTTGATACCATGCCCTATGGCTTAAGCCTATATGCAAACACAAAAGAAATTCAAATAATTGATAACAATGATAACGTGGAGAGACTCAAATCCAAGCATTCTTGGTAAAATAAGAGTGATTAGGGACTTCAAAATTACTTGATCAGATCCAAAACGATGTAGCCTTGATCCGTTTGGGGCTGGTTTGAGGTATTGAAATTGCGTTTCAGATCGAGTTTGGGTTAAAAGTATTTGATCCGGTTTTATATTGGGTTTGGTTTGGATCACACTTTTGACTCAATCCAATTCGATTAACTAGTTTTATTATATTTTTATTATAAACTATAATAATAATAATAATAATATTTTGTTATGGAACTTTATTATGTATTAATTATTATTTCGGTGTATGTAATAAAACGTTGTTGTGTGATAGTCATTATTTTGGATTTTGTACACAATGAATTTATATTTTCCATAAGTGTTATATTGAAAATATTTAGATGTGATGTTAAATTAAAGTAAAAGTTATTTTAAATTTTACGGTTTATTTATTGTTTGCATATTTATCTTTAATAAAAATTTTGACTTGTTAAAAATTGAATTGAATCAAAACAGGTCGGGTTTGAGGTAGACCACACTAAATGAGTTTGGGTTTGGGGGGGAGGGAAGCGTTGCGGTGGGGGGAGAGAGGGGGGTGTGGTGGGTTTGTGGGTTGGAAAGTGATGATTTGTTTGGGTCACGGGTTGGGTTTGAAACACCCCATCAAAAAATCGAATTTGGTTTGGGACGAACCGATCCAGTCTCAATCTAACCCGTTGCGATCCCTAGTATTGATACCATATTAGCAGCCTCTAGTAGACTAAAAAGCTTAGACTATGACCTCAACTTGACAGAAATTAACCTCAAAAGAGCCAAAATGAATTAAGCTAAATTTCTGGTACAAGTTGTATTCAGTTTCTCATGCTGCAAAGCAAGAAAGTAGTACTCTCAAGTTGCAGTTTCTGCCTTGATTCTACTATCAAGTCCTCATCATGATGGAATGCGGAAAAATCAAAATGCCAGTTAGGAATATTGCCAATAGGTGCTTTGATTGGAATAATTGGCTGATGTTGTCAATTAGGCAATGTTTCAATGAGATGTTGAGACTACGTTGTGAAGTTATCAGATACAATATGTAATTATGTGTGGCATAGGATGTGGGTATTAGCTAGTTCAATTGTTTCACAAGAGGTCTAAGGATTGCATTTCACTCAGGTGTAGTGACGTTTGATCTTACATTTAGTTGTTGAAATATAAAAATATATATATATATGTATGTATAAACATCCATTTTTCTTTTTTGGAAGAAATTGTTGATAGCATTACTGAGAATCTTGCTAATGATGAAATTGAAGATGATACAATAGCTTTGGAGCTCATTACGCACAAAGCAGCGCGCGAAGCATCAACATCACTTAAAATTTTTTGTTGCAATTAGAGAATTCAATTCAAAAACTTTCAGGCGTTGAGGTGTATTAAGAAAAATTAATTAGAGATGAGATCCAACTAAATTTTGAATTTCAAGAAAAAATAAAATTAACAATAAAGTCATATTCTGAGAAAATGTCAAAGTCAATTATATTTGTGATTTTCAGTAAATTATTAATTTATTTTATGAATGAAACCACATATCTTATATAGATTTGTTTTGAAATATATTATCTTATCATTTTATTGAAACTATTAATCATCCCAATTAGCCCAAGTTGGGACCGGAAAAATTGATTACATTATAGAGATTATTAATTGCTCGAGTATCACGGAGGTTTTACATATTTTTCAAAAACTATGTAACAGAGGATTTTATTGCCAAGAGTTGGTAGTGGTTTGGAGGAAGCAGAATAAGGTTTACCACATGGGACTCAATCATTTTTATAGACGGCCAGTGTTGACATATAGACCAGCAGTGCGGTAGTTATCTGCAGTTCAGTTGCTGTATTTGATTTTATTGATAACTTCGTTGATATGTGAAAAATATATAGGTTCTTTTCTTCCATTGTGAGATGGATGGAGGCAAGCTTGCAAGGGTCAAGAAGACAGATGGGGACAAATTGTCGAGGAAGAAAATCTAATGTATCCAACTTTTTGGTAACAATTATGGTGTAGTGAAAGTATTACAAGGTGCCGAAAGTAGAAAAGAAAGGTTGTGACTAGCAGCAAGCTGTTTGTGAAGTTAAAGATTAACTCATTGAATGTTTGTGGTAATGGCTAGTCTGGCGATGGAAGCAACTTAACAGGTGATGGCAATGCACTCATCCTCATATTGCTTATACTGACCCCTTGAAAATGTAGACATTAACATTCATTATATGCTCTCTCTCTCATGTATAAACAATATTGTTTATGTTACCGTTAGCATCTTAATTGACTCATGTAGACACATGTTTTTTGAAAACTGAACTCATACCGTAGAAAGATGGAGAGGATAGACAAATACCAAATTTTTTAATATATATTTCACTCGTCCCCTGATTTAACTTGCACAGCAAGAAGTGCACTTAAAGAATCAAAGAGGATGAGTATTTGATGAAAAAAGTTGAGTAACAGGTAGTCTTATTTTCAGCTCTAGCACATTATCATCCGTTCCTTTGTATAGTTTTGTGAATTTCACATTTTATTTGATGTAAATTACCAACGCCCTATTGACATCGTTTGTCCAAGATTTCCAATTGATGCTCGAGGGAAGGGCTTGAATAATTTACACTTTACACCAAACCCCAATTAAAACAGGAAAGAGTGAAACTGTCACCAATTTTTAAATTTAATGGACAGCAAGTTCGATGTGATTGTTAGACATGATGGTCTGGAGCCCATGACAAATTCTATTTTGCAATGTGTGTTGGAAGAATTATTAGACAATCTATACAAGAAAAATGAAGAAAGAATAATGCAAAATAAGCCAACTTTTCCATATTATTTCTACATGATAAATGAACCAGTTACAATCAATCCCAAATATAGTTACCAACAGTAACTCATATATTACTTCACAACAAATAAAATCCTTGAAAATTAATATATTTGCATAGAATTCATAGTAAAAGAAAACTATGCTTCAAATTCAAATTAAAAAATATACAATTATAAACCGAAATAAAATGTGGCCACTCCAAAATTTGTTCAAAAATATCTCATTACATAGTGGGAACGACTTTTTCGAAGTTGTGAAGTGAGGTGCATCACTGACTAATCAAATAGCAAGTTAATGTAACTACATCACAATTCACATCAAAGTTAAAATAAACTTTTTGTTTTGCAGAAACCAAGGAATTCTACACTTCAAGCACTTCAAGCGTAGAACTTATCTTACTGATTGTCCACGTGACAGCCATTCTAAATAGCCCTATGGCCTACCCAATAGCAAACTGACTAATCAACAAGCAAGTTAATGTAACATTTTGCAAAAACTAAGGAATCCTACACTTTAGATACTTCAGGCATAGAACTCACTTAGGTGCAAGCAAGCAATCCCGATGATCGACCTCTGACTGATGCCTAGAAAAAACCAGATACATCTTCTAATTAAACCGGAAGCCACACATCATCATGATAACGATACTGAAGGAGGAAAGTAAGTTGGTTGCATTTGCGGCAACAAAGACTTGATAGGCATCTGGTTCGTTATTGGCCAAAATGGAATGGCCAGCTCGGTGTTTGTCGTTGTTATCTTCCTAGTTTCCGCCTGGAGTGTTCTATGTCAGCGTTGATGGCTAAGCCGACCATGAGGATTGCCACCTTAATGATTATGACACACTGTTCCTCGATCTAATGTTTTACTTCTCCCTTGCTTTGGGCAATTTGCTCTTCCACCGACTGTGAAGGAATGAGAATGGTTTGCTCCACCGGTTGTAATGGACTGGATATGTGTTCCACCAGTTGTGATCGAATGGACACAGCTGAGGTGGTCTGCTGCTCCACCGAAGGTGATGGACTATGCATGAAGATGGAAACATCTGGGCTCTGCTCCATTCTGGTGTTAGGAGTAAGGGTGAGCATGAGTCGAGTTTGCTCCATTTTGGACCAAATATGCGTTCCATCGATTGTGGTCTAATGGACACATCTGAGGTGGTCTGCTGATTGAATTGACACATCGAGGTGGTTTACTGCTCCACCGAAGGTGATGGACTATGCATGGAGATGGAAACATCTGGGCTCTACTCCATTCTGGTGTTAGGAGTAAGGGCAAGCACGAGTCGAGTCTGCTCCATTTTGGACCAAATATGTGTTCCACCAGTTGTGATCGAATGGACACATCTGAGGTGGTTTGCTGATCGAATGGACACATCTGCGGTGGTCTGCTGCTCCACCGAAGGTGATGGACTATGCATTAAGATAGAGACATTTGGGCTCTACTCAATTTTGGTATTAGGAGTAAGAGTGGGCACAAGTCGGGTTAGGTCAGTTTTGGGCAAAACCCACTGGAAACCGACTTTGATTGATTTTTTATTTTTCAAATTGATCCGACCCGATTTCATGTTATAAACCAGCATGGACCAACTTACATAGGGTCGGGTTGGTCCATGTCGGTTTGGACCTCCAATTAAATCAACGTCTGTTAAAAAAAATAGACAAACTTATCAAAAAAAAAAGACAACAACACATGATCATACAGGTTAAAACAAACAATCCTATAATCAGAACTACCTGATCAAAACTATAAATCCATAAATTATAAATACAACAGAACTGAAAATTCATAAAAGAGTCATGATCCTGATAATCCACCAATTACAGAACAACAAAAACTCGAATCAAAAAGCTTACTAAAAATTAAAAATTTATAGTCTGAGTTTGCAACTATCAACAAAACAGCTTCAGCATAAATATATATACAATAGACCATGCACTGACAAATAACAATGTATGTATATACACAGATGACAGAGCCAAAAACAAAGCGATAAGAAAAAAAGGAAAACAAAACAAACCAAGCATAGATATTCCAACCCAAGAGTCAAACTTGAATGTATGTTCTCGAGCAGGTATTATTAAAGCATGATGGTGCTTTGGTTAAATGATCACAAATCCTCTGAAGTCTTGGAGATTTCTATTTGTTTTTATGTTTATTTGTATTTTTTGGTGTCGAGAATAGTGATTTTCTGTCTAGGCAACAACACAATTTCTGATTCTCTGATTTCCTGCTTTTCAAAGGCCATAGCCCTAAGTAACCTTCAATTTTGGGCCAGTATGCATTTGTTTGTTTATAATGCATTTGTCAATTTCAAGCCTTTTTGGAGAGCTGTTGAAGTTTCAAAAATGTGCTCTTCTTATACAGTCAGTTATATTTGTTTCCAATGAGCCGAATACATGTGAAGAAGTTGACAAATGAAATTAGAAAGAGCAAAAAGAGGCTTACTGACGACAGGTAAAGTGAACGAAAAGAAACTTGTTTAAATTAAAGTTATTTTTGGAAGAGACAAAAAAAAAAAAGAAGTAACATTTGCATTAAAAAATAGATATATTTTATAATTTTATTGATATTAAATATTTGTATAATTTATTAGATATACTTTTATAATTTTATTGATATTAAATATTTATATAATTTAGAAGTAAATACAAGATATCCCCTGCGGTTAAGGGTTTTTCAAGCGGATTAACTTTGATCGAGTTAACAGGCAACTATAGTTGCCATTAATAGGACCAAGGGTAGCTTGATCCATTTGAAAAGATAATTTAAAAACAATTAAAAAAAGAAAAAATATTTTGAAAAAATAAAAATAGAAAAATCTTTAACCTTTACCATCTATCTCTATAACGGATGTTAAATATTATGATAATTTTTTGAAAACATCTTGTTTGGAACAGTGATATTTTCCACCTGATATTTACCTCACCTTTTTAAGGCCATAGCCTGGATCATTGCAATCTAAAATCAATAAAACAACTTCACTCCTAGAATAAATGTTTGATCCGGTGGCGTAGCTGCAGCCAAAATCAATCTCTTGCTCTTTTAAGTTTGGAAAATACCCAGCAGTTCTCTACAATAGACGCCACATGAGTCCCAAATTTGCTCATGTACCTTAAGTCTCCAACCATGATAAACAAATATCCTAAAATTGATGAACTATTGACTGAGAAGGAAAAACATGATTTGTGGTCAGCACTGATGTATCAAATAAAAGTGTATCACATGCCCCAATCAGTTGCTTTCTTTCTTTGGATTGATTGTTTATATAGTTTAATTAGTTTGGTTTATTCTTATGGGGGAGAAAACATTAGATGGTTAATTGGTTTGTTGGTCGTTAGTGGATTTAATTGGTTGAATGTTGATAATTAAATGGTGTGTGTAATTTGCAAATGCACAAGCAGCACAACACTCTGAACTTATAACTCCGTGCATTTAACACTTGGAACCACACTCTTGACTTTAATGTTTTTTATCTTAATCACCACACTAAATATCCGTACCTTCCTTTTTCCTCATTTGTAAATATTCAAGTCTAGTACACTTTGATCACCCTATTACATTCAATCACTGCATTTAAAAAATATATATATTGGAATATATATAAATTTTAGTCATGATAAATAATTCATATTTAAAAATAAATGACTTATTGATCATGACTCTTTCAATAATCATTGTATTTCATGCAAGAGAATTATTATAAATCTAAGTAAATGTTAATAAAATGCATGTAGTACTATTATTAATTTGACATGTAACTCTCATTCACATTCATTTTTGTTTCAAAAAAAAAAAAAGAAATATTAGCATTTGATGTAATTAAATATTTTTTTTCTATGAAGACCATTTGGAGTTATGAGATTTTTTTATTAAAATTGTATGACTTAATAATTTAAATTAATTTCTAAGTCGTAAAATTTAAATTAGTATGAGAATTTCTAATCAAGCATTTTTCTTTGCTTCATTTTGTCAAGTGTTTTATTGTGTAAACTAACTTGTGGTCTATTCATACAAACAATCAAAAATCATTTACAATGATAAATACTTTTATATTTCAATATCAACAGTCAAGTATGATAACGGATAGTGATATATTCATGGCTCTTATTTCCTTTGTTGACAAATTTTATTTAACATTCTTTTTTTTTTTTTTTTGAAAAGGAATCATTTGCATTACAACAAAGACAACAAGAAACATGGGTTGGCATTCTGCCAAACAGAGACAGATCCTGACTGCAATGCTTTAGCAGCTAGGCGGTGGGCAACTTCGTTACCCTTTCTGGGGGTGTGGCTGCATTTACAAATCCCAAGAATTTTACAGAGATCACTGATATCGTTTACAATGTTCACAGCATCATCATTACAAGAGGGAGCGGAAGCTGCCAAGGCAGCATTAACTCTGGAGGCTACATTGCTTGCATCCACTTCCGCAGACCAGATTTCCAGACCCAATTCCAATGCGAAGAGAAGACCTTCCCGCAGAGCTAAGAATTCCCCCATTTCGGCCGAGCAATTGCTCGGGAAAGGCTTCGCAATTGTCCCAACGACCCAACCTTTCTCGTTTCGAATGACAGCACCTATGCCGATGCCTGGAGCCGAGCTTTTGGTAGCAACATCAGTATTGATCTTTAGGCAATTGGGAGGAGAGGGGACCAGACGGGGGGGGGGGGGGGGGGGGGCGGGGGCTTCCACTGGGGGAGAGACTGCTCCCTTGGGTGATCCTGAACTCTTCCAGATATGACATTGCGAAAGCTAGGACAGACTGAGGGTCTTTCACCTTACCGTCATGAGCCGCAGCGTTGTGGTTCCACCAGGCACTCCACATCAGAACACAGAAAAGCTCTAGGCCTTCCTTGCCAAAGAGTTGAAGGACAGATTTGAGTTGATCAATAATCGGGACCTGGCCTTGGTTGCTCAAGAGGGAAGCAAAAGGGGATGCATTCCAAGTCTCCGTAGCATGCGAACAGCTGAAAATGGCATGGGAGATTGTTTCTTGGGGAAGGAGGCATCGGAAGCAGCTGCCCGACAAGGATATTGACCTGTTGAAGAGATTTTGTTTGGTTGGAAGGGCATTGACACAGCACCTCCAGGTAAAGATTTTTATTTTTGGAGGGACACATAGATTCTAGAATTTGCGCCACCACTGTTGGGTTGAAACATGGGATGAGGAAGAGGCCGGGGAAGCAAGGTGGGTAGCGAGTTTGTAGCCACTTTTTACAAGATAGAAACCTCTTTTATCATAGTGCCAGGTCCATTTGTCCACCGACGGTTGCATGGGGATTAGGATAGCTGTGATATGCTCAATGTCCATAAGGCAGAAAGCTTGCTGCAGTTTCCCTAGATCCCAGCAATGATTTGGAACATCAATAAATTCCCTCACCTTAATGTTAATGTCTCCCCTTTGAGTTATTGGCCTGAAGGTGGTCGGACGGGGGATCCACGGGTCGCTGAAGGCCAAGATTGAAGAGCCATCGCCTACTCTCTTCCGGATGCCCTTTTCCAGTAATTCGCGACCCCAAATGTAATGGAAATTTTTTTGAAATTTTCCATCAATGAATAGGCTGCAATTGTAATGGAATTTTTTTTTTGAAAACTTTCCTTAATCTAGTAGACAGCTATTAAAGGGGAGTTTTGGTGGAAATAGATTTATATTAATAATAATTATTATTAAATATATATATACATATGTATCCTCTAGTCAATATTAGGGTTTGAAGCAATACATTGAAAAACATTGTTTTCACAACAGCCAACTCCCATATTGTGCAAAATACTCATCTCCATTAGCAAGAGTGAGCCCTTCAACCACCAAAACATTGGAAATCAAGGATCAAGTGAAGACTGATTGTGAATCAAGTAGGTTTTCTATCTTTCTTCATTTCTTTTTATTATTAATATTAGAAACCTTTTGGTGTATTGGACTTAGGGTGTCACATTATTATGTTTGGAGTTCTTTCAAAATATGATTAGAATTTTATAGAATTTTTAGAAGAAATAGAGACTGCTGGATCATGTTGTTTACTAGCAGACCTGTCACCTTCGTGTAATTGTTTGAATAGGCAAATGAGGGAATATAGTTACGAAATTTGGTATGAATACTTGTTAGGATGTTAGATTATATTCTGGAAAATTTCGTGGTCATACGATAAGAATACAATTAAATATGAATTTTTGATTACCTCTGACTCAGTAAAATAAAAATCTGGACAGCACTGAACTGGGTTGAACTTTGAAATTTTTGAAGATGCGATTGATGTTATTTTGGCTCCATTAAATTTCTGTAGGAACCAATATGAGTCCTCTGTAAGCCATTAAAATTTGAAGGATTTTTATGAAGTGATTTATTTTTAAAAATTCGGAGATCAAGGACTGTCCAGTTTCAAAACTGATGTCAATATAGCTTTGGTTTGGATTCAGAGGTTTAGGTTAATAGGCTAACAGAGGTATTTAAGACTGCAAATTTTTATGGTATTTGTTCTAAGTCTTTAGAACATATATATATATATATTTATTTTTAGGATCATTGGTTTTATATACAATTTATTAAAAGTAGAGAAAGTGGACTGCACTAGTGAGACAGTGTTGACAACAGTGGATTTTAATTGTATTTGGACTTAGATTAATCTAGTAAGTTATGGTTTCCTATAAATTTATGAGTTTCATGATGTGATCTAGGTTGATAAGAGGGATTAAATTCGTAGAGTTATTTGTCTCTATTGGGATAAACGGAGGAGGTAAGTAAACCTTATACATTGCTTTAATACATTATATGTTTAATTTCCAACAATACTTTAATTAGTTCTTTTAAATAACTGAATGAAATCTTGGATTTTCGATGTTATTTTATTATATTTAATTTAAATGATTTTGCATCCTCAATGATAGTTTTATGTATATTGTTCGATTATATTAAAAGTATTGTCTTCTTATTATAAAATGTGATATGCTTTATTAAAAATATTCTTTCGTATTGTAAAGAATGACACGTATTGTAATCATGATTGAAATGAAAACGTTTTGGCTCATCTGTCCATAGTTCATTTAATTGTAATGGCCTAGGCACCGGGATTACAGGTGTCATTATTGTATCGTAATGGTCCAGCTGGAATATTTATTGTTGCGCAATATTAATTGAATTGGCCCCGCACCGGGATTATAGGTGCTAATTGTATTGGCCCTGCACCGGGATTATAGGTGTAAACTGTATTGACCCTGCATCGGGATTATAGATACTAATTGTATTGGCCCTGCACCGGGATTATAGGTGTGAGTGATATTATGTGACATGAGCCACTTTTATTTTATTTAAATTCGTGTATAAAAGGTTTTCCGTTATTGTGATTTCTGTTTAAATATTGAATGTTTAATGTATCGTATTATTAAATGTTTTATTGTTTTATTGACATCGATTTTGAAGAATTAAATGTTTTCTATGTCATATTGTTAATGGTTCATTGGTTTTAATTTCAATATCTCTTCCTGATTATATATTATATTGTAATGTATAATGTTTACCTATTGAGTTGACGGCTCACCCCTCGTCTCTATTATTTTTATAGATTAGTAGGCTTTATCTCTCTTAAGGGGCAACTTCGAGTTATTGATGTCACTTGGAGAAGAATTTCTATTCTATCATTGTGGTTATTTCCCTTCAGATTCTTAAAGAAACAATTAAGTTTGTGTTAATGGTTAGGTTTTAAATGTAAGGATTGAGTTGAATAATCGTGAATTTGGTTGTTTAAGACTTTTACTGAGGTGTTGAGACCAATTTATGTTATGGAGATTAATATTTTATGGAATGTTTCAATTATTGACTTTAATTTTTTTTGGAGATTTAAGCATTGATTAAATATTGTGTTATATTGATTTTTATGGCAAATTAGGGTGTTACACCAAAGGATGCTGTTCCAAATGTGAGAGGCTCCAGGCTTGCGAGCAGCTTCTAGGAATGGGCGGTCTTTGTGGTATTTGGCTTTGAGAACCTCAGCTATAAGGGATCTTTGGGGATTGAGTAGTTTCCACGCCTGTTTGGCGAGCAGAGCTTGATTGAACAAGGCGAGGTTTTTGAAATTGAGGCCTCCTTCATCTTTTGGGGTGCAGAGAACTTTCCAGCTGACCCAGCTAGTTTTCCTTCTGGAGCCATTCGATCCCCACCAAAACCTAAACAGGAGGGCGCCCAGCTCCTTACACAGAGTGGTGGGGATCTTGAAGAGGCTTATAGTGTACGTGGGAATTGCTTGAGCGACTGCCTTGATGAGGATTTCCTTACCCCCTGCCGAGAAGAGATGACCTTTCCAAGAGCGGAGCTTCTTCCACATTTTCTCTTTTATTGTACTGAATATTCTCTTCTTGTTTCTTCCTATGAGAGTAGGGAGACCAAGGTATTGGTTGTGGGGGGTATTTGAGGCTAGGCCAAGGGAGGTTTAAATGGCATTGGAGGCTTGTGCTTTGACATTGGGGCTGAAAGATATGCATGACTTGTTGATGTTGATTTGTTGTCCCGACCCCTTCTCATACGCGGCCAGGATATTGAGGATTTTTTGGCAGCATTGAGGGGAGGCTTCGCTGAAGATGATGCTATCGTCGGCAAAAAACAGATGGCTAATCATAGGGCCTCCTCTGGAGCATCTGAACCCGATTGGCGCTACTCCCCTTTCTACGCCTGAGAGGAGGGAGGAAAGAGCTTCTGCACACATGATGAATATATAAGAGGATAGGGGGCACCCTTGTCTCAGGCCTCTTGAGGGCACGATTGACCCTGTTTTCCGTCCGTTCAAGATGAAAGCCAATTTGGTTGTTGAAATACAATCGGTGATGAGCTTGATCCAGCTAATGAGGAACTCCATTTTGCGCATGACCGTTTGGACAAAGGACCATTCTACTCTGTCGTACGCTTTGCTCATGTCCAGTTTTAGGGCCATAAATCCTTTCCTTCCTTTGGTCTTCTTCGTCATTGAGTGAAGAGTCTCGAAGGCAAGAATGACATTGTCATAGATATGCCTCCCTGGCACAAAAGCTGATTGGTTACATGAGATGAGATCAGGAAGCACATTCTTGATTCGGTTGGCGAGAGTTTTCGCGATAATTTTGTACACTGTATTGCACAAGCTGATAGGGCGAAGGTCTTTTGGGGTTTCCGGGCGCTTGACCTTCGGAAGGAGGACTATGTCTGTAGCATTAAAGTCTTTAACTGATGATTTCCCGTTTAGAACATTCAGGCATATTTCTGTTACATCATTCTGGAGTGTTGGCCAATGTCTTTGAAAAAATATGGATTGGAAGCCGTCCGGACCTGGGGCTTTGGTTGATCCCATCTCAAATAATGCTTTCTTCACCTCCTCTCTTGTGAACGACATTAGAAGAGACCCTACCGAAGCATTGCTCAGCTTTCTTGACACTGCACCTGCTGCAAAATTCAGATTGCAAGCTTCCGGATTAGTAGATTTGAATAACTTTTGAAAAAACTCACAAATAAGGGTGGCGATTCCCTATTCGGATAAGTGAACTGAGGATTTTTCTTCGCTCATCAATCTGGGGATGAAGTTCTTCTTCCTTCGAGCTGAAGCATGAGCGTGGAAGAAGCAGGAGTTCCTGTCTCCGGCAGCCAACCAGTCGGCTCTAGCTCTCTGTCTCTAGTAGGATTCTTCATTGGCTAGGAGGTTCAATATCTCTGCTTCTAGGGTTCTAATCTCTGCCATCACCTCTTGGGTGCCACTCCTCCTGTACAGGTTCTCAAGAGATTTCTGTTTCTTATTTATTATTGTTCTGAGGGAACCGAATTTCTCCTTGCTCCATGAGGCAAGGCTAGAGGCGCAGGAGCTGAGCTTTTGTTTAAGGTCTTGGTTGGTTCGACATTGCCTTTTTATTCCAGCTTGATGCCACGATGGATTCGCACTCTGCATTCCTTAGCCAGAAGGGTTCAAAGCGAAAACCCCTACCTTTTTGCCTGTAGGCTGATGATGAGATCGCCGGGGTCCAGACTAGCAAGATGGGCCTATGGTCAGAAGCCAGGAAGTTTAGATGTTTAACTGTAGCCGAGTTGTACATTTCAATCCATTTCGGGTTGGCAAAGAACCTGTCCAACCGTTCTTGGATGTTATGATGGTTTTCCCTCTTATTGTTCTAGGTGAACTTTGGTCCTTGGAAACCTAAGTCCACTAAGTTACAGTCGTCCACAGCTTTTCGGAAGTCGATTGTGCCATGAATGTTTTTTTCAGATCCTCCCTTCTTTTCCGAGAGCCTCAGTATTTCATTAAAGTCGCCTCCGCAGACCTAAGGTAAGTCGTCTGTGGAGCTGAGTTTTTCCATGAGTGCCCATGAGTGCTTCATCTTACTTGCTTGGGGGTTTCCATAGAATCCTGTAAAGCGCCACTGTAGGCCCTCCTTTGTCAATACGCGCGCGTCGATATGGCCTACCGAATAGGATAGCAGGGTAACCTTCGCTTCTTGCTTCTCCTGAAATGTTGCAGATAGAGCTCTCCTCTTCTGTAAGTTTTAGCGATTGGTAAAGTTTTGCTATGTCATCCACGTTCACCAGAATAAGAACGGTTAGGTAGACAGATGAGGGTAGGGATGGGGAAAAGGGGAAAGTCGGGTAGGGGTACTGGCGGGGGAGGAGGCGGAGTGTATTGGTTTCGGTGCTAAAGGCGGGAAAGGGGGTGGTAGGTGGAAGCTGCCAGCGGTGAGAGCTGCTCTGCGTACCTGCTCCCTCTGCTCCTTCTGGGGAGACGTTCTGCCCGAGGGATAGTCTGCTTCATCTCAGGTCTCGAGAGAGATTGAGAGAATATCTTTTCTCGTTATTTAACATTCTTTTTTTCGATTGTGTCAAATGGGATGATTTACCTAAAGCTTATTTAAAGTTTTAGCAGCGACGTAAGATGGTTTTGGTGAAATGTCACATTGTCATTATGTCTTTTTCTTTATACTCGCACCTGGTCACATCATCAGATGACTTTATTATTATTATTATAATTATTATTATTTATTTTGGTGTGCACAGCACACCACGTGACAATCTATGAACAAAGGTAGAGATTAATTTATGAACAACCGATTAGTAAGTACCAAATGGTCTTGTTTAGGATCAAATAATCACTCACGTGGTACTAGACACCAGTATCAGTACCAGTACCTGTACCATCGTCTGCCTAGTGGCCCTACCCCTAACCAAAGGGTATTTGGCCTTTTGTGTGGTCAAATACTCACTCATAAGTCATAACTTATAGTCATTAGACTCATCACTCATAAATCCATTATAGACCAAAATGGTCCCACCATTTATTGGAGTACTTAGTCGAAAAATACCCATTCATAAGTCATTACTCATTACTTTCAAAAAAAAGAAAAAAAAAAGTCAGTACTCAATAATCTAATTTGAAAATCTTTTAAAAATAAAAGAAAAAAAATCTCCTTTTTATTAAGTCAAATTTTAAATAGAAGAGAGTTTTTTGTTTTTTAGAAAATCTTGAAAAACCGTATGATATATGAAATAATCTCCTTTTACCACTTGTTATTTCTTTTTTATCCGACAAACGTAATGGAAAGTTTGACAAAAGTTAAAATTACCATTTTAGCCCTAAGATTTGTATAAAAATAACATTTTAAAAATAAAAAAATTATAAATTAATTATAGCTTAAAACATTAAAAAAAAAAAATTAATATAAAAAAAGTGAAGATCCACAGTAAACACCATAATTAATCTCTCAACACCAATATCATCAAACACTCGTAAACTTTTCAATTTTCATCTGAAAATTAACAAACTCAAAATTAAAACTAACCCAGAATTAAAACTAACAAACCCAAAATCAATATCATCATCAACAAACCCAAAATTAAAACTAACTCAAAATTAAAGCTAACACATCAATGTCATCATCATTGGTTATCCGACGGCCAGTAGAAATTGGAACCTAGATTGTCTCGATCTGGGTTGAACCTAGGTCGTCGACAAGTTGAAGAAGACATATAGATGAGGTGGAGGTCAACAGCCACGTGGTGGAGAAAGCGACAGTTTTGGTGAAGGAGACAGAAAATGATATAGGTTGAAGAAAACACAAAGATGGAGGGGAGGTCAGCGATCACGTGGTGAAGGAAGCAATGATTTCAGTGAGGGAGACGGAAGAGGAGTGGGAAGTAAAAGCGGAGTTGGAGAGGCGATAGTTAAGTTTCGTCTCGCATTGAGACCGTCATCACCAGATGAAATCCCTACCATTATGCTACTATCGTCGTCGCTGAGATCTCTGCCATTATCATCACTAGATGAAGACAAAGAATGAGAGAGAAAAGGGTCAGTGGGAGAAGAGGATGAGAGGAGAGAGAGAGAGAATTGGAAGAAGAGATGAGAAACAGAGAGTTGAGAGAAATTTATATATAAATAAAAATCTCTTATTTTTTATGATTTTATATTGAATGAATTGCAAGAACCACACCACCCCACCCTGGCGGAGAGGTTTACCAAAAAAAAAAGAAGAAAAGGATGAAAACACATTTACTCCTTCATTACACCAAGCCCCTGCGCTGTCAATTGACTTCAGTTAACTGAAACGGTTGATCAAAATTTTTGATTAAATGACCATTTTACCCATGAATAAGAAAAAATATAATTAAAATTATAAAAAAAAGCATAAAATTCTTTAAAATAATAAAAACTGATTAAAAAACACATATATCTCCAATGAAATAAGACAAAAAATTTAAATTAAATTAAAAATTAAAATTAAAAACATAGGGTATTTTATCATAAAAATTAAAATATATATTAAAAATAAACAAAACCTACCATTCTCTCTTCTCATTCTCTCTTTATTTATTCTTTTTTTTTATTTATTTTTGATTTATTTTTCGTCAACCCAGATGAAGGCTTTATCTTAATATGGGTCTATTAGATGAAATTCATTTGGGTCGAACTAGATGAAAAATAGGTATTAAAAAAATAAAAAAAAAATTTCAACGAACCCAGTGTGATCTAAGTTTGTTCAAAGCTGAAACTGATTGTTTGTTGATGTTAGTTGATGAAGAATGGAGAAGAACATTGGTTGTTTGTTGATGAAGCTAAAACTGGTGTTCGTTGTTGAAAACTTGGTGTTTGTTGATGAAGAATGGAGAAGAACATTTAATTGTTTGTTGATGAAACCGAAACTAGTGTTTGTTGACGGAAAATTGGTGTTTATTAATGTAGAATGGAGAAGGAGAACACCAATTGCTCTTTGATTTGGTTTTTGAAGCAGACTTTTAAGTTGAAGAAGCTGAACTTCAACTTGAAGATAAAGATTGGGTTTCAAAACCCTGATGTTTAATCTCACTGTTTTTTTTTTTTCCTCTTTTCAATAACTTTTTAATTTTTTTTTTAAATTCCTACTTATTTTTTATAATTTTAAAATTATATTTAATAATTTTAAATTTAAAAAAATATAAAAAATCTCCATCGTCCATCTCTTAGATGGATGGTAGAGATACATTTTTATTTTATAATTTTTTTTAATTTTATCTTTTATATTTAATTGTTTTAATTTTTTTTTTTTTTTATCTTGTTAATGGGAAAAGTGATCATTTGATAAAAATTTTGATCAACCGTTAAAGTTGACAGAAATAAATTGACGGTGTGAGGGTTAGATGTAATAAAATGATAAATATGTTTTTATTTGATTTTTGATAAACCTCAAGGGATTTCGTGCAATTCATTCTTTTATATTTAATATTATATATTTTAATTTTTTTATATTTTAATTAATATTATTTTAATTAACTTTTTATTACCTTTCTTTTTTATCTTTAGAGTTAAACGGTTAACCATGTCAACATAACGAATTTCGTGATTGTCAGAAGTATTATTATTCTTTCGTATATCTCCAGGGGGAATGAGTTTGGATATTTATGTTATTGTCAAATTATATTTCAGATAAATATAAAATAATAAATTATAAAATAGATATATTTTCATATATGGGTTGTTTTTTGAAATTTTTGGAACTCTTTTTGTTTTCAAGTTGAATCCTTTATTTATTTATTATTAAGAAGTTGATACGTTTTATAGATACTTTTGGTAGGCATGTTGTTGCAACTCACACACTCTCTCTCTTCTTTGTACGCCACTTGTCACCATCATCATATAACTTTATTATTATTTTTTTTATCTTTAGTGCTTCGGCAGTGTTTTTCTGAAGCCTCTCAAACCCATCAATTGATTATTTCAAAAAAAAAAAACGATGAATAGATTAATTTATTACGCTTTGCAGAAGTATGTAAAAGTTTACATTTATTTAGTATTTAGTATTTTTTTTTAAAGAAAAACATAATTGACTTCACACGTAATATGGTGCACTTCACAAAAATATTTCAAATTTATTATGTAAAGAATTATTGTATATTCACGGGATTCAAGTTCACTAAATTGAAGATGGATTGTAAAACCATACCAAATGGTTCTTTATTCCTAAAATAAAAATGGTTCTTCATAGCTTATATATTTTTTTAAAAAAAAATGGTGATAAAGAAAATTTACAAGCGTAAAGAGCATAAACAATGAAGACTTAAAATGTATAATTGATGGCATTTTGGATGCTCAACAAGAGGGAGAGATTAATGAGAATAATATTCTTTACATTGTTGAGAACATCAATGTTGCTGGTGAGTTTACTATTTTACCCCTAATGTCAACATTAAATTTTGTCATTAATTTGTTTAACCATGGGTATTTTAGTCCTTTTGTGTAAGTGGACCTTGTTTGGAAGATAAATGATTGTGGGGATTCTCTTCACTGAAATTAATTAATTAATTTATGATTCAAACATGTAGTTGTCAGATGATTGTGGGGATTCTCTCCACTAAAATCAATTAATTAATTTATGATAAACAGGTAGTTGTCAGTCTTTGTCAGCCGTTACAAACGTATATCCAACATAGTTTGCTTTTAAGTAGTCAAAGTATGTTTTTTCCCTCTAAAATGTTACTTATAATTTATCATTTTTATTTCCACGTGCAGAACTGATAATTGGCAATCCATAAATTTTGCCTCCTTGTGTCTCTTTTCTTTTTTTTTGAAATTTCACTGTTCTATAATCCAATTTGAAGATCTTTTATATTGGATTGAAATTCCATTTGTTTGGTTTATATCAAGTCCGAAAAAATATATTAAATTATCTTAAAAAAATAATATTTTCACATATTTCAATTGATAATGAATGAAAAAGAATGGGGAAACTTCATTTTAGTCCCTAAGGTTTCGCGAAATATCAAAATTTTAAATATCTATTGGAAACAGTTCTTTTAGTCCCTAACTTTTCCAAAACTCTTCAAAATAATCCAAATCGTCGGTCAATTGACGGTCAAACCAACCATAAAAATTGAAAAGACTTAATTACCCTCAACACTCAAAATGACCATTTTGCCCATAGTAAAATCAAAATATTACATATTTTTTAATCCATTTTAAATGATTTTTATTATTTTATAAATTAAACAATAATTAAAAAAAAATAAAAACCCTAAAAATAAAAACTGATCTCATCTCTCCTTCTCTCTTTATCAAACTCAAATCTCTCTCCTCCATCTCTCTTTTCTCTCACCATCTCCTTCTGGCGTCCCCTCCATCGTCGTTGACGAGCCGAACAACCACCGTCGAGACGCAACCTCCATCTCTGTCTTTCTCTCTCATCTTCTTCAATTTTTTTTTTTTTTTTTTTTGTGATGTTATGGATCTGGTTCTGGGTTCGATCAAACCCAGAACCAGATGTTGTGGATCTGGTTCTGGGTTCAATCGAACCCAGAAACCTTTGTTTCTGGGTTCGCATTGAACCCAGAACCAAAGGTTTCTGGGTTCGATGGAACCCAGAAACCTTGTTTATGGGTTCGCGTTGAACCCAGAAGCCTATTTCTGGGTTCGATCGAACCCAGAAACAAAGGTTTATGGGTTCGATTCGAACCCAGAAACAGAGGTTACTAGGTTCCATCGAACCTAGAAACCTCTGGTTCTGGGTTCGATGCGAACCCAAAACCCTTTGGTTCTGGGTTCGATCGAACCCAGAACCTCTTTGTTTCTGGGTTCGATGTGAACCCAGAACCCTCTGGTTCTGGGTTCGATCGAACCCAGAAATCTTAATTTTTTTTTTTTCATAATTTCATATTTTTTAATTTTAATTAACTAATTAATTTATTTTTTTAAAATCATAACCGTCCACGTGTCATAATCTTAATGTTTTACACGAAAAGATCATTTTACCCTTCTTGTTTTAATTATTTGTCACCGTTGACCAACAGTTGACTAACAGTTTGGACTATTTTGAAGAGTTTTGGAAAAGTTAGGGACTAAAAGAGCTGTTTCCAATAGATGTTTAAAATTTTGATATTTCGCCAAACGTTAGGGACTAAAATGAAGTTTCCCAGAAAAAGAATATATATTTATATATATATATATTTTAAGGCTGAAAACAAAGAGATTTTTTTACAGCCACAAGAGGGAGGAAAAAACATCAATTGCTTTACGGTGTAGTGATACCACACAGATAGCTTTAGTTTCAAAAAGCTAAGGTTCAATACCCTATCTCATCCAATAAAGATACATTTTCTCTCATGTATATTGATTATCTTTTATCCTGATATGAGTGACTCTTAGTCATATGAGAGTTACTGATTCGAGTTGTACCATTAGGATCCTATCAATTTGATCATCTTAGTATGGGTGGCTCCAATCGTATAGGAATCGTTGATTCGGATAATATCATTAGAGTCCAATTAGTCTGGTTTAAATTATTTCCTGAGCTTGTTTCTGAACCTTAAAAAAAAAGGAAGGGAGAAAAATGTTTTATCTAGCTATTTTGATGGCACTTATGATTTGGTTAGGAAATTATAGCTTGAAGTTTAATTTTTGCAAAAGTTCAATTGGTATGATTTTAATAGTGGATTTGGGGGTTGGTTAGAGAAAGATCACAAAATTATATCCACGTGAGGTTAGCAGACTGGTCCTATGGTTTTCAATACCTTTTTCAAGTTTCTCTCTGCTTTATAGGTGGCTCGTCACCATCATCATCTTGATGGATATCTGGACAAAGCTCGTCACCATCATCACCATCAATTGCTCTTGTCTTTGTCCCATCTTTTTTGATATTTTTCAACCCGCCCCATCTTTCACTCTCGGTTAACAGTCTCCAACCTCTCTCCATCACAAAAGTGACCGTCTGCTCTGGTTGTTAAAGTCAAAGAGTGTCTATACTACGTTCTGCTGTGTTTGTTTTAATTTAATTTTTAAATAAATAAAACTAAAATTATTTATAATTGTTTTGAATCAAAACTAGGTGGTCAACACAGCGATAGGTTGATTATATGTTCTATGGAGAACACGCACACTTGAATGAATTCCACCAGTGCCATTTTAATATGAGGTAAGAAATAGTCATTCTTTAAAGAGCTGATTGTGTATCAATATAATCACGAATATGTATACAATTATTATGATCACGAATCAAAAGATAAAAATAATACTTAAATAGAATAATTTATTATCCTACATCAATGGTATATTATTCTGATTCTTAAAGCTTAATTAGGAAAAATCAATGAACATAACATTGCATCGGTGACACTAGATAATATTAAAGATATAACAATCCTTGAGTAATACTCAATCTTTTGACTGACTAATAGGCGTTTATTCCCATAATTAGTAAGGGGCATCATATAATTGGCAACCGACAGAGGATGGTTGAGGCGGGTGGAAGGACAATTGAAACAGAGTGAAATGCCATGAGACATGTGGATGCATTTGAGGATATTGGTTCAACTTCTGATGTCTAGCGGGTCCAATCCAACCCATGTGAAGAGTATGCATCTGCAAAGACTTTAGCAAGTAGAATCTGAGACCTTTGGACTAGGCAGTGATTGCTGGGTACCAGGTCATGACAAAATATTTTAAAGAAGCCACCAACCGTTTTCTCAACCTTAGCATGTAAAATAAAATTTGAATACAAGGCGCATCCACTTTCAGCTCAAATGTTCGGTGCATTTTTTTTTTTTTTTTTTTTTTTTTTTATGTTGCTTTTTCATTATGTTTTCAACTCCAAATTTCATTGTCCATATCATTCCTACAGTATCTTCTAGTGAGACCTCTCCAATTAGCCTTTTAAATAAAGAATAAGATCACATTCGTGTCCGTTAATCATCTTTTGATGCAGTGAAAGCACACAGACAGCCTTGGTTCATAACCAAGGTTCGGCACCCCATCTCACCCAATAAAATTGGGATGGCCCAATGAAAAAGTAATTTGGGATTTGTTTTTTAAGTTTGAAATTAATGGAATAAAAAATATGAGGAGATATTAAGATCAATTGATATAAATATGGTTTGGAATATATTTTTTAATATAAGGATAGGTTTTTCTATATTTTATGATTTGTAATAAATAAGGTTTTGGAATATATTTTTTAATGTAAGGATAGGTTTTTCTATATTTTATGATTTAATAGGTAACGGTAGAGTAAAAAGTCCTATCATAAAAGTAAATAGAATGTGCACAATTATTTTATTAAAAGTGCCAATTAATTTGGTAGAGTAGGAAGTCCTCTCGCAAAAGTAAATAGAATACGCACAATCATTTTATTAAAAGTGACAGTCAATTTATTAAAAGTGGATGTCATTATTTTATTAAGAGTGGATGTGTGGTGATTTGGGATTTGTGTTAGTACCACGAAGATACATTGGCCAGTTCATGTATGATTATAGTTAATAACAGTTAATTAACCATTCCACTTAATATAATCTGTTTCTAATATAACAAATACATAACAAACACACGTATTTACTGGGTTAAGTTTAAATAATACAAAGTACCAAATGGTAGAGGGACTAGGGCTGCTTAGAATTTTTAAAATTTTTTTATATGGTTAAATATATATATATATATAAATAATTACTACAAAATATAAAAATTTCTTTTATAATGTTCATATTGTATTACTTTTAATTTTATCTTCAAATTATGATGAAAAATAGTTATTATTATTATTTTTTGTTAATTTTAACTGGTAATATTTTCCAAATTTGAGTCACAATATATTGTGTACTCTGCCACCAATTTTAGTCTTCTGGCTGCGCATGAACATAATAAAGAAAGCATAAAAGTGAAATGAATAGGCTTTAAAGTTGTTTCTTATCCAATTTATGTAATTGATTAGGTAAATAATCATGTATTCATTTAAAAGAAAATAATCATTAATTAATATTTTTGTCATGTCATGTAGAGTGAGTTTTGGGCAAAGACTTTCTTTGGTTCTTTCTTTTTTTTTTTTTTTTTTTTATTATTTTGAAACAACTTTCTTTGTTTTTTTTTTTCAGCAAAGACTTTGAAATACTATTATTCTACTTAATTATACTGTAACTCTAATGTGAAACTTGGATCTTTAAAGGGTTCTACTACTTTAAATGTCTTGCTTCATACTAGCGATTATAATATTTAATCATTTTTACAGTTTATGCACTTTAATTACACATCTAATTTAAGTATTACAATTTAGATTAGCTAAAGTAGATGTGGGTGGTTGAATCAATTAAATTGTAGATCAAACTGAACAAAATCAACAACTGATTAATTTTTAAAAATTGAGCTAATCCAACATATTCCTCAATGATCAATTTAATTTGATTTGGTTTATTTACTTTGAGTATATCAAAGCTGAAGTAACGAGCTTGAACCATTAAAACTTATTTTACACTTAATTTAAACATATTTTGATTAGACTATGAGTTTAAATCAAATTATTCAATGTACTTTAATATATTTTGAGTGGCGATAATAAGTAGAACCGAAATTGTGGGTCTTTCCCCACCCATCGTGAGCTACCCTCAACTTAATGTAGGTTGCTCACTCCTATTGTTTGGGAGTTGTTCTTCAGACATTGCCATAAGAGTTTTATTCCGTTTGGACTGTTCTTAGGTTTAGTACCAGTATTAAAAAAGAAAAAGTTTTTTAAAAAGTAATGTTATGTTTTCTAAATTTTTTATCAAAATTTATGTTCAAATAATATGATATATGAGTTGTTAACGTTATATTAATTATTATATCATCTCATAAATTATAAGATATTGATAACTCACATACTATATTATTTGGACATACATTTGGATGAAAACTTACCCTTAAAAATTAAAAATATTAATCCGAAATTGAATCGTGATGAATGGTAGTCCAAAGTCCAAGAAAGAGATAAAGTGGGAAAGGAAACCAAGTGTCCCCTGAAATGGAAGTGCACAAACCCGTTTTCTTGTGGCAGCCTTCTTTTTTATTCTTCTTTTGGGGTTTTCTGTATGCTTAATTATGTTGTACAAAAACATTGTCTGGGACTAAATCTTGTTGTTAGCTGTGAAATTTCGTTGTGTTGTTCGATTACTTTTGTTTTCTTTCAATTTCTGGGACTTGGGTAATTCTAATATCTCTGGATCGGCTTGTAAATTATGGTTTGTTTGGTTGCTGAGAATATTGAGGAAAACCACAGAAAATTTGATAATAACTTGGTTTTATTAATTATCTCAAGTTTGTATTTTTTAAATTCCCAAAAATTCAATTGTCATAGATTTGTTTAGTTTTCTCCTTACTGATTGTGTGTATAAAATTCATGACTTGGCTGCAGGGAGCTTTATAGGAAATTGTATTAGATGAGTCAACTTATTAAATATCTTTTCTTCTGATTGATGACATATAAATTGCATCCGAACCCAATATTTGGTAGGATCCTGTTTTGTAATCAATCCACCGTGATGCCATTCCCATAATTATTATAAACTATAAATGCTTGGGTTGTCATTGATAATAGGGAAAATTCCAAAAAAACAATCTAAAGCATGAGAATATGTCTATTTTGCAATCCGTTGTTTCATATTTATCTAAAATACAACTTGATATTAACATAAATATTCAAAATCTTCTCTGGAGGCATACGAAAGAACGATAATGTCTCTGACGGTCACGGAATCCATTATATTGATATGGTTGACCATTTGACTCCAGACGTAAAAAGGGAAAAGCAATGGAAAATTAACTAAAATAATATTAATTAAAATATAAAAAATCAAAATAAATAATATTAAATATAAAATCATATATTTTTTCAAAAAAATTTCGGGGTAAAAACATCTTTTTAACTTTTCTAAAATTTTTCTATTAAGTTAAACATTGGTTGGTAAAAGGATAATGTTTCGTATGTCAGGTTGTTTTTGGGGATTTTTCCTTGATAATATGACATTTTTGAGATAAACTTTTTTAATGGTTATTTGATATTTTCATTTTCAAGTTTTATTTGAGATGATTTTAATATCTTCTAAAACTATATTTCTTTTTAGAAACATTTTATTTTTAAGAGGAAATGTATCAATGGCAATAAAAATATTTCTAAACACGACATAAATTGGTGGGATTAAATATAAAAGAAAAAAAGGTTAACATCATAAATTACATCATCCTGCATTTTTAAAAAAGAAAGTATTGTCATACAATAATATGATAATATCCTTGCCAAGATTTATGGGCGTCCTTAATACAATTCATTGTCTCTTAGTCTTCTCTTTATTGTAGGTGTGAGTAATGTATGCTAATTAAGCTTGTGGTTATGGCAAAGTTGAATTATATTATTAATAATCAATAGAGAGATTGGTAACATCCTCCCATAAGATTTGATTCTTTTTCAAACATTTTTTTTTTTAAGATAAAAATTATTTTAGATGAAAATCCCCTTGTGAGGGGCTAGTGGCCAACAATTAGAGGGGTTTCCAACTAAATTATGGAAGTAAAATATGATTTTGAATATAAAAAAAAAAAAAAAAAAAAGAAAAAGAAAAGAGTTTTAATCCAAGTTATAAACTAGAAGGTTACTTTTAAAAGATAATCAAACCTTAGGAGGGTTGTTACAAATATCCCTAATTGATGTATATTGGTCATTGGATAGCTCGAGACTTTAGCCAAGTGGTCAAAGACTTGAACAAGCTGAAATTTGACACCATTTTATGAAAATGAAGTATATGCTGATATGATTGATGGATGTTAGACTTTGTCTAACTAACTACTTGTTATAATTACACCAAACAATCAACGTCAAAACACTAACCCTAATTACTTGTTATATTTATTCTTTAAACAACCATCACTTTCATATTGAGTCCTTCCACAAATGTATAACTACACAACAACCTCACCTCGAAGGCAATTTGTTCAATGCAAAGTAGTTTCATCTTCCAATCTATATAATTAAAAGAGTGGCGGTATTACCACTACTCTAAAATTGTATGTACACTCCAAACTATAATTATTTTTAAAATTCAAATATTATCCAAAGTGTATTTTTCTTGTAACATAGACTTATTTTCTTTTAACTTGTGTAGTTTTCACTGTTTGATTATATATTTCAACAAGATTGGTTAGATTTAACGATTCTACTAAGCTATTTTCAGTATTTAGTATAGCAAGAAGCCAAATACGACCATCTAACAAATCTCATTAAAGGTTTAATCCCCACCCAAAATTAGTATAAAATTGATAAAACCCTACTTTACAAACACTTTGATAATTTTCAGAAGCACTACTATTAGTATTAGTATCATATGTGTGTTCATTATATTTATTTTCTATAATGTTGTTTTGAAACAGGCTTCAAAATGTGTTCTTAGATTTTAAAGTAAGAAAGTTATTCAAGAGTAATATGGTTAGATTCTTCTTATAATTTTTTGTGTTAATTGTCTTGCTTCGATATTGCAGGTGGGAGAGGCAAGAGAGAGGATAATTGAGAGTAGATTTCCACTAGAAACTGGTTTAGCATGACCTACTGATGATTTTTTTTTTTTTTTAAAAAAAAAAAATTTAATAACTACTTATTATAATGGGATTTCTAGAGCTTATGTTGACAGACCCCATTTCCTAGGCGATCTGCTGGCACCCTACGGTGACCCTCCAGTTAGCCCTTATGCTCAACTAAAGAATCCCCCGCAGAGCTAAGCCATATTCTTTCTCAACATTTACGAAAACAGCGGAAACGAGGGGAAATTTTTCATTTTTATTTTAAAACCTTTTCAAAATATTTTATAAAAATTTGGGCAGCATCCCGTCTGTTTTTCGGACTTTGCCACCCTGTAAATAATAAAATTTAACACTTCTAAAATCATAAAAACAATTTCCCCCAACTACGGAGCCTCAGGCTCTCAATTTCCCACACAACCACAACCACAAATTCAAGTTTCAATTTATGAACTAGTTATCAATAAAATCTCATGTCATGCATCAATTTACTTCAAAACATAATTTAAATCCACAAAATAATATTTACAAAACCATGTGGATCTAACAAAATATTTACATCACTTAATATTAAACCAAAATATAATTGGGAAATCACATTAGCACTGACGCCGCGGCTATCTAATGTCGTCCGGGGAAATCCGCAGCTATGGTACCTGTGCCTGGGAGGTTTGTTTAAAAATACAGAAAATATTGGGTGAGCTTTAAAAGCCCAGTGAGTGTCATAATGTATCATTTAAACCATACTTTATAAAAACCTCCCTAAAACATTTTCAAATTTATTTATTTTCAATCAAGTTTCATGCATTAATAATATAAAACATATATTGCACGGTTTTCAATTTCATAAAGGGATCTCCTATGGTTGCGGGGTTTTTATTCTAAAACTCTTCTTTTTCTTTTTAATGAAACGAACTGGTCCGACTCTGCTCGAAGGTGTCCTGCCAACCAGTCGTTTTCATTATCATAAACCGGATATGGTCCGACTCCGCTCGAAGGTGTCCTGCCAACCAATCCGGCTCCCGTCAACCTATAGTGACCCGTGCCTCATGGTACCCTAGTATAGAGCGGGATCCTGAAACGCTCTCTATCCGGTTCATGTAGCGGAATCCTGCATCGCTATAGAGCGGAACTCTGTCTCGCTCGGGTAAGCTAGCAAATAATATACCTTTCACGCGCATTGGGCTAATCTCTCAGACATCTGACTGACACGACATCTTGCGGGTATCTCCCGCGGTTAGTTTAGTTAGTGACATACTGACAGTACTAACTCTACCAATGCGCGCTTCGGGTACTCAACCCAGACCGGTACTAATATGATACTATCATGGGTAAGCCATCGGTTTTATTTTCATATTTTCAATCCATTTCACATATAAGCAATTCAAACATGAAACCATTATTTCATGAAATCACAAAATCATAACATCAGTTACCGTGCTATTTATCATTTAAATCATATTTCATTTTCATCAAAAATATCAAAACATGCATGAAACATCCATTCATTTATCAAATCAACAAAAGCGTATAAAATCAGTTTGACACTCACCTTCCGCTATTAATCCAAATGGATTTCCGGAAGCCTCTAAAACTGCGCTCTAGCGCTCTTCCCTGGCTCCACCGGATCGCTCGTCACCTACACAACATATATATACGTAAATTTACGCTTGCGTCAACCTCCGTAAACTCAAAATAATTAAAAACTACGTCGTCGTCTCTAATTGACCATTTTTAGGCGTAATTTCTCCATTTTGATTCTTTAATCAAATTTCCAACTTTTATCAACTTAAATACGCCTAATTAAACTCATTAGGGTCGTCCGAACTCTCAACGGACGCCGTATGGGTCAATTTACCAAATTGCCCATAAAACTAGTTTACGCGCGATTTTGGTTTCTCTTTTTGAATCCTTAGTATTTTCTTAACTTTCTAAGCTCCTTATCAACTTAAATCACATATTAATCAACTTGTTTTCACTCAAAAACAACCCACCAACAAATCACAACAAAACCCCTTTCGAATCAACTTATTTCTAACCAAAACATCAATCTTTAAACTCAAACAACTCACCCCTTTCTCTATCGCGTTGACTTTGCTTTGGGGTGGTTTTGGGCTGTTTTTGGGATGGATCTAGGCTGAGATTGGGCTGGTTTCTTTCCTCCTTTCTCCCCCTCTCTTCCTCTCTCTCTTTCCCTCTCGGCCTCACCGTCGCACGGCGTCACTGCTGCCGTCGATCTGCTGTCAAACCGCGCAGGTGGAGGGCTGTCTTGGCCGTGGATCAGGTCCGTTTCAGCTCCATTCAGGTCTAGCTTGAGCTGATCTTGGTGCAGGTTGGGATGGAGCAGCTCGTCGCCGTCGATTGGAGCTGTCGGTCGGCGATTTCAGCTTCGGTTTCACCTTGATCTGTCACGGTTCTGCTGCACGTTTCTGCTTCGGTTTGCGGCTGGATAGCGACGTTGAACGGCGGGGGTGCACGGCTGGTCGGCGTTGGTGGCTTCTCCTTCTTCTTCTTCTTCTTCTCTTCTCTTCTCTCTTTTCTCTTTTCTTTCTTCTTTCTTTCTTTCTTTCTTCTTTGCGAGAGAGAGAGACTGGTTTTATGTTGATTTAAAAGTCAACACACATTTCTTTGGCTTCTGTTTTCCTCCCCACAATTCTCATTAATTCCACTTATTCCCTAAAACAATTCCATTCTCCTCCCTTAGATTCTAGCTTAATCTCACTACGACCACAATTATTAAAAATTATCTTCACTTTAATCCATTTCTACCTTAGAAATTATTCAACTTCACTTATCATTTTAACTTCCCGTTTAATCTCCAATTGACTTTAAATCAATTCCAATGGGTTCTCTATGACCTTAAGCGTCTCCATAATTAATTTAGATCTCTAATCACCACTTAGGGACGATTCCTAGGTATCCGTACAATAATAAAAATAGAGGGTTTACAATTCTCCCCTCCTTATAAAAATTTCGTCCTCGAAATTAAATTACATACCTTACTCAAACAGATGAGGATACTGAGCACGCATCTGCTCCTCATGCTCCCATGTAGCTTCCTCAGATCCATGATTCCTCCACAAGACTTTAACCAATGGTATTGCTCTACGGCGCAACACCTGCTCTCTACGATCCAAGATCTCAACAGGTTGCTCTTCATAGGACAAATTCTCTCTAAGTTGCACCGGCTGCTCTCTAAGAATATGCGAAGGATCTGCTACATATTTCCGTAACATGGACACATGGAATACATCGTGGATATTCACTAACTCTGGTGGCAATTCCAATCTATAAGCCACCTCTCCAATCCTTTCCACGATCTCATACGGCCCTATATACCGCGGACTCAGCTTGCCTCGCTTTCCAAATCTTAACACACCTTTCCAAGGCGAAATCCGCAGAAACACTCTATCACCCACCTGAAATTCCAAATCTCTTCTTCGATTGTCCGCATAGCTTTTCTGCCTATCATTGGCTATCTTCAGCTTTTCTCTGATCACATTTACTTTTTCTGTAGTGATCTGGACAATCTCTGGGCCAATCAATTTCCTCTCACCTACCTCATCCCAACAAACTGGGGTTCTACATTTCCTGCCATACAACGCTTCATAAGGTGCCATCTCTATACTGGACTGATAGCTGTTGTTGTAGGCAAACTCTATCAATGGTAGGTGAATATCCCAGCTTCCCCTGAATTCCATAACACAAGCTCTCAACATATCCTCAAGGGTCTGGATAGTCCTCTCGGATTGGCCATCCGTCTGTGGGTGAAATGCTGTGCTGAAATGCAATCTGGTGCCTAAAGCTTCCTGCAACTTAGGCCAAAATCTCGATGTAAACCGAGGATCTCTATCTGATACAATAGACACTGGGGCGCCATGTAATCTAATGATCTCATTCACATATAACCGCGCCAATCTATCCAGAGAATAGGTAGTCTTGATTGCTAAAAAGTGAGCAGACTTCGTCAATCGATCAACAATTACCCATATAGCATCATGCCCACTCTGTGTCCTCGGTAGCCCTACCACAAAATCCATAGTAATCCTCTCCCATTTCCACTCAGGGATCGGTAAGGGCTGCAGTAAACCTGCCGGTTTCTGATGTTCTGCTTTAATCTGTTGACAAGTCAAACATCTAGAAACGAACTCTGCTATCTCTTTCTTCATTCCTCTCCACCAATAGTGATCTCTCAGAGTCCGATACATCTTTGTACTCCCTGGGTGCATGGCGTAAGCGGATGAATGTGCTTCTTCCATAATTTCTTTCCTCAAATCTCCCACATCTGGCACACACAATCTCTGATCCAACACCAGTGTCCCGTCTTCTCTCAGAGCAAAATTACCTCCTTGCCCAGCTTCAATTCTACCCTTGAGTTTCATCAATTCTGGATCCTGCAACTGTAGCTCTCTGATACGATCTACTAAAACTGGACGGACATGAAATGCTGCTACTAGAGCTCCTGAGTCCGTCGTCACCAATCTAACACCCATGGATCTCAACTCCACTAGAAAGGGTAGATACTCCACCTTCAACTGAGCTAATGAATGGGTATACTTGCGACTCAAGGCGTCTGCAACTACATTCGCCTTGCCTGGATGATACTCTATGGTGCAATCATAATCTTTAATAAGTTCTATCCACCTCCTCTGCCTCATATTCAATTCCTTCTGGGTGAATAAATACTGCAGACTCTTGTGATCAGTAAAGATCCTGCATGATACACCATATAGATAATGCCTCCATATCCTCAAAGCAAACACTACTGCAGCAAGTTCAAGGTCGTGTGTTGGGTAGTTCTTCTCATGATTTTTCAACTGTCGCGATGCATAAGCTACTACCCTATCATTCTGCATCAACACACACCCTAAACCTTGCCTAGAGGCGTCGCAATACACAGTAAAGCCATCCTCCCCTGATGGAAGGGTAAGAACTGGTGCCGAGGTCAACCTATACTTCAGCTCATCAAAGCTATACTGGCACTCATCTGACCATACAAACTTTTCCTCTTTTCTTGTCAGTCTAGTAAGCGGAGCTGCTATTTTTGAAAATCCCTCAACAAACTTCCTATAATAGCCTGCCAGTCCCAAAAAGCTCCTAACCTCGGTCACATTCGTAGGTGCTTTCCAATCTAAGATTGCTTCTATCTTCTGGGGATCCACACTCAACCCATCAGCTGATATCACATGTCCTAAGAAAGAAATCTGATCCAGCCAAAACTGACACTTACTAAACTTCGCATATAACTGGTGCTCTCTCAAGGTCTGTAAAACTATCCAAAGATGTTCCGCATGCTCCTCTGGACTACCTGAATACACCAAGATATCATCAATGAATACAATCACAAATCTATCCAGATATGGCCGAAACACCCTATTCATCAAATCCATAAATGCGGCCGGAGCATTCGTCAATCCGAATGGCATCACCAGAAACTCATAATGTCCATATCGGGTCCTGAATGCAGTCTTAGGAACATCTTCTGCACGAACTTTCAACTGATGATAACCTGATCTCAAATCTATCTTAGAATACACTCTGGATCCCTGCAGCTGATCAAACAAGTCATCAATCCTCGGGAGTGGATACTGATTCCGTATCGTCACCTTATTCAATTGACGATAATCAATACATAATCTCAAACTCCCATCTTTCTTCTTTACAAAAAGTACTGGAGCACCCCACGGAGATGTACTTGGCTTTACAAATCCTTTATCCAGTAACTCTTCCATCTGAACTTTCAACTCTTTTAACTCTGCTGGAGCCATCCTGTAAGGGGTAATAGAAATCGGTCCAGTTCCCGGAATCAGATCTATCTCAAACTCTATCTCCCTATCTGGAGGCAATCCTGGGAGATCATCTGGGAACACATCTAAGAACTCTCTGACCACTGGAATCTCTTCAGGGTAAACTTCACCTTTTTCCGTCTCAACCATATAAGCTAAATACCCCTGACAACCCTTACTAAGCATCCTACTGGCTGTCATTGCAGTGATCAAACTAGTAGCAATCGCCTTCCGTACCCCACGGAATACTACCTCTGGCTCCCCTAATCGTGCCAACTTAACTTCTTTTCTGTAACAATCCATTGTAGCTCTATACTTGGATAACCAATCCATTCCTAGTATAACATCAAAATCTTGTATATCTAACACAATCAGGTCTGCCGGAAACTCTCTCTCCTCAATCACAATCTTTCCATCTCTAATCACTCTATCTGCTATCAACAAGTTTCCGGTCGGAATGGATACTAGCATACTATCCAATGGTAGAACTAGTGCATTCACTTTCATCGCAAAAGGCACGGATACAAAAGAATGTGTAGCCCCTGGGTCAATCAAAACATAAGCAGAATAGTCAAAAATCGAGATCATACCGGTAACAACCTCCGGAGCTACATCAGCCTCCTGCTGAGTGACTGCAAAAACACGAGCCTGGGTGCTAGGTCTACCAGCCTGAGCTGCTGAAGTAGACTGTCCTCTGCCCATCGCACCCCTGGTAGAGACTGAGGTACCCCGTCCTCTCATCTGGAAACTCCTACCTCCTCGTCTCTGACCCGTGCTCATCTGAGAGGCAGCTGTAGCTGAAGATCCAGCTTCTGAACTAGTAGTGATCATCTGTGGGCAATCTCGTATAAAATGTCCCTCCTGCCCACACTGATAACATGTAGGGCCTCTGGTCTTATATCTGCACTCTCCCTCATGTCTCCTCCCGCAGATACTGCACTGTGGGAAACTACCCCTGGTATCGCGGGATCCTCCTGAAGCTGCTGGTGATCTGAATGATCCCTGTCTAGAGGATGTCCCCCTGCTCATCCTCCTCCAACCTGTCCATTTGGGCTTCTGATCCTTCTTTGTTGTCTTACTTGACCCTTCCTGTGGCTGACTGGAGCTACTGCGCTTACTTCCTGATTGTCTACTCTGTTCATTTCTCTCTACCTCCAGTGCCGCTTCAACTAATCTGCCATATCTATCCTTTGGGGCCCATGAAAGATGAACTTTCAAATCTGCATGCAAACCTGCAAAGAATCTTTTGCTCTTCTGTTCTTCATTCTCTGCAATCAGAGGGACTACCCGGATCAACTCAGAAAATCTCTTTTCGTAATCTGCCACGGACATAGATCCCTGCTGTAAACTGAAAAACTCATCCGTCCGTGCATCCTGGTACGTCTGAGGGTAAAAATGTACTCTATACTCCCTCTCAAATACTGCCCAGGAAATCCCCTCCGGGTATCGTCTCTCTAGGGCCTCCCACCAGTCCTGAGCCCTATTCTCCAGCAAAAATGAAGAGAACTCTACTCTTTGCTCCTCTGAGCAATCCATCACCCTATAAATTTTCTTCATACGATCCAGCCATTCTAGGGCATTCTCTGGATCTCCCTTGCCATCAAACGGCGTTCCACCCAGCTTCTTTACTCTCTCTATATCATTTCTCCTATCAACAGGAGCCTCCCGCGGCTGCTGCTGCTGCTGCATCGCCGCTGCTAGCATCTGAGCAAACTGCTGCGGATCAAAACCTCCCATAGCCTGGCCACTCGGTCCAGCTTGCTCAAACGTAGGTGGCTCAGCTGGGGCATTCACAGACTCAGTACCATGCTCGGACCCCTCAAAAAGTGGAGTCTCAGTAACTGGAGCTCCTGCGAGAGCTCTACCGGAACCCCGTCGACCACGTCCGCGACTACGTCCGCGTCGATCCATAGTGCTGTGATTTCAAGACATCAAACTTGTAAAGAATTTGAAAATCATTTCAAAATATGATGCATGACGTTAAAATACATGTGGTTGTGTATTTCATTATCAAATCATAACATACTATACTTTTATTTTCAAAATTGCGCTTAAACCGCGCTCTGATACCACTCTGACAGACCCCATTTCCTAGGCGATCTGCTGGCACCCTACGGTGACCCTCCAGTTAGCCCTTATGCTCAACTAAAGAATCCCCCGCAGAGCTAAGCCATATTCTTTCTCAACATTTACGAAAACAGCGGAAACGAGGGGAAATTTTTCATTTTTATTTTAAAACCTTTTCAAAATATTTTATAAAAATTTGGGCAGCATCCCGTCTGTTTTTCGGACTTTGCCACCCTGTAAATAATAAAATTTAACACTTCTAAAATCATAAAAACAATTTCCCCCAACTACGGAGCCTCAGGCTCTCAATTTCCCACACAACCACAACCACAAATTCAAGTTTCAATTTATGAACTAGTTATCAATAAAATCTCATGTCATGCATCAATTTACTTCAAAACATAATTTAAATCCACAAAATAATATTTACAAAACCATGTGGATCTAACAAAATATTTACATCACTTAATATTAAACCAAAATATAATTGGGAAATCACATTAGCACTGACGCCGCGGCTATCTAATGTCGTCCGGGGAAATCCGCAGCTATGGTACCTGTGCCTGGGAGGTTTGTTTAAAAATACAGAAAATATTGGGTGAGCTTTAAAAGCCCAGTGAGTGTCATAATGTATCATTTAAACCATACTTTATAAAAACCTCCCTAAAACATTTTCAAATTTATTTATTTTCAATCAAGTTTCATGCATTAATAATATAAAACATATATTGCACGGTTTTCAATTTCATAAAGGGATCTCCTATGGTTGCGGGGTTTTTATTCTAAAACTCTTCTTTTTCTTTTTAATGAAACGAACTGGTCCGACTCCGCTCGAAGGTGTCCTGCCAACCAGTCGTTTTCATTATCATAAACCGGATATGGTCCGACTCCGCTCGAAGGTGTCCTGCCAACCAATCCGGCTCCCGTCAACCTATAGTGACCCGTGCCTCATGGTACCCTAGTATAGAGCGGGATCCTGAAACGCTCTCTATCCGGTTCATGTAGCGGAATCCTGCATCGCTATAGAGCGGAACTCTGTCTCGCTCGAGTAAGCTAGCAAATAATATACCTTTCACGCGCATTGGGCTAATCTCTCAGACATCTGACTGACACGACATCTTGCGGGTATCTCCCGCGGTTAGTTTAGTTAGTGACATACTGACAGTACTAACTCTACCAATGCGCGCTTCGGGTACTCAACCCAGACCGGTACTAATATGATACTATCATGGGTAAGCCATCGGTTTTATTTTCATATTTTCAATCCATTTCACATATAAGCAATTCAAACATGAAACCATTATTTCATGAAATCACAAAATCATAACATCAGTTACCGTGCTATTTATCATTTAAATCATATTTCATTTTCATCAAAAATATCAAAACATGCATGAAACATCCATTCATTTATCAAATCAACAAAAGCGTATAAAATCAGTTTGACACTCACCTTCCGCTATTAATCCAAATGGATTTCCGGAAGCCTCTAAAACTGCGCTCTAGCGCTCTTCCCTGGCTCCACCGGATCGCTCGTCACCTACACAACATATATATACGTAAATTTACGCTTGCGTCAACCTCCGTAAACTCAAAATAATTAAAAACTACGTCGTCGTCTCTAATTGACCATTTTTAGGCGTAATTTCTCCATTTTGATTCTTTAATCAAATTTCCAACTTTTATCAACTTAAATACGCCTAATTAAACTCATTAGGGTCGTCCGAACTCTCAACGGACGCCGTATGGGTCAATTTACCAAATTGCCCATAAAACTAGTTTACGCGCGATTTTGGTTTCTCTTTTTGAATCCTTAGTATTTTCTTAACTTTCTAAGCTCCTTATCAACTTAAATCACATATTAATCAACTTGTTTTCACTCAAAAACAACCCACCAACAAATCACAACAAAACCCCTTTCGAATCAACTTATTTCTAACCAAAACATCAATCTTTAAACTCAAACAACTCACCCCTTTCTCTATCGCGTTGACTTTGCTTTGGGGTGGTTTTGGGCTGTTTTTGGGATGGATCTAGGCTGAGATTGGGCTGGTTTCTTTCCTCCTTTCTCCCCCTCTCTTCCTCTCTCTCTTTCCCTCTCGGCCTCACCGTCGCACGGCGTCACTGCTGCCGTCGATCTGCTGTCAAACCGCGCAGGTGGAGGGCTGTCTTGGCCGTGGATCAGGTCCGTTTCAGCTCCATTCAGGTCTAGCTTGAGCTGATCTTGGTGCAGGTTGGGATGGAGCAGCTCGTCGCCGTCGATTGGAGCTGTCGGTCGGCGATTTCAGCTTCGGTTTCACCTTGATCTGTCACGGTTCTGCTGCACGTTTCTGCTTCGGTTTGCGGCTGGATAGCGACGTTGAACGGCGGGGGTGCACGGCTGGTCGGCGTTGGTGGCTTCTCCTTCTTCTTCTTCTTCTTCTCTTCTCTTCTCTCTTTTCTCTTTTCTTTCTTCTTCTTTCTTTCTTTCTTTCTTCTTTGCGAGAGAGAGAGACTGGTTTTATGTTGATTTAAAAGTCAACACACATTTCTTTGGCTTCTGTTTTCCTCCCCACAATTCTCATTAATTCCACTTATTCCCTAAAACAATTCCATTCTCCTCCCTTAGATTCTAGCTTAATCTCACTACGACCACAATTATTAAAAATTATCTTCACTTTAATCCATTTCTACCTTAGAAATTATTCAACTTCACTTATCATTTTAACTTCCCGTTTAATCTCCAATTGACTTTAAATCAATTCCAATGGGTTCTCTATGACCTTAAGCGTCTCCATAATTAATTTAGATCTCTAATCACCACTTAGGGACGATTCCTAGGTATCCGTACAATAATAAAAATAGAGGGTTTACATATGTAATATGTAATCATCAAATATAAACATTTAGGGGAAAAAAAAGCGTGGTTTTAGTGCCAATAAAATAAAATTCGGCTTCCTTTCAGATAATAATAATAATAATAAATTTGGGTTATATGTACATCTTTTTATATAGGGTGAGGTTATTGTCATCCTAAAAAATTACTTCGTACGCCCATTTTCTAAATACATTTTAATTAGAAAAATATCCATATATAAAATTATTTATAAGAACAAAATAATTTAAAGAAATAAAATAAAATTACTTTTTAATTCATCTATATAACTAATTGTCATAAACCTTAATTCCTCATTCATCCTAATGTTTGAAAATCTTAAACTAATTCAATTAGAAAATCTCAAATTTATCTATCCATGATAAATTAGACTGAAAACTACTAAATTTGTGGTTCCTGGAGAGAAAGAAATTTAGATCTATAACATAACCACTTCAAATATCATAAGCATTGACCTTACACACTCTTGAGACCCAAATTAAATTAATTAATCATCAAATGCATAATCAAAGAGGATTGCTTAATTCCAGTTGTCAAATGCATGCTGACTCGAATTCTTAATTCTAAACATGCAAGAGATCTTAAAATATTTACCTTAGTTTTCAATACACACACACACACACCTCAATTCTGATGTATTTTTTCTTTAAATTCAGCTGGTTTTAGAAGTTTTAACATAAGGCTTTGGGGAATCTTATATATTTTCTTTTCATCCATTGTGAGATGGATGGGGGCAAGCTTGCAAGTGTCAAGAAGAGAGATGAGGACAAATGGTCAAGTAAGAAAATATAATATATCCAACTTTTTAGTGACAATTATGGTGTAGGGAAAGCATTACAAGGTGCCGAAAGTTGAAAAAAGGTTGTGACTAGTAGGAAGCTGTTTGTGAAGTTAAAGATTAACTCATTGAATGTTCGTGGTGATGAGAGCAACTTTATAGGTGGTGGCAATGCACTCATCCTCATATTGCTTATCCTGACCCCTTGTAAATGTAGACATTAACATTCATTATTTGTTCTTTTTTTGATTAAAAATAATTAAGAATATGAATAGGGACATAGTCAGAAATCTCATTCAAAGTGGGCTAGAATTAAATTTTTAAAAGAACTTCGACATTATGAAAGCATTTTATAAAATAAAAAAACATAGACATATCTAATTAAAGAAAATATAACAAGTCTTACTTACCCTTTAAAATTCATACTATAAATAAACAAAAATAAAAATAAAAATAAAAAGGCTGAACAAAATATAAAAGAAATATAAAATATAAGTAAAATCAAACATCAATCAAACTGTAATTAAAGATATTTAAATAATCAAATTTATCAAATATAAATTATAGAATAACAAAACTATAACATCAATAATTTTTCTTTAAACATAAACAATCTACATTTTGACAATCATAATTTATAATTACTACTGTATTTTAAATTAAATAGTGCATTAGAAAAAACACCAAAGATATTAAATTTAAGTAATATATTATGTAACTAATATTATGATAAAAAAGAAAAGCAAAGTGTGAAAAATTTAAGTAAAATTTCAGATCTAATATATGAAATAAAATTATTACATATGCAATATTTGAATAGAAATAAAATATAAACAAGAAAATATATATATAATAGATTTGGAATGAATACATATTTGTTTTGATATTAAAAAAATTAATAACTGAATATATATATTTAAAATAAATATAGTTTTATTGTTGTTTTATATATATATAAATATATATATATATATATATATTATATTTTACAATGTGGGCTAGGGTGGCTTGACTATCCGTCCCTGTGTGAAAATGATGATAAAAAAGTCGATGAAAAATTTACTTTGCAGGCTGGTGGGCCGTAGCACTGTGTGGTTGGTTCTGGTGTGCACTTTTGTCACCGTTTGTGGCTCCTTTAGATTAGGCTCATGTGCAAGTACGAACCTAAACTATATATATATATAAACTATATATATATTATTCCATTGTGGGCTAGGATAAGTTTGAGCCTACTATAGCCCATACAGTGCTACGTCCTTGAATATAAAAAATGGAGATTTATCATTTTCAGCCAAATAAAAAGAGAGTTTTTGTTTTTACCCAATATTTTATATAAATTTGTTTTTAGCCTCTCAAACAAATTATTTCCATTCTATACCCAAGATTACTAAATTACCCTTCAAATTAAAATCACCCAATTGCCCTAAGCGAAATTACCAAAATAGTCTTCTTCTTCCTCCTATTTCCTACTAGCATTTAAACTTCTCTTCTCTTTCTCTTTACTCTATTCATGGTTTTTGTTCTCTTCCATTCACCATTATAGCCGAAAGTTAAACCTCCTAGTAAGGGATTCTTCATTTGAGCTTCTTTGTTCATTGAAGGTTTTTGATCCATTCAAGTGTAATCCGTTTTGAAGCTTCTTCTTTCATTTCAAGTGATTTGAGTTTCGAAGGTAATGTATGTGTTTTTGTTGGTTGGTTTTTAGGTTATTTTGTTCAAATTGTAAGGTAAAGGCTTTAAGAGTGATTTGGTTGTGATAAATGTCATCCGAAAGATAGATTTGTAGATTTGTAGTTTCTGCAAAATCTGCAACGAAATCGGTTTTTAAATTAACTAAAAAATCGATTTCGGTTTTTACAGAGGTGTAAAACCGATTCTCTATTGTGATCGGTTTTTCATGCCACTCAAAAACCGAAATCGGTTTTTCATGTATATGAAAAACCGATTTGAGCAATTTTTGATGTTTTCGATATTTGTTGTGTTTTGGATGCCGTGTATTAAATTTTAGTGTTATATGTGGTTAGATATGATCGTAGGCAGTGTTAGCATAATTGTGATATATCTTTTGTTTTTAATGATGGACATTGATTTATTGTGTTAGATTTTGTTATATATGATTGTACTTTGTAATGTTGTCCCATTATAGTGAGACTAATTAAACATTCTTTGAATGTTATAGGAATGACTCACGAAACGATCGTCATCAACTTTGATGGAGAGTGGAATGGATCTAACTACGTTGGGGGTGAGTCGATCATGTGTGGGGTCTCTAAAGATAGTAGTTTTTCATCGTTGGTGGATGTTGTGTATAGAGAGACTAGCATTGATAGAAGAATGTGGGATATTCGTATATATTATTTACTACAAAGCATGACAAATGGTCAAGTGAAAAAAATACGTATCATGTCCGATCTTGGTGTGGTTGGTTTGATGGCGGTGAGAAATGTTGATGTTAGAGAGATTTACATTGATAAGGTTGTAAGAGATTTTGGAGCTGGAGTTAGTAGGCATATCGTTCGTCCAAATGTCACCGACTCAATACCAGACATAAGACATGAGATGCCAAATAGTAATAGACCTGTAGATCCGTATATGGTTCAAAGTCAATTTTATCTGACTTCAGGTGTTGGTAGCAATCAGGTTGATGCTTCGGTCACCCCATTTACATCTATGGAAGGTCCTATTTATGACATTAATAATGATTATATGAATGATGTTAGTGATGATGGAGAGCAAGACACAGATGATAATGGTGATGGGACAGGGGATAGTGATGAAGAGGAAACTGGAGATAGTGATGAAGAGAAAGCAGGAATTAATGATGTCGATGAGGATGAAGGGTTTCCAAAAATAAGATTTTCGGGTTTACAATTTCAGAACAATCTTTCACAACCATACTGGATTGTTCCCGGTGTAGAACTGAGCGACATTGAGGCTACTTCAAGCGCTATGTCAACTGTCTATCAACGTGGTACTTTGTATAAAGGTGCATTCTTTGATAGTAAACAAGAAATGTGTACAGCTATTGGAGAATATGCTCTGAAATCCAAGTTTGAATATCGTGTTAGACGTTCAGACGCGGAACGATTTGAAGCTGGTTGCAAGGATAAGAGTTGTAGCTTTATAGTTCGTGCAAGATGCAGAACAGGTTGTTCGATATGGTTTGTATTGAAGTATGTGGCGGAACACACGTGCCGTCAGGTAGCCATGGAATCACATATGAAAAGTGTGAAGGCTATTGTTATCGGAAAATTATATGGGGGAAAGGTGGGGAGGGATATTTATACACCTAATCGTTTGATCGGAGAAATGCTAGAGCAGTATGGTGTGCAGATCTTGTACAGTAAAGCTTGGAAGGCTTTATAATATGCAAAGAAACTAGCATATGGACAAGCGGACGAGTCATATCAACAGTTTTCGTCCTACTTTGAAATGTTAAAAGTATCAAACCCCGGCACCATGACGGCAATTGAGAGGGATGAAAACAACCGGTTCTTGTATTCGTTCGATGCACTTGGAGCTTGTATTGAGGGTTTTCGATCTTACATGAGACCGGTTGTTGCTATTGATGCCACCCATTTGAAAGGTGAATACAAAGGGGTGATTTTTTTTGCTGCCTGCAAAGATGGGTCGGAGATGATTTATTCCATTGCTTTTGGATTTGCTGATGGAGAGTCAGACCCTTCATGGACTTGGTTTTTAAGCAGATTACGAGAGGCGATCGGTGTGTGAAACGATTTGCTTATCGTATCCGATCGTCACAAAAGCATATCAAATGGGATGAGTGTAGCTTTTCCCGAAGTCCCTCACATATTGTGTTTTTTCCATCTATGGCAAAACCTGAAGCAACACTGTAAAAAGTATTCAAATGTAGTGGAAAAAGCATTTTACAGTGCAGCATACAGTCATATGCCATATGACTGCGATAGAATGTTAGAAGAAATTCGGGCGTTGCATCCGAAATCATATGACACTTTGGTTAAGGTTGGGGTAAGTAGGTGGTCACGGGCATATTGTCCAAACAGAAGATATGACATGATGACCACTAACATTGCAGAATCACTCAACAATTGCATGATGCAAGCACGTTGTTTGCCAATAACTACCGCACATGAATATGTGAGAAATGTGTTACAAAGATGGTTTAATAATAGACGTGGTGTTGCTGAAAACTCACGACTTTTGTTACCATTGCTGCGTACGATCGAATCATGTTGGCCAAAAATTTATCAACGGAAGATACCGTACATCCTATTACAGAACCGATCACATACAGTGTTCTACATCCTAGCAAAGGTGATGCGGTGGTTAATATTGAAACGTGCACATGCACTTGCTTGAAGTGGAACTTAGATCAGTTGCCATGTATTCATGCATGTGCTGTAGCCAAGTATCATAATTGTACGTTGTTAATTTCTATATTTAATGTCATATCATATTTTTACATTTAAATAAATATTTATGATACATGTAAGGTTTAAGGGCGTCAGTTGTGATACACTTTGCAGTCATTATTATAGCACAGAGTGGCTGAAAGCTGCATATGCACATCCGATCAATCTCGTTCCTAAATTGTTTAATTGGAATGTTTCTGCGGAAGTTAGAAGCATGATTGTACTACCACCCATAGGAAAAAGGTAAGCAGGTAGGCTGAAAGAGATTCGGATTCCTTCCGTTGGGGAAGCTCATCGAACTAAGAAGTGTGGAAGATGTGGTCAGAGGGGACATAACTGTCTTCGTTGCCCTAACCCCCCAATATCCTTCAGTGGAGGGACGAGCGGAGCTGCAAGTGCAGAAGCCCAAACTAGCGAAGCTGCTACTGCAGAAGTTGGAACAAGTGCAAATGCTCATCCAAATACTGCGCCCTCACGAAGATGCCACCTCTATCATGAGACTGGACATAACCAACGTCGATGCCCGCAACGGTTTTCTCCTCCCAATCAAATGATGGGTAATGATCCAAACATTGATGATTAGACACATTAATTAATTGAAGCTTTTATTTTAATAATATGTATTATGTTATTTCACGCTTACTTGTTTATGTTGATTTAATCTTCATCAGAGTACAATGAAACTTATATTATTTTTTGTTTAATGACGCCTTGCAAGTATTTTATTAATTAGAACACATATAGCATGTAAATGTGCATTTATTTATTTAGCATATGTTGAAATTTTGGGAACTCAAACTTTTATTATGACACAAGTATCCTCAGTTATATGACACATTATTTAGCATATGCAGGCAATAATATACACCAGGTCTAAATTGGTAAAAGAAACTGATTTCGTGATTCAGGTTGATCGGTTTTTTAGGTTGATCGGTTTTTCATTATTGATAAAAAACCGAAATCGGTTTTTAATAGCTCATAAACCGACATTGCTTCATCTGCCATATGCACGTCTGATCGGTTTTTCCGTTAAAGGAGAAACCGATTTCGGTTTTTAAGCCCACTTAAAAAACCGATCTTTGTCTTTCTTGAGTTCATCCCCTTCTGATGGCTCTTGGTGGGCAACAAATGACCCCGACTTACTTAAATTTAAACAATTAAAGTAAAATTGGGTCAATAACTTACGTAATGACTATGTATGGTGAAGTTGAAGTTAAACCTGGTATTCGGTGATAACATTTTCACATTGTACAAATCTTAATGTAGATTCATCTAACCATGTTTTATTGTTATATTAGTTGATACTGAAATGCAACATTAATTCTATGGTTTTTAGTGTATTTTGATCACTGGAAACCTAACATTTGAAGGGAAAAGGGGTCAAAATCTCTCAAAATGCCATGATCGGTTTTCCATATTGGTTAAGAAACCGCAATCGGTTTTCCATTAACCTTAAAAACCGAACAATAATTTATCCCACTTTTTCGTCTGATCGGTTTTTCATGCGTATGAGAAACCGATTTCAGTTTTTACACACCACTGAAAAACCGATTAGACGATTATTTCTCATTTTTGGATATTATTGAATAATACTATATATTCATTCATTATATGGTAATCGATAACCTATAATCAAGAATGAAAATATCGATATCTTAGATGATCCAAACGTATATGTGGCTTCCATCTTTATTTATATAATATTGATAGAATGGCATAAATTAAATTTTATATAGTTTTCCATATAATCACATAGGCATCAAGTGTAAACTTTTTTATCTCCACACCCATCATTTTAAAAAACCTTCATTCTTTTACTTTAGGAAAAAAAAAAACCTATTAATTAAATTTTAAAAAACCTTCATTCTTTATTAAGTGTTATTTATATACATTATTTGTGCGACTCCACCGATTTTATTCACTGTTATTATTATATATTATCAGAACCTGAAATTTTAAATTAGACTTTAAGTTATTAGAACCTTAAGTTCTGGATTTCAATTAATATAACTTGAAGTTCTAAACTTTAATTTATTAGAATAAGAAGTTCTATATTTTCAATTTAATTAGAACCAAAAGTTATATATTCTAAATTTGTTTAGGGCCAAAAGTTCTACACTTCCCATTTAATTACAATCAGAAATTATATAAGTAATTAAAATGATTGGTGTGATTTAGAAAAGAATTCCAATCTCAATTACACCAAAACCTGAAATTTTGAGTTACTATCAAATTTAGATATGTAATTATGAAATACAATCACATCATAGCTTGAAAACAATTAAAAAAAATTATAACGTGATTTCATTGATTATAAATCGTTACATATTATTCATAAAAATGATGTATTATATAAATGAATGAATAATTAATAAAACTGATGTATTATATGAACATTTATTCATAAAATGTATAACTATTTATGTTAAGAGGTATGTATAGATCCATCAGGATTAATTGTTATTTATGTTGCTCAAATAAATAACTTATATAATTTAGAGATAACTTAGGCTAGAGGCTTATAGAGATATAGAGATTGAAGGTTCATTCTGATCAATCAAGATCAATCATTATTTATTACTTGTATTATATGAACATTTATTCATATAATTGGAACCGGCGGTAAAATGTATAACTTTTTTTTTTTTTTTTTTAAATTTGAAGGACAATGTATAACTATTTATGTTTGGAGAGGATATGACGTTGTTATTTTGTTTTACAATAAGTAAAGCAAAATTAGGAAGATTTCTTTGAAGAGTTTTTCTTTCTTCTTTTCTTAAGTTTTTTTCTTTTTTTTTGAAAGCTCCTTTTTTACGGTGTTTTTTTTTTTTTTAATTTTTTGGTGAACACCTCTTTTTTTAAGTTTTTGATTAAAATTTTGCATTTGTGTGTTGCAATTTAGTGGAACATTAGGATTTTGTAAAAATATTAGAAAATGCTCCCATTTAATTAATAAAAATAAATACAATTACTTATATAAATGAATGAATAATTCATAAAAATAAATACAATTACTTATATACAACCTCTCCATCAGAGTCAACTATCAATTTTCCAAATTTATTTACTTTATACAATGATGTCGAAAAGGTATACAGATCCCTTGCAATCTCTGCCCTCAGTGCAATGACATCTGCAACCTGATCCGGTCGTCTTGATTTCCATGTAGTCTCGTTTGATTGTAACAAATCACGTATGTACATGGCCACATATGCTCCACAGCTCGTCCTGTATTAATAACAAATTAATTAAATGATGTTATCATACCATTAAATATAAAATAAAATAATATATATATATTATATATATAAATATTAAATTTTCATTAAGTTACAAATTTACTCACCCATCGGGTTGCTGGGGCACAACCGATCTATCAAGACGTTCAACTGTCCATCGCTCATCCACATGTGGCATCTCTATCTGGGTCCTCTCATAAAATCCCACAAACCGCAATAAAATGGGCATCAAACACACCAGCGGCTCAAGTGGCTCAATGCGGAAAGCTAAGTCAGTATGTGCAAGAGAATCATATATTAATATCTTCTTCTATCTCAGGCACACCTGACAAAGGACCCAGTGATTTTGATCTAGGCTACATGGCAGCAACACCTGCAATTTGAAGACGTCAATGATATAAGACTAATTTAAATATTTAAATGATCAAATAATAACTTATAATTTTTCATACAACACTCACATTTTCAAATTCCCACCACGGTACTAATGAGTCTAACTTGCCAGAACCGAATGTTAGCCACTCTGAGGGTACATCAGCTGTAATCGGATCAAATGTTTTTCATTTGAGGACGTATTGCTCTCTATAGTGTAATGTCATCAATGCCTGCAAGATAAAAAATTAAACATGTTATCACACTTAAGGGACATATGACGATAAATTGTAACGACATAACTTATTAAAATGTAAACACTCACAAATAAAGAGCTCCCATGAACCGCATATCTAGTGACCTCAACCTCATTCCACTTCTTTTGTAAACACATCAAATAAGAATCGATGTGCTCAAAAGTGAACCATCTGTTCTCATCCTCAATGGTTCGCAATGTGTCTGGTATCACGCACCACTGACAACGATCAACTGCACGCCTAAAATAAAAGAAAAAAAAAAGGTTAAATTTTTTTTAATAGTAACCAACATAAAGGTATAAAACTACTTATTATCAAAAACTGAGATCCAATGACGTGGAAGAAGCTTTGTATTCATTGTAGACAACCTCTACGTGGTCTACAGACTCTGTCACCTCCTCAACCTGCTTTTGGGGCACCTTCTTTTTCTTTTTTGGCAATCCAGGATCAGTGTATGGTGTCCGCAGAGATGCCACTGGCTTCGTCTTTCGTTTGCCCCGCTCCTGGATGACCTCATCATGCAACTGTAAGGAAATCAAAGCTATCAATTAAAATAAACATTTAGAATTCTAAATCAAACTGTAACACAATTGAAATACTATACGTACCTGGTCATCACCACGTTCATCCTCCTGATGGACCTCCTGCTCCTCCTAATGGATGGTTGTCTCGTCTCTATGGATAGGCGACTGATGGATTACCTCATCATGATGGCCAGGTGACTGATGGACCCCCTCGTCCTCATGTGGTGGTAGTGGTGGTGGTGGTGGGGGGGATGGGGGTGGGGGGGGGGGGGGGGGGGAGGTGGTGGTGGTGGGCTATAGATATGGTCATCAGGGACAATGCTCCCATCATCATCATCATCATCATCATCATCGTCATCGTCGTCGTCGTCGTCGTCGTCGTCGTCATCATCCATAGGAATCTTTAAATATTCTTCCACCCGTCTCAGCCTTCTATCCATCTTACTTACTTTCTTGTAGGTTGCCTTCTGTAAACCCACAAGGTACTCAAACAACTGCATCACCTGCATAAGTCATTTTACACAATGTAAACAATTGAACAAAAAAAATTTCGATAGAGTCTCCCCTGTTTTTTGAGTATCCAGGGAAATATAACCTGCATATTTAAAATTACACTTCATCTATCATGTTTAAAGACTCCGTCTCTCTATCCCACTTCATATGATTATACAACATATCCACAACTTTTCTATTTACTCAAATGCACATTTACTTAACAATGAAATAAAAAAAAAAAACGATTAGGATTCGTACCTCAGAATGTACTGTAAGTACATCGTGCACCTTTTTTGCTCGTAACTCCGTAAAGCTATCCTCTGATTCAGGCTGTGCACTTGGGATGTCTTCATGCTGCTCCTCATCATCCCTTGCATCATCATCATCATCACGTGCATCATCATCATCACCATGTGCATCATCATCATCCTCCTCACTCCCTCCGCCACCTACTTTATGTACCTCTTCGCCAACCAAATGCTTCGGATTGAATGATGTCCAATAATTCGTCTCCTTTTCTGCATCAGTAGGCTCAAGGGTTTGTGCAATACCAACTATCTGCAATATACATATATAAATGGTTAGTTATATTATTATTAAGGATGGTTAAAACAAAAAAAATGAAGGAAACCATTTTCAATTACTTTCACCACTTACAGGGGGAAAATCATTCAGGTTGGTTATGCCTTTCGCGGTCCTCTTCAGTGTCCGTCTCCTACACCTTGGCAGTTCATTTTGCAAGGATTGATTATCTTTAGCTATCTTCTCTCGTAAGACCGGGAATATTTCCACCAACCACCACTATAATTTGATTAAACAAATAACAAACATATAGTTAGTGTATATATATATAAAATAAAATTCTATATATCAACCAATTAAAAGGAAACTATTATTAATTATTTATATACCATATTAAGTATACCTGAAATGCCGGAATATAACCATAAAGATTAATGGTCTTCGGTGGGTTTTTCACCCGCTCTTCATTAATCGCCATATGGAGACAATGGATCAGCGTACTATAGCTCAATGTACCCCAAGGGAACGAGTTCCATAACTCCGCATTCTCTATCATCACCCACATAAAATGACCAATGCTAGCTCTGTCATCCTGCCCCAGGAAGATATGGAAAGCAATCCCTACATTTGCTAACTTCAAAAGATCCTCATCATTTAAAATATTTTCACCCGTACCGCCCTGACGTCCTGTATGGCTCCTTGCCTCAACAAAGGTGGCTAGACTGGGGACACTCGGCGACACCCCATCAAACAATCGCCATAGGATGCTCTTTACATCATTTTGCACCGTATTGAAGATTTCTCGATCTACACCCCCAAAAGGAAGTCATGTCACCAATAAAAACTTCTGTTTCCCAAACCTATATGTTCTTCCCCCGATTTCAAACCACATTTCATCACGGCGCCCACCGGGAACCTCCACCTCTCTAACAAGAAACCATAATATCACTGAAGCAGCTGTTGTATTGTTGCTGTTGATCTCTAAAATATGTCCGAATGGGCACTCTCTTATGAACCGGTCGTATAAGCCTCGTCTAGTAATCACCGCAATGATTTTACCAAGCCATTTTTGCCCAATATGTGTATTCCCGCTCGAATTCTTGCTAATTGTTTGTGAACTATATTTGTACTTGAAATCCATCTGTAGAAAACAACCAAAAACAGCAAATGATTAGTATAGTATTCAAATGTGAACAAAGAAAATCGGTTTTTAACTATGGCTGGAAAACTGATCAATGATATTGATCGATTTTTCACCAAGGCTGGAAAACCGATCAATGATCAATATCATTGATCGGTTTTCCAGCCCAGTGTGAAACATCGATCAATATCATTGATCGGTTTTTCACCAAAATCGATCAATGATAGAAAACAACCAGAAACTGCAACTGACTAGAATAATATTCAAATGTGAACAACTAAAATCGATTTTTAACTATGGTTGGAAAACCGATCAATGACATTGATCGGTTTTTCACCAGGGCTGGAAAACTGATCAATGATAGAGAATAACCAGAAACAACAAATGATGTATAGTATTCAAATGACAAATGTGAACAAATATAATCGGTTTTTAACTATGGCTGGAAAACCGATCAATATCATTGATCGGTTTTTCACCAGGGCTGGAAAACCGATCAACGATGTTGATCGGTTTTCCAACTCTGGTGAAAAATCGATCAATGATATTGATCGGTTATTCACTTCGGTTTTTCACAGTACAGAAGAGAAAAACCAATCAACCTGTTGAAACCGAAGTGCAAAACCCCGAAGTCGAAAACCGAAGTTAACAACTGATTGTGAAAAATCGATTTGAAAAACTGATTGTCAACAACCGATTTCAAAAACCGATTGTGAAAAACCGATTTCAAAAAATACAAAGGCCGACGATGATCGCAGCGTCATAACAACACAAATCTAACCTATTTCAACACAAAAACAACACAAATCTAACCTATTCTAATCTAATCATCATAACCTAACACAAATCCAACATAATTTAATCATCATAACACAAAAAACATCTCAAATTTTCAAAACGAAATTAAAAAGTCCCTAACATGGTAGATTCGAGTACCTTGCCAAACTTGAGAGGGTCGCCGGCGGTCGGAGATGGTCTGCCAATGTCAAAAACGGCGAGAGAATGGCTGGAAACTGTCGAACGGCTGGTCGGGTCGTGCAAGGGGCGATCGGGTACAGGTCGCACAGTGTGGGTCGAGTTTTTGAATGGGAAATCGGTGATAAAAATGACTTTTCACCGATTTCTTACAAATATATATAGGAGGGGCTGTTTTGTAATTACATATTTTGGTTTTTTTAATTTTTTTGAAAATTAAGGGCTTATAGGTAAATATATGTAAGGGCATTATGGGTATTTTGGGTGTATAATGAAATTAATTTGTTTGAGGGGTTAAATTCAATTTGTTTAAAAATATTTGGTAAAAACAAAAATTATCATTTTGAAATGGGTATTTTTGGCAATTTTCGCTATAAAAATTGAACATAAAGCCGGGAAATTTTAGTAGGACATTCTGAATATATACTAAAATGCATTGTTTATGTCTGTGTATTCATGTATATAGAGAGAGGTGTTCTTTAGTATAAAACATCCATACCCTGTTGAAATTTAATGAATTTGGATGCATGTTAATGTTAAGAAAAATGAGTTATGCTTGGGGAAACTAGTTTAAAATTTTTCGGATTTGGGAATTATTATTTTTTTTTTTCTGATTTTTACTATGTTCTGCCATCTTTTTAGCTTAACACAATTTAAATAATGGTTCCCGACCTCAAAAAATTTAAAATTTGCTTCTACAAGTATATATATTTTTTCATCATCAAAATTCATTAAATTTCATGAAGAAGTAGAAAGTGTGGATATAAGAAAATTTGCTCTTGAGAATTCATATATATATATATATATGTGTGTGTGTGTGTGTGTGTATTTATCCGTATATTTCTTTTTGTGAAAAATATCAAAAATAACAACTCTAAAAACTGAAAATTCATATATAACCACAAAATTATAAAAATTCAATTTTAACCTCTCAAACAAACTAATATCTTTCTATACCCAAGTTACCCATTTTACCCCTAAGTCAAAAGTTGACCATACACTCTTGTTTTTGTAAAATTCAAAACAAAAAACCAACACGAAATTACAAAACTACCCTCATCTATTTCATGGCACAAAACTCGGTCAACAAACAAATCCAAAGCAAAATCATCCAAAGCAAAATCAACTGGTTTCATATCTACATCACAACCCAGTTTCTGACCGACCGCCGACCGCCGCCCATCGCTAGCCTTGTCTCACCGTTTCGCACCTTGGCCGACGTCCTCCAACCACCGGCGAGCGTCTTCACCCATCCAAACCTTGCCGATCTCCTCTAACCTTGCCGATCGCCCAACCATCACGCCCGACCACCCATCGCCAGCCTTGTCTCACCATTTCAGACCTTCGCCGACCTCCTCCAACCACCGGCGAGCATGATCACTACCTCCATTGCTGACGGTAAGTGACAAAAACTCCATTTGATAGTTTGAGTTTTATATGTGAAATTTTTTTAGTGTTGATTTAGTTTGTTTGTGTTATGGATGTTGGATTAGTTTAGTATGGTTAGATTAGATTAGTTTTGGTTGGATTTTGGTGGATAACACATGAAAATGGAGGTTTGGGTGTATAAAGAAGACAATGAGGTTGGGTTTTGCACAAAACCGGGTTTAATGCACCAATTAAACCTGGTTTTAACCCAAAATCGGGTTTAATTGGTGCATTAAACCCGGTTTTTACAAACACTGGGTGTAATGGATGCATTAAACCTGGTGTTTGTGAAAACCGGATTTAATGCATCCATTAAACTCGGTTTTGGGTTAAAATCGGGTTTAAGTGGTGCATTAAACTTGGTTTTGTGCAAAACCAGGTTTAAGACAATTAAACCTGGTTTTATTTTTTTTTATTTAATAAATAAATAATTATTATTGGTTTTTGAAATAAGTTAAATAAATTATAAAATTTAATAAAGTTAGAAATAAATGAAATGTAATCTATTATTCCAATAATTAAAATAAAAATATGAAATAAACGTGATTAATAAAAATTAAAATTAACAAAAATAAAATGAGTAAATGAAATATAAAAAATAAGGAGAATTAATTAATTAAATTTTAAATTTGATTTAATGTAATTGTAATATGTTAATTTAATTTGTTAATTAAAATTAGATTTATAAATTAATGAAAACAGGACAAAATAATAATTAAGTGTTATTTTAAAGTAAATAATCAATTAAATTAATGTTATTACAATTATTTTTTTTGTTTTGTATAGATGAATTAAATTATTATTATTACAATTATTTTTATTTGTTTTGTATAGATGCAGGTCCATTATAAATGGAGTTCACAGGTTATTCCAGAGGAGATGTCGTTGAGTACACATTGCAGCTTCAAAGAGATTGCTGGTCTAAAAGCAGCTCTTGAAAAAAGAGAACTCCTCAAGCAATTTTTGGGCATGACCCTATTCAGATATTTTATGGAAATATCTCATAATCAGTTGTTGGTTTGCCCTTTGATTGCAACTATTCTTGCTAGGGAGTTAGAAATTCTTCGTGCTAGCCCTGACGAGATGTGGTTTGAAATTGGAGGGCGACCATATAGATTTGGAAAGCAGGAATTTTTATTGGTAACAGGGCTACGATTTGGGCATATTGATGTAAATACTATAAAGGCACGGTAAAATGATAAGAAAAGTCTTTTATGGCGACTTTTCAAAGGAATTCCACCATCAGTGAAAGCTATTGTTATTATGATCAAGTCACGGGTGAATTTAGATGTTGATGACACCTTGAAGTTGGCTAATTTAGTCATAACTTTTCAGTTATTTTATGGCTTGGATGAGCGCCAAGGGGTGGATAAGGCGTTATAGGTCATGATAGAGGATGTAGAAGTGTGGAATGCATTCCTATGGGGTACACTGGCATATAGTATACTTCTTCATCACCTTAGACAGGTGATTACTGAGGAACACCTTATTCACGGACGGACGGTTAACCTATATGGGTTTGTTTGGACATTTCAGGTACAACACTTACTATATGCTCATTATTATTATGAATGAAAATTGTTTAATATGCATATTGGTTGAAAATTGTTTAATATGAAAATTGTTTAATATGCTCATTATCATTATATGTTGTAGTGATATATATATTTCTTGAATATGCATATTGGTTGAAAATTATTTAATATGAATGAAAATTGTTTAATATGAAAATTGTTTAATATGCTCATTATCATTATATATTGTAATGATATATATTTCTTGAATATGCCTATTGGTTGAAAATTGTTTAATATGAATGAAAATTATTTAATATGAAAATTGTTTAATATGCTCATTATCATTATATATTGTAATGATATATATTTGTTTTTGTTTAATATGCATTATAGTGGTGGCTTGTTGAGATGTTCCTATACTTAGATAATAAAGTAGAGAACAGAATAATGGGTGATGTGGATTTGCCAAGGTTTAGGAATTGACATTGTAATAAGAGGATTAGAAAGGATGCAAATAATTGGAGGAATGAGCTTCACTTTGTAAGTGTCTACATTAATCGAAATTTGTTTTATATTTGTTTACTACCTTTGCATGTAATATACTAACTATATTTATATACATGTATTGTAGTGTATTGCATCGAGGAGGATTCTTGTGCCCACTGATGATGAGAGAGGGATGGATTATTGGAGATCCTTCAACGCCAAGCATTTGGTTGGAGAGAAAGTGTGGAAATGTGGCGGTGGAGCGGGTGAAGATGAAGTTGAGGGTGATGATGATGATGATGTTGAGGGTGATGCTGATGATGAGCAGACAGTGAGTGAGAATAAATTAAATAGGGAGGATGAGGAGGAGGAAGCACTACAACAAAACAGCCTAATTATACTGGAGTATCAATACCGGGCATTCAACGCTCGGTATGGATAATAATATTTTATTTTAAAAAAATTTTGAAATTGGATTATCCTTACTGGGCGGGTAGAGACCAGTAAGGATAATCAATTTTCCATACCGGGCGTTCAACGCCCGACATAGATAATAATATTTTATTTTAAAAAAATTTTGAAATTGGATTACCCTTACCGGGCGGGTAGAGACCGGTAAGGATAATCAATTTTCCATACAGGGCATTCAACACCCAGTATGGGTAATAATCTTTTATTTTAAAAAAATTTTGAAATCGGATTATCCTTATCGGGCGGGTAGAGACCAGTAAGGATAATCAATTTTCCATACCGGGCATTCAATGCCCGGTATGCATAATAATATTTTATTTTAAAAAAATTTTGAAATTGGATTATCCTTATCGGACAGGTAGAGACCGGTAAGGATAATCAATTTTCCATACTAGGCATTCAACGCCCGGTATGGATAATAATATTTTATTTTAAAATAATTTTGAAATTGGATTATCTTTACCAGACGGGTAGAGACCGGTAAGGATAATCAATTTTCCATACCGGGCATTCAATGCCCGGTATGGGTAATAATCTTTTATTTTAAAAAAAATTTGAAATTAGATTATCCTTACCGAGCGGGTAGTGAATGCCCGGTATGAGTAATAATCTTTTATTTTAAAAAAATTTTGAAATTGGATTATTCTTACCGGGTGGGTAGTGTAAACCCTCGATTTTTAATTGTATGGGTTTATCAGGAATAGTTCTTAAGTATCGATTAGAGACCCTAAATGGTTCATGGAAGTGCCTAAGGATATATGGAACCCATAGAAATCGATTTCGACTCTATTGGAGACTAAACGGAAAGATAAAATGGTGAATGAAACCGAGTAAATATTTAAGGAAATAAGGGACTAAATCGAAGATAAATATTAATAATTGTGGTCAAAGTAACATTAAGTTAAAAGTTAAGGCAAGACCGCAATTTTATTAGGACGTGATCATCATTTTTATAATTGATTGTGGAGGAAAATTAGAAGCCACAAAAATGAGTTGACTCACCAAAATAAAAGAAAGAAAACAGTGAGCTGAAATCAAAACCAGAAGACAGTCGAACAACTCACAAAATCAAAATCAAAACAAGAGAGCCAAGGAAGAAGAAGAAAAAGAGCCCACCACACCAAGATCACGCCCAAAAACAGCTCAAACTAGAGACCAAATCAGACCTCAAACGCAAACCAAAACAGCTTAAAACAGAAACCAAAACGCTGAGGACAGAGACGCGATGGAAAGAGAGATAACCGAGTGAGGGAGGAGAGGAAGGAGGAGATCCAGCCCTTTTCTTCAAGCTTTAAGCTCCTTAGCATCAACCCAACTTGGATCAAGTGGAAGAGAGGCAAAATAACTCAGATCGGGCTGCCAAACGAAGAAGAAAATCGCTAGCTGCAGAGTGCTCGACAGTAGCAGAAATTAGTGTCCAAGTAAGCCATTTTCTTGAGTTTTCAAGCTTCTTTTCCATGAATCTAACTAGGCTAAGGTACTAGGGTAAGAGGAGAACCATTTGGAAGCAAAATGGGAGCCAAAATACGTCAAAACAGTAGCAAAACGGGCTGTTGCAACTAAAAACCGAGAGCTGATCTGGGGTGTTCGAACAGCCCATTTCAAGCATCAAACAAGGTCCAAATCATCCCTTTTACACTCTCAAACTCCTTCCCCTTGACTCAAGCACGAAAATAGGTTAGTTTGTGAGGTTTTGGATTTAATTTGAGTTGATTTTGATGTTGGTTTTGTGATGATAAATGGAGTTAAATTAGAATGGGTGTTAAGTGACTAAATGATGTTAAATTAATTGGGTTTTGTTGTGATTTATTTTGTTGGTTGGTTGTGAGTAAAGATGAGTTGAAAAATAATTGGGATTACGTTTATTGGGAGCTTAGGAAACCAATAAAATATCAAGGATTTAAAGAGAAATCAAATCGTGTAATAAACTAGTTTAAAGGACAATTTCGTAAATTGGCCCCTATGACATCCGTTGAGTGTTCGGATGACCCTAATGAGTTTAATTAGGCGCATTGAGATTATTAAAAGTCGAAGATTAAATTTAGGAACAAAAAATGGAGGGTTGCGCCTAAAAAGGGTCATTTAGGGGCGATTATGTAATTTTGATTATTTCAAGTTTTCAGAAGTTGACGCGAACGTAAATTTACATATATATATATGTTGTATAGGTGACGAATAAGTTGATGAAGTAAGGGAAGATCGATAAGGAGCAGTTTAGAACCTTCCGAAGAGCTGTTCCGAAGTGATAGCTAAGGTGAGTGTCAAACTGATTTTTAATGCGTTTTGTGTTACTTTGATTTATGAATGAATGTTTCATGCATGTTTGGATATTTTGATGAAAACGAAATATGATTTAAATGAGAAATGACACGGTAATAGAGAATATGGTTTTGTGTTTTCATTAAACCGATGATTTCTTGTTTTGAATGATATATATGAAAGAGATTGTAATTTTATAAAGATGAAAATAAAACCTATGGCTTACTCAGAGAGTATCAAATATTGCCGGTCTGGGTTGAGTATCCGAAACGTGCATTGGTAAAGTTGTAGTGTCAGTATGTCACTAACTATACTAACCGCGGGAGATACCCGCAAGGTGTCATGTCAGTTAGATGTCCGAGAGATTAGCCAATGCACGTGAAGGGTATATTATTAGCTAGCTTATCCGAGCGAGACAGAGTTCCACTCTGTAGCGATGTAGGATTCCGCTACATGAACCGGACAGAGCGATGTAGGATTCGGCTCTATACTAGGGTGCCATGAGGCACGGATCACTATAGGTTGGCGGGCGCCGGATTGGTTGGTAGGACACCTTCGAGCGGAGTCGGACCATATCCGGTTTTATAATAATGAAAACGGCTGGTTGGCAGAACATCTTTGAGTGAAGTTGGACCAATTTTCGGTTTCATAAAAAGAAAAAGGGTTTTAGAATAAAAACCCCGCAACCATAGATGATCCGTTTATAAAAAGAAAAACCGTGCAACATGTGTTTTATAATATTAATGCATGAAACTTGATTTTAAACTAAATGAAATTGATTTGAAACCGTTTTAGGGAGGTTTCTATAAAAATGTAATTTCAAATAATAATATATGACACTCACTGGGCTATCAAGCTCATCCTATTTTATATTTTTGTAAATAAAAACCTCCCCAGGCATAGGTATCATAGCTGCAGATTACCCCGAGACGATACCAAGCAGCCGCAGCGATAGTGCTGATGTGATTATCTGTTTCTATTTTTGTTTGATATTAAGAGATGTATATATTTTATTATCCCTACATGATTTTGTAAATATCATTTTATGGATTTAAATTGTTTTTCTGAAGAAAATTGATGCATGACGTATGATTTAGTGGATAAATTGAAATATGAAATTGTGGTTGTGGTTGTGTTGATAAATGAGAGCCTGAGGCTTTGTAGTTTGGGGGAAATGTTTTGTGATATTTTAGAAGTGTTAAATTTTATAATTTACAGGGTGGCTAAGTCTGAAAAATAGATGAGATGTTGCCCTAATTTTTATAAAATATTTTGTAAAGGTTTAAAATAAAAATGAAAAATTTCCTCTCGTTTCCGTTGTTTTTGAAAAGGTTAAGAAAAAATATGGCTTAACTCTGTGGGGAATCTTTTAGTTGAGCGAAAGGGCTAGCTGGAGGGTCACCGTAGGGTGCCAGCAGATCGCCTTGGGAAATAGGTCTATCAGGTAGAGATCGGTAAGGATAATCAATTTTCCATACCAGACATTCAACGCCCAGTATGGATAATAATATTTTATTTTAAAAAAATTTTGAAATTGGATTATCCTTACCGGGTGGGTAGGATAATCAATTTTCCATACCGGGCATTCAACTCCTGGTATAGGTAATAATATTTTATTTTAAAAAAATTTTGAAATTGGATTATCCTTACCGGGTGGGTAAAGACCGGTAAGGATAATCCAATTTCAAATTTTTTTTTTTTTAAAATAAAATATTATTATCCATACCGGGCGTTGAATGCCCGGTATGGAAAATTGATTAACACACTCACCCAGTGTATTCCCTCCCCCCCCTCCCCCAATTTTCATTTTCTTCTCTCTCTCTCTCTCTTTCTCTTTCTCTCACATCTCCTCTCTCCCAACCATAGCTATCGCCGACAGATCTTGCCTATCGCCGATCGATCACGGCTCGGGAGCTCGCTGTTCACCTCGCCGTTCGCCGATCTAGTGACGGTGAGTCTTCCCTCTTCTCTATTTCTTCTTCTCTTCTTCTTCTTCTTCCTTTCTTCTTCTTCTTCTTCTTCTTCTCTTCTTCTTCTTCTCTTCTTCTTCTTCCTTTCTTTTTCTTCTTCTTCTTCTTCTGGCCGCGGGATCGATCGGAACAAGTCCGACCGTGCGACAGTCGATCGGACTGGTTCCAACAGTCGGCGCGGCAGTCCCCATTTCTTCTTCGTCGATCTTCTTCTCCTTCTCCTTTTCTTCTTCTTCTTCTTCTTCTCTTCTGCTTCTTGTTGTTTGGTCCACGCGACTAGTCGGAGTGATTCCGGCCACGACCACCTGTCGGACTGGTTCCGACGCCGAACCAGTCCGCCCTCCCACATTGCATCAGTTTTTCCTTTTCTTTTCATTTTGACACTTATATTTTTCTGTTGCAGCCACTATCGAGCATCGTCATTACCGTATCCAATCTGATAGCGCGCTGTTGCTTTTCGTTTTTACAAGGCTAGTTTGGTATGTCCATATGTTGTCTCTCTTCCTCTTTTATTTATCTTGGGTTTTTGTTGTTTTGGTCTATGTATGGATGAGTTGTTTGTCTGATTTTTGTTGGTATATGATTGAGTTGTTTGTCTGATTTTTGTTGGTATATGATTAAAGTATATGATTAATGTTTATATAGTAAGCATAGTAACAGCAGAAAGTTTATCACCAAACAAAATTTTCTGGTATCATCTGCATTTATGCTAATAAAATTAGATAAACTACTCAAGCACAAATTGAAAATCAACATACTTGTATTTCAATTGATTTTAAACTTGGTTTCAAAGGGACTGTCAGTTGTTAACTCTGCGGATTTTAAACAGTCCCTTGAATGCACTTGGAAAAGTATTTATAGTTTAAACCTGAATAGAATAACATCGGTTGCACAGGATAGGAATGTACCTGTGTAGTTTGTGTAGTCGTTATGAGTTATTAAATGCTTAATGTACTTAGGTTAATTAATCTTTATAGGAATATAGTCGGTTAATTAATTTAGATAATTCAATTTGACCGTTCGGAAGAGACTTGTGGATAATTTAGTGCTCGATAAAACAAATAATGACAATGGATTAATTATTATAAAAACATAGGATTAGTGAATTGGTAGGGTGAAGTTGTACATTAAAAGCTTATTACAAATAAAATGAAATAAATTGGATCTGTTGCAACAATTTAGTCTCCTATTTGCAATAGATTCCAAAACTTAGATTAACTAACATCCATTTTGAAACGTTTGTTTATAAGTACAAAGTTGAAATTTGGATCCCAATAACTAAAGTAAATGAAACTTCAACACGTACAATTAAGGTAACGGAAAAGTATATAATTATCTACAAGAAAAATGTAATATGACTAACTGAGTTCTGTTAATATATGCAATTACTTATTTTGTTGCAATGGAGACATACTAAAGAATTTGTAACATGGTTCAGAAATAAGGTATATTCACTACCCTATAAGTTCTATAAAATGATCTATTTACTTTAGTTTTTTATCCTTGATAATCTAAATCGTAGTGACTCAAAACAGGTCCTCAATCAATCCAATAGCATAGATATGCCTCAAACTCTAAAATTCCTTGCACTTGGACCAAGTATGCAAGTTAGTACTTATTTAAGTTATGTTGTGAATGAGAAACGATACTGTACAAAAGATAGTGAGAAAACTACACAAGATAGTGGTGTTTCCCTTGAAGCAGAAACTGTTTGTAATGAAAGAGATGACACTCAAGTGATCAAGAAGATGATTTACTATGGAGTTTTAAAGGAAATACTTTTGTTGGATTTCTCAGCATTTCATGTTCCATTGTTCAAATGTGATTGGATGAGCAGTGGAAGTGATGTTAGAATTATAGATGGGTTCACACTAGTTAATTTTATCCCATGTGTAAATAAATGAGATAAAGATCCTTTCATTTTAGCTTCACAAGCAACACAAGTGTTCTATTATAGGGAAAATGATACATCTAATTGGTTTGTTGTCCTTAAAGCACATCCAAGAGGTTTTCATGATCTAGAGAAGTTTGATAAGCATGCTTATATGTCAACTACACCATTAGATATATCTGAACTTGATTCTAGTGTAGATGAAAGTGAGGATTATGCTCAGATAGATTGCGAAGAATTGGTTGTAAACATTTAACATTAATTTGTAATGAATGAATTATTGTTTGATATTTTTGGCAATGTGTGTGTGTATATGTATTGTTTGTGTATGTATTTGTAGAGAAACAGAGTCTCTAAAGTGGTTGGATCTGTTGTGAAATTATGTTGTATTTCAATAGCAGGTGAACTAAATTTGTGGTAAGTTCATAAAACAGGAAAAACTCTGTCAAAATTTTCATAAACTAGCTTGAGTTTATATATATTGTTGTATATATTGAATTTATTATTTATGTATTGGCTACTACTATATATGATATTTCTATAATATTTCAGATGTCGACGGAAGGAACATCGACCGGTAAGTCTTCAGATGATTCAAGTGGAGAAAAGAAAAGAAAAGGACGAGGTCCAAACCGTTTGGACTATGAAAAAATGTCTACGGTGAAAGCTACAGAGATACAAATTAATGAAGTAGGACAGCCAATTGGACAAAATTCAGTGATCTACAGTTCAGGTTATGGAGCACTTGCAGCTCAAATGATACCTATAACTTATATGAGTTGGGATAAAATACCACAATCATTAAAAGATACAGTGTGGGAGAATGTAAAGGTATGTTTATATTGCGATATTGGTTTCATTTATTTAAAATATTAATGTTGAATAATTATTTAATTGTAACTTACAAACTGCAGTTACGATTTGGTGTTGATAATTCCATGAAAGTTCAAACATTAAAAGCAATGAATGACTGTTGGAGACACTATAAAGGCAAGATTACAAAACAAATTAGAGACATTTCTTCTGGTCTCGATGCACAAAGAAGATACGAAATGCTAAAACCACCAAACGTTAGTGAACAGGATTGGATTGCATTTGTGAATCATCGGTTGTCTTCAGAATTTGAGGTAATTATACATTCAAATATTTTTAAGTTGCCATGTAAATCTGTAATGGCTTCTGACTGAATTTATAATTTTTTAGGCTACTAGTAAGCATTTTTCTGAGTTGTCAAAAAAAAATGTTACTCCTCATACAAGTCGTAAAGGGATGGCACGCTTACGAGAAGATTTGGTAAGAATTAAATAAATTATTGTTTCATTCTTTTTTATTATTTCTTAAGCTCAAAAAATACACATGATTTCATAAATGTGTTATTCTCTAACAATTTTAGAAATAAAAATTCTTCAAATATGTATATTTGTTTGTTTGTATATGAATATTAGAAAGCCAAAAAAGTGGCCGAGAATAAAGATCCCGAAGTCGATAGAGTTGAAACATGGATAGCCAGTCACATGCACAAAGATGGAAGGACAGTGAATCAAGACGTTGCTAAAAAAATTGTATATTATGTTCATTTATTTAATTATTATGTTAATTATATTACTTGTATATAGTTTTTTAATATTAATGTCATATAACATCATATGTAGGAGCAAATTGGGACACTACATCAAGAATTCCAATCTTCACTTGGAGATGATGCTATCGCTCAAGTTTTAGGTCCGGAGCATCAAGGTCAAGTTCGAGGAATGGGTCATGGTGTAACACCATCTGCTGTATGTGGATCTGTGATTGGTAGACAAAACTTTGCACAATACCAACAACATATAGATTCTGAGATGGCAGCTCTGAAGCAAACAGTGACTAATTTGACAAATTTGCTTATGACTCATTTGCCGAACGTAGATCAAACTCAAATACTAGCATGTATGCCTCCCGTACAGCCGGTAAATAACACGTACCCATTTAAAATTTGTTTACTTCTTCTTTTTTGGTCTTTAATATATATATATATATATATATTTTTTCCGTATCCATGTTTTTACATAAGTGGTGTAAGTATATTTTGTTATTTTTTGCTTTATGTGTTTGTGTATATATATATTTATATATATTGTTTGCGTATTTATTTACGGAGAGACGTTGTTTTGGTTGGATCAAATGTAAAAGTTTTTTAATTTGCAGGGAAATTAAATTTTTAGTAATTTTGAAAAACATGGGATATTCTGTCAAAATTTTTGTAAAATTGATTGAGTTTATATACATTGTTTTATATAGTTAGTTTGTTACTTATATGTTGTCATATATGCCTATTTATTTATGGAGAGACGTCGTTTTGTTGGATCGATTGCGAAAGTATAAAAATTTGCAGGGGCATTAAATTTTTGGTAAGTTAAAAACACAGGGGAGATTCTGTCAAAATTTTTATAAAATTGATTGAGTTTATATATAGATTGTTTAATATATTGAGTTTGTTATTTATTTTTTGTAAAATTGATTGAGTTTATATACATTGTTTTATATATTGGGTTTGTTACTTATATGTTGTCATATATGTCTATTTATTTATGGAGAGACATTGTTTTGATTGGATTGATTGTGAAAATATTTTAATTGGCAGGAAAATTAAATTTTTGGTAAGTTAACAAAACAGGGGAGATTCTGTTAAAATTTTTATATAATTAATTGAGTTTATATATATATTGTTTAATATATTGAGTTTGTTATTTATAAGTTGTCAAATTTGGGTATTTAATATTGTTTTCCCTCTGATTTATGTTCCCTCACAACCATGCTATTGATTTTTTTCGTAGACACAATATTCAAGTGGTTCAAATTCGATGGGATCTAGTAAGAGTGTTGCATGTACTAAACCTTCAACAAAGGTAAATATTCATTAAATTTCTATTATTTATTCTTTCAACTTAATTTAATATATAAATGTATTTCCATAATATTTTTTTATAGGCGTAATTATTTAAATTTTTATGCAAATGTAGTCCAAATCGAGGGGTTCTACAAGTCAAGCTTGTGGATCGAGTGGAAATCATTGCAAGTTATTGGATTGGTTTGGTATAGGAACAATGGTGGCGGAAGCAGAAATTGATTCTAAGGACCCTTATGATCAAGTTTATCACGAAGAGCTTGGTCCAGATTATTGGCGAGTTTCTGTGAAGAAAGTAATAGTTAGTATTCCGCTGCCTCGACCTACCAACGAGCTACAAACTTTAGAGCATGCATTACACTCATTTATTGCTTGGCCAATAAAATATATTGTATGTTAGGATTGTATTATTATCATATATATGGTAATCTTAAATGATGTAAGTTTACTTTAAGTAATATATATATATATATATATATATATAAATACATTTTAAATGTATGTTGAAATTTGGTTTAAGGGTTTTTGGAATATATAGTTTTAATTTCAATAATAAATTATATATATTTTAACCAAAAAAAAAATTATAATTAAAATCTTTTCCATACCGGGCACCCGCCTGGTATGGATAATAATATCCATACCCGGCATCTGCCCAATATGGATATTACAGGGCAAATTGATTATTCATGCTGGGCATGTGCCCGGCATGGATAATAATTATCCATGCCGGGCAACACCCGGTATGGATAATAATTATCCATGCCGGGCACATGCCCAATATGGATAATAATTATCCATGCCGAGCATTGTGTCCAGCATGGATAAATGCTTTTAATGTCGGGTGGCTGCCCGGCATGGATAATAATTATCCAGTTGCTCGGCATGGACAACGCCAGTATTAATACCGGCGACATCCATACCGGACGGGTTGCCCGGTATTGATACACATCCATACCGGGTATGGATGAGCTGTTTTCTTGTAGTGAAGAGGAAGAGAAGGAGGAGAATGAGGGAGAGGATAAGGATGAAGAAAGGGAGCCGAGAACGAAAAGTGTGCATGATGTACGACCGGGGAGCAGTTCGCCGCTTAAACCCTCTCACCCTCGAGTACGAATTTGATATTATTATTTTATTTTATTTATATTTTACATTAGGTGTGAATATATATTAAAATAATTTATATTTTATTTATATTTTACATTAGGTGTGAATATATATAAAAATAATTTATATTTTATTTATATTTTACATTAGGGGTATATTATAATTTATATCATTTATATATAAATATATAATTTATATATTTATATATAAATGATATAAATTATATATAAATATAAAAATTATTTATATATAATTCTATATTTTTTTATTTTTGTAGGTGCCTTAGACAAATGTAGGCAAGATACTGAAGCTGTTGGAGGATATTGCCGAGATGCAGCAATCACAAAACAAAATGATAGAAGCACAGAATAGGATGTTGGATAGATTGGATAAGAGATTGTGCAGGGTTGAAGAACAGCTACAAATTAGTGGGCCTATGGATGATGATGCTGCTGAGAGCTCTATCCAGGACCAGGATCACGACCTGCACATCCATGATTCAGGATCAGGGAGGGATCCTGACATTGCTGACCATATCCATGACTCTGGACTAGGGAGGGATCATGACATTGCTGATCAAGACCCGACCATCCATATACATGACTCAGGACTAGAGAGGGATCATCACATCCATGATTCGGAGAGGGATATAGACATTGGTGATGTTCAGGTAAATTTTGTATTTATTTTACATTATAGTTTTACGTATTAAGTTTAAAAATCTAATTTAAACTTGTGAGTTGCTTTAAATTACATGGAGGGATTATCCATGATCGAGGCAAGCGAAAAATTAAGCCGCCATTAGCAACTTGTAGGACGCCATACACGGATCCCATACACCCGAAAAAGAGAAAGAAAGAATCAAAGAAAGTGGTGGAGCAAGTGATGGAGGATGTGGCAGAGCAGGTGGCGAAGACTGTATCTGATGTCTACACGGAGTACAAAGCTGATTCTTTGAACCTCCGGTATGAATAAAAAGCAATATTACATTAACCTAATATCATTACTAATGTAATACGTCTAATTCTTTTTCTTTTTTTTTTCCAGGCACATTATTGATGGAGATCCGGTGCCATGCACCCTGGATATGCTTCGTACTATCAAGAATGTTAATGAGTGATTGACAGGGATTCATATTGATACTTATTTGAGTTGTCTTAGGAAGAAAGCAAAAGTTTGCGAGTGGTGGGACGAGGTCAATGATTGTAGATATGCAGTCCATGGGACAAACTTTTTTGTAAGTATTTACATTTTAATTTTTACAGGTTGATATCGTGTTTATTTAATTAATTTAAGTTATTTTAAAATAACATGTTTAATTTTAATGATTATAGGCGGATATAGTGCGCGTTTTCAATGCTGAATACATCACACTAAAGAAGGAGTTTGATTCGTTTATAGTTGTTGTCCCGAATTCCTGGCAAAGCTGTGCTACCGGCATGGGAGACACTAAAATGTCATGGAAATCTGCTGAAAATGTAAGTATCATTATAGAATTATTAATTTTTACATTACGTGTATATTAATAATTTTTATGGTATTTATCCTTCACATTGGTCTTATACCATTAACATTTTGAAAATACAGCTGTTACTCCACTATTGTTTGTCTCAGATGCATTGGGTCATTTGTAAGGTGTGCTTGAGAGAGGAGAAGATAGTGGTATATGATTCCATGAAAGAAGTAAACTTTGAGCAATGGAGGCAGGTCTTGCAACCACTTGCATTTTTTATGCCGGTCATCTTGCAGTCGATTAGATTTTATCAGCAAAGCGAAGGACCTACACCACCTGTGGAAAATAGATGGGACGTGGCACATGTCAATATGGCAAATGTGCCTCAGCAAGTTGACAGGTAGATGTCACTTTTGTTTAAAAGATAGTCCGAATATTATAGGGTTTTAAGAATCATCTAACATGTTTTCATACTAATGCAGCAATAGTTATGGAGCGTATTGTGCGATGTTTATCCACGACCTTTTAAAGTCTTAAGAGTATGAATGGAAGTTGTACCAAACGAAAGAGGATGCCGTTAGAATAAGGAAGGATATGGCGTATGATATATATATGTATTCCACAGCATAATATATAACAGACGATTCTGGACGATGGATATTAGATGAAAAGGGAAATGTTGTATTTGAATGATTATTATCATTTGTATAAAATATAGATTGATGAAATTACAATCATTTGGATGATTTAAAAGTTAAAACAATGATGCATCGTAAACCAAAAAATTAAAAACTTAACAAGTTAATAAATAGACGCCAAAACTTAACAAGCATAATGAATTACAATAAGGGAGTCATATAATTTGGTGTGTAATTGTTTCAAAATATATCACAGCGCAAGTGAAAGAATGGAGCACGCTCAGAGGCACGCTTGGCTACAATACAACATGCACATTGGCGCCCTTGAGGCTTTAGGACGCGCGTAGATGCGCGCTGAGTGGTTGGGTGGCGCACATGAAGGCGTGTTGGTGCTAGTGAGTAGCGCTTGGCTGTGCGTTGGCCTGGTTGGGGGTGTGTCAATGCACGCGCTTGAGGCTTCAAGACGCGCGCTAAGTGGTTGGGCAGCGCACATGAAGGCGCGCTTGTGGTAGTGAGTAGCGCTTGGATATGCACTGGCCTGGCTTGGGGCATGGCAATGCGCGAGCTTGAGGCTTCAGGACGCGCGCATATGCAAGCTGAATGGTTGGGCAGCGCACATGAAGGTGTGGTCATGGCAGTGAGTAGCGCTTGGCTGTACGCTGGCCTGGCTGGGGGCATGGCAATGAGCACGCTTGAGGCTTCAGGACGAGCGCAGATGGGCGCTGAGTGGTTGGGCAACGCACATGAAGGCACGCTCGTGGCAGTGAGTAGCGCTTGGTTGTGCGCTGGCCTGGCTGGGGGCGTGTTATACGCGCGCTTAAGGCTTCAGGACGCGCGTAGATGCGAGCTGAGTGGTTAGGAAGCGCACATGAAGGCGCGCTCGTGGCAGTGAGTAGCGCTTGGCTGTGCGCTAGCCTGGCTGGGGGCGTGGCAATGAGCACGCTTGAGGCTTCAAGACGCGCGCAGATGGGTGTTGAGTGGTTGGGCAACGCACATGAAGGCGCACATGAGGATTTGCTACAGTAGGGGAGTGCGCCTAGTTGCGCGCTAGGTGAATGGAAGGCGGACGCATTAGCGCGCTTGTGGCATTGAGTGGCGCGCGGCTGTGCGGTGGCTTGGCTGGGGGCGTGGCAATGAGCGCGCTTAGGACAGTAGTTAGCGCTTAGCCGCGCGTTGAGAAGGTTGGTTAGCGTGGCAATAAGCGCGGAACAAGCAGCTGAGCCAAGGCTTCAGGATGCCTTAATCAAGTTTTTTTGCTTCAAATTGGTTCAATTATATCCATGTCAGCGAGCACACCATTTCCAAACTTAATTATAACAACAAGCTCACAACCCCATTAAACAAACCAACATTTTACTCAAAGACCAAGCAAAAGACTCAAATTTGGAGGTGAAAATCAAATATCAAAATGGTGGTCATGTCCATAAACAAAAATAATGAAACATAAACAATATCCAAATATCAAAATGTTGAAAATTAACTAAACAATCCATAAACAAAAATGTGACACTAAAATTAAAAAGTGAGTGAATTTGTTTGGATGAAGACTAGTGGTCATGTCCACCTTGTGGGGTATCTGAAGTACTAGGGTGAGAACTACTCGGGCACGAAGTGGTATGGTCTCTCTGGAAGTATGCTTGTCCAAACCCTCTATGCGTCATGGCTTCCTCTAATCCTCCAACTCTACTTGTTAGATCTTCTAAACGAAGATTAACCTCTGCTCTGAAACCCTTAAACTGATGTTGGACATCCACTCTAATACCTTCAAACTGATGACGAATCTCTTCTCTGATGCTCTCTAAAAGAGTGCCGACCCATTCAGGTTGATGGGATGCACCTTGGTTAAGTTCGGTAGCTGCAACAGATTATGCAATTTGTGCTGGTCTTGCTTCGCGTGTTCTCCCAGGCACAGGAAGTTCTTTGACCCCTCGGTCTTTTGCCAACTAATTGTAATCAAACCTGTTCATTGCAGCCGTAGGGTTCTTGCATTCATCAGATCGATAATCCATTTCCACGCCTTGTTGCTCGCAGAAGTGAGTAATGAGGCATGGAAAGGTTAAAGATTTGAGTTTCTGTCCACTCTTCAAAATTTCAGCCTTGATAATCTGACCTAAATCCACCTCCAAACTGTTCTTGATACAATAAAGGATTTGAGCCCGACGAGGCGATAAGGTAGACACATGTTGAGTAGGTAAGATAGAGTATTTAGAGAATTGGTCCCAAAAAGCAAGTGGAAGCTCTAGACTCTTACGTGTAAGCGGTGCAGAACTTGTATTCCACACTCTACTCTTATCCATCCTTAAATCTGCAGCCACTTCAGGATGACGTCTTCCGTCCAAGAATGGATGAGAAGGGTAACCACCTACAAAATCCGGGTGATTATCTAGAATGAAATGTGCATTAATCGTTTTAGATGTGATGGTCACCTGAACTCCTCTTACTGTAACCAACCCTCTTTCTTGAAAATCCTTAGGCAACATTGCTGCGTAGAATTCCCGCACAACATCAACATTCGCTTTATTTGGTGTTTCAACAAATTTGTACCACCCAAGATGTTGTACTGCTTCTGGGACAAATGTAGATTCTAAATCCGCAATGTCAATGCCTCTTTCAAATATAATTGAACCCCTTCCTAATCTTTCGTCATAGTCGAGGTTTGGGTCTCCCGGCGATGGCTTAGCCTTGCCTTTTCCCTTTTCTTTGCTTTTTAAACTTGATCCCAACCCTTTTGTTCTTACCATTAGTTCAATCCACAATCGAAAACGAATGTACCCTAAGTCTTGTCACCCAAACAAAATCACACTAACCAATCTACACTAGCAATTACCAAACACTCACACTTCGGATATCACGACACCAAAAATAATCACTTCTAATTTAAAAAAAAAAAAAACAAACAACATCACTTCAATCACAAACAAGCCATAATCAAACTCAAACACTTCAAAATCATCCCACTACTACACAATTAATACTTCTCAATAATTTCCCCCAAACTTCAACTTCAATTCATCGCTAGAATCACAAAAATCCGCTAAAAATCCCTAAAGAATTGATTCCTTGAAATGCATTGGAAGTTTGAAGGCATGGGTTTAAGGATTCTTACCTTGAGTGGGCAATTTGAAGTTGACAATGTGTGCATGAGTGATTCTTGAGAGAGAAATCGAGAAAGAAAATGGAGAGCATGGTGGAGAGTGAGTGGTTGCCTAAGCGTGAGAGGGTTAAAAACCCTATCTTTGTTGCTCATTTGGCTAGGCGCTGGGTTGAGTGGCTGCGCTACTAAGCGCGTTGGTGGGCTGCTTGACTCGCTAGGGAATGGGCTGGGTTGAGTGGGCGAGTGAGGGAGCGCGCTGGGGAACGGGCTGGGTTGAGTAAGCGTGCGAGAGTGCACGTTGGTCTGCTGCTTGAGTGGGCACGCTGGTGGGTTGCTTGACGCGCTGGGGAACGGGCTGGGTTGAGTGGGCGCGCGAGGGAGCGCGCTGGTAGGCTGCTTGACGCGCTGGGGAACGGGCTGGGCAGCAGATCTGCGGAACGCTAAGCGCGCTGCCTCGTGCGCCAAGTGATAGGTGAGCGCGCTGGAAGGCGCCTCTTTGGCATTAAGTGATGCTGTCTCGTGCGCTGTCTGGTGGGTGAGCGTGTTGATAGGCGTGGCTGGGCTGCTTGAAAAGGTTGAGCGCGCTGCTTCGGGCGCTAAGTTACAGGTGAGCGCGCGAGAGGGCGCATCTTCGGCAGTAAGTGACGCTGCCTTGTACGCTGGAGGCGTGAAACAACGCGGTTCTAGGCGCAGTTGGCGGCACTATAATACCCATTATAACCTGGTTCGGGTTATAATGGTTTTTTAACCCCCGCCCGGGTTGTAATAGGCTTTATAACTCGGTTTCGGGTTATAATGTCTATTATACCCCGATTTTTAATTGTATTTTATCCCACATTTTAAATTGAATTTTTCCTTTCTAATATCCAAAACTTTCCAAAAAATACTTCAAACTTGATGTAATATTCAACTTTAGACTAACATTTTCTATAATACAATGAAATCGAAGGAACATTGCACAATCACTTGTATAGTTACATCATGCCACATTATACTCAAATATGACGATTTGGCAAGATTTTATAATTTATATGTCCAATTAAGTTAAATTAATAAAATCAAAGACATTTGGACATAATTTGGAGCCTTTAGACACAAAAATGAGTAAGAACACAAAAAATATATATCATGTGCGGGTATAATAGGCATTATAATCTGAACCGGGTTATAATGGCATTATAACTCGAAACCAGCTTATAATGACCATTATAACCTGAAATCGGGTTATAATGGCCATTATAACCCGGGTTGTTAAATTTTTTATTTCTTTGTTTATTTTTGCACATTATACCTTTTGAACTAGCAAAATATAATTAGTGCCAATTATTGCAAATAAATATAATATCTTTTGCACTAGCATTAAATTGCAGGACGGATTAATATCTTTTGCACTAGCATCATCAGGACGGATTCATACAATATGATTCTCTCTCTATTCTAATACTTAGCATTGACTTGTCCTTAAAAATAGCATTAAATTACCTTACAATGACATTCTAATACATATAGCAAAGAATGACCATTATAACCTGGTTTTGGGTTAAAATCTCTATTATAACCCGGTTTTGTTAAATTTTTTATTTCTTTGTTTATTTTTGCACAATCGCTTATACAACACTACGTGAAGTTGTACTCTAATATGACAATTTGGTAAGATTTTAAGATTTTATAAGTTATATGTCCAATTAAGTTAAATTGATGAAATAAAAGACATTTGGAAATAATGTATTTTTAGTAAATGTCTGTTATACACAAAATTTTCCACAAATTTCGGCAGAGTCTCCCCTATTTTTTGATTATCCGGGTTTCATAACATTTGCATTACATACCAACCATCATGTTCAAAGTTCTCCAATACAATACATATAAGAAGAAAATAAGCGAAGAAAATAATATATGAAAATTTGAAACAATATATTCATTGCAAATGATTACCACCATTTTCATTATCCGCTGAGGGTGGAATAGGAAACCGTTGATCACATCGACGTCGCGTGTGTCCAGTCGCACCATAAAGACGACATTTTCGAGAGGTCCTAACAGGTCCCATAACAGCGGCAGATGACGTAGCACCTCCAGTAGCTTCAGTGCCGCTCCCAGCACCTCTTCCACTCGCCCCTCCGATGCCTGATATAGGGCGGTTAGGGTAACGAAGCCGGTTGTGTCCCATTTTACCACATTTTCCACATTTTTTCTTCCTACGACTTTCTCCAGTTGAAGGAATTCGCTCCTCTTTTGGTCTACCTGCTTGTCGTTTTCCTTCGGGTGGTAATACAATCATAATTTTTACTTCCACAGGAACATGCCAATCTTTTGGGCTAGGGACAGGATTGATCGGACGTGAATATGCAGCTTTAAGTCATTCTTTGCTATAATAATCATGACAAAGTGTATAATAGTGAACACCAGTGAACCTGATATGTATGACAAAGGTAGAGTGTTACTATATTATATTAAATAATATGACAAAGGCAGAGTGTTACTATATTATATTAAATAATGAAAAATAACAAAATACAATAATGATACTTGGCAACAGCAGTTGCATGATGACATGGCAACTGATCTAGGTCCCAACGATTGCAACTGCATGATCGCTAAAAAGGCTGAACAAACCCATAGCCTAATTCATGTGCAACTCCGAAATTGGTTGGTTCTTGAATGGCAGATATCGTGCCACTCATTGACAGAGTAGCCATTGAGTTCACATGATCCTCCACAGTTTTGGTCACTGGCGATCTGAGTTTCTCAGCATGAACACGTCTATCGTTGTACCATTTTTGCAACATATGTCTCAAAAATTCATGTGCACTTGTTATTGGAAATCGACGTGCTTTCATCATGGATTTGTTGAGCGATTCTGCAATGTTAGTAGTCATCATGCCATATCTTCTTTTTGGAGAATATGCACGTGACCACTTTGCCACTCCAATATCAACCAATTTTTCATGCAATTTTGGACATACCCGTCGAATTTGTTCTAAATATCTTTCACATTCTTCCCTATCAGGACCATATGCTACAACGTAAAATAGTTTCAAAACATCTACTTGTTTTCTACAGTGTTGCTTTAGGTTTTGCTTTAAATGGAAGAAACAGAACACATGTGGGACTTCAAGAAAAACGATGCTCATCGCATTCGCAATACTTTTATGACGATCGGATACGATAATCAAATCTAATGGCAAATGCTGCATCTCACCAATAACCTTTCATAATTTACTTAAGAACCAAGTCCATGAACTATCCGACTCTCCATCGCCAAATCCAAAAGCAATAGGATAAATCATCTTCTCCCCATCTTTGGCTGCAACTACAAAAATCACTTCTTTATATTCACCTTTAAAATGGGTAGCATCAACAACAATAATCGGTCTGATGTAAGATCAAAAACCCTTCATTGAGGCTCTAAGTGCAACGAATGAATACAAGAACCGGTTGTTTTCATCCGTCCCAATTACCGTCACCGTACTAGGGTTTGTTCTTTTAACATATGAAAGTACCGAGGAAGCTGTTGAAATGACTCATCTGCTTTCCCATATGATAGTTTCTTTGCATATTGTAAAGACCTCCAAGCTTTAGTGTACATAATCTGCACACCATGTTGCTCCAGCATTTCTGCAATCAAAACCTGAGGGGTAATCCTATCAAGTCCCATCCTTTTTTGATACAATGTTGCTATGACAACAGTCTTCACACTCCGCCTATGTGCCTCGAAGGCATCCTGACAACATGTGTGTTACGATACATACTTGTACACATACCACATCGAACCACCATTTTTGCATCTTGCAAGAACCTCAAAGTTGCAGGTTAAATCCTTACACCCAGCCTCATATCGAACCGTGCACAAACGTCTAACCTTATGTTCAAATCTTGAATTAAGAACACTTTTTCCAACAGCCACATTCAATTCATGTTTACTATCAAAAAATGCACCTTTATATAATGTATCACGTTGGATAAGGGTCGACATGGCGGTTGAAGTAGCCTCAATTTCGCACTCATCTACACCGGGAACAATCCAGTATGGTTGTGAAAGGTTGGTTTTAAATTGTGAACCAGAAAATCTAACTTCTGGATACTCCACATTCTCTCCATCATTATCATCATCTCCATTTTCCAATGTCTCCTCACAATCACTATCTGTGTCCTGATCTTCATCATCACCATCATTTCTATGATAATTAATGTCGCACATTGGACTTTCTGTGGATATAAATGCAGCGACAGAAGCTGAAACTTGGTTACTACCGCTATAGAAAACAAAACAATTTTGATCTTCAGCCATAGCCGAACTTACAAATCTATCGTCATTTGTCTCCACATGCCTTACATCTTGTATTGAGGTTGTGGTATATGGAGGGATGGTAGGACTGATAACTGTAGAAGCTCTTGTATTCTTATCAACATAAATCTCTCTATAATCAGCTTTGTTGTCCAAAATCACACTCCGGACACTAAGATTAGTCGTGATAGGTATCTTAACTGCGGGCATTCCCCTTGCTCGGAGTAAATAATGCAAACGAATGTCCCATATTCTTCTATCAATGCCAGTCACTATATAAACAAAGTCCACCAACCGAGAAAAATTGATATTCTTCGGGGCCCCCATCATGAACGTCTCACCCCTAACATAGTTATTACCATTCCACTCTCCATTGCATTTGATTATTATTGTCACTTCACTCATTTCTGTAAAATTGAAATAAATTAGTCTCATCCATACTCACATAATATTCAATAACCAATTGTTTTGCACGAAAAAAAAATAAACACCATATTTATTAAACGTTTCAAATTTAATTGAATTATTATCAAAACATTATATTACTTAAGGTTAATTCAATATTTTCTAAATATTATTTGCTAGATTAGTTAAGTAAAATCATAAACAAAATCGAGTTTTAATATACAATAAAACTCGTAACTCGAGTTTTCAAACCAAAACCAAACCAAATCCATTAAAATCTAATTAAATCTAAATATCAATACCAAACTTTCCATAAAAAAAAAAAAAAAAAATTGTGAAAATGAGGTTCGGGGTAAACCGGGTTTTATGGTGCCATAAAACCCGGAACCGGGTTATATGGCACCATAAAAGTCGGACCATAAAACCCGGTCCAGGTTTTATGGCACTATAAAACTCGAAACCGGGTTTTATGGCACCATAAAACCCGAAACCGAGTTTTATGATGCCATATAACCCGATTTTCGGGTAAACCGGTTTTATGGCATTATAAAACCTGGTTTCGGGTTTTATGGTGCCATATAACCTGGTTTCGTGTTTTATGACCCCATATAACTTAGTTCCGGGTTTTATGGCACCATAAAAGCCGGTTTCGATACCAGAATGTAACCCAAAGTGTTTTTCTTTTGTTTCTTGCAGATCACACTTATAGATGATAAAATCACAACCAGAAATCACTTTTAAGGCTTTCAACTAAGCATTATCAACAAAAAATTTCAAAACCAACCAACAACAATCACATACCTTCAAACTTGGAGAAAAATGTGGAATGTGAGGGTTGTTGTTAGAGAGAATGAATCTTGATTGAATGTGTGTTTTTTGGATTCAAAAATGTTGAATGGTTGCACAAACAACATGGATGAGAGAATAAAAAATGGGATGGAAATATGGTGCCTAAAACCGTAGGAAGCAGAAGATTAGTGGTTATAGAGGCTTGAGAGTGTTTTGGTCATTTCATCTGAGTTTGGAAAGAATATTTGACCAAGGGGCAATTTGGGTAACTTGGGTATAAGAAGAAATTAGTTTGTTTGAGAGGTTAAAAAGGAATTTTTGTAAAATGGTTGACAAAAACAATATTTCTGTTTTGTAATTGTTGGATTATTGGATTGTTGGGTCGGGTTCACCCAAAATGATTCAAACTCATGATCCGATCTAAATCTATTTGAATTGGATAAAATCGAATAACCGCTGGCGGTTATCAGAAAATAACCGCCACCTTTATAAATACTTGAGGTATTTCATTTGTTTAAAGGAAGATGGAAAATCAATTCCAGAAACTTTACATACACATCATACTACACATACGAGAGAAAAGAGAAAACAAATGGCAAGGCAAATTACACTGTGATTTGAGGTTCCTTTACGCCTATGTGATTAGAATCCGACCAGTTGAACAATCCAGAATCTAGGGCAATTTCCGCAGCGTAGAAACGGGTACGCTTTCGGTTTCTGTTTTACTGTTTTATTGAATTTATATAATGCTATGAATTCTTTCATTGGTATCAGAGCCCTCTTGGATTGTTTGCTGGTTTATGATCATAATTACATTATTAAACATGCAATGAAACTTCATTTTTCCATATTGAAAACCTAAGAAATAGATGTATGAAATCCGAATATGTTTTTAGGCATTAACATCATTTTATGTTATTCTTCTTTGTGTGATTATTACACCATTAGATAGGGCTCGAGAATATCTTTCCAACGGTATATTACAAGCCCGATTTGGATTAGAATCGAAGGAGAAAAACAGTTTTCAATTAAAATACAGACAATCAAAACCTGAAATAATAGTTTGATAATAAAAGTGATTGAAGATTTTGAAAACCATTAGAACACTCTCAATTAAGGAGAGTGTGATTCACCTTAGTCTTAAATTGAACAATAAGGACATAAACGTAATGGGGATGAAATGCAAAAAAATATGAAGGTGGTCCGGTCATCAGACGGCATCAATAAGGAGGCGCGTGACGCGCTGGACCTCAACCGCCAGCCACGCAAGCGCCATGCAGGCGACATGCGTGTGCAACGGCAGCGGTAGCGCCACGTGGCGAAAGTTGACTGGTTAAATGATGACGCGTGGACAGCTGCATGCGCGACACGTGGTGAATCGTGCACCGTAAAGATTTCGACGCATGGAAAGCTAATGTTGTGACACGTGTGGCTAGTAGAACGTGACACGTGATCCCCTATGTGCACGACGCGTGTCTCGATTAACTGTAGGGAGACGTGTGGCCAAATCATAACGCGACACATGTCACCTGGACACGTGTCACTGACGAAGATGTGTAGCGCTGGAGTGCGACACGTGTTTGGATGATGTCAGCCGGCGGTTGAGGCGCGCCTTACGTGCGGGCAGCGAGTGACTATGGATGCGAGTGCGTGGTCGGCGTCTTCGGCGCGTGAACGCTACGCTCCGCCGTCAACGGCGTTGCCGATGATTTTTCCGGCGAGAAATTTTTTTTTAAAATTTTTTTCTTTCCTCTTTTTATCCCAATTATTTATTTTGCTCTATTGAGATCTAAATTAAAATGCCTTAATTTTTATATTAAATTTTGTTCGACCTAAGATTGTCATGTATGAATAGATGTATGTTTTAGGTTATGCCAAGCAATTTTATAAGGACTGTGTCAACTCATTTTGGTGATGAGTTATCTGATGACGTGATTATTATCATTGTCCTATCAGATAACGAGGAGATTACTGATATCTCAAATATTGACCAGTACCTAGAGATTATGTAAATCTCAGATGATTAGTAGGATTTTGAGATCAAAAAATATATATATATATCTTGGACAATAAAATGACGGAGGTCATAAAGATTTCGATTAAGAGATATCTGAGAATATAAAGATCTCAAATGATGCTATTTAAATTGTGGGTGTCCTAAATCTTTTAGAGAATGATATTATGACTGTTTTGCGCAAAACACTTACATATATGGTTTAATGAATATTTGGAAATTGGATAATGATGGGTAGTTTGACTACGTTTTCGATTCCTGTCCAAAGATTCTTTAATTATATTTATGAGTGTATAGTTGCTGCAATATTTTTAGTGAAATGATAGTGGATGTGCTAGTATAGACGTAGACAGATATAGATCAAAGGTCTCTAAGTAGAATTAATGTCATTTGAGAAAATGATATGTGCTTCAATAATAATAGTTGTTGAACTGAATAAAGGTAACAAATTAAATAGTGAAAACAATGATATTTGACACCGTAAAATTTAGTATATCCTAGAGGAGTAAGAAGCTCTCGAAACCCTAACCAATACCATGGTCAAACCCAAACATGATACTTTTGCTCAACATAGAAAAGATGTTGAGGCTTATCAGGCCTTCTAAGATAAAGAACAACATTGTTCGTATAACAATGTTGTCTCACATGGCTGATGACCACATGTGAGCGTACGAAGAATATAGATGGCACTAAACATTTGGCTGACTTTCAAGACAAATGTGGTGGGACATCAGTCGCTAAGCTAAGGAGATTCACAATCAAGTTTGATACTTATCAGAAGCGTTAGGATTATAACCTAATGTAGCATCTATGAGATAAGTCAAACATGATTCTTGAGTTGAAATCCGTGGGCCATGCCTTAACTAGTGAGCAGTAAGTAGAAGTGGTAATATGATCCCTCCCAAATAATTGGAAAAAATATAATAAATCAACATGACCAACAATGATAGCATCATGTAGTTTGATGATATCTCACGTCATGTTAAACTCGAAAATGAGCGTCTAGAGGTTGTTAATACTTCAAGTTAGCTTTATTTGGTTAAGTCCAATGTGCGTAAAGGTTTAGAATGTAATTTAATTTTTCATAGAAACTGTTTGAGGATTTATTTAAATTCAGTGAGATTAGGCACCGAATATCTGATGGATGGTTTTATCGTATTAAATTCCGAATTTAATGGTACTATTAATGCGGTGATTGTTTTTTATTAATCACTTTTACTGATGTTGCCAATATTGATGTTCATACTTGGCATGCTAGACTAAGGCATATGGGCCAAAATCGAATGAATAGATTGCCCAAAGAGGAATTTTAAGATTTTCTCAATACGATAGATTTGCCTTTATGTGAAATTTGTCTAGCAGAAAAACAACTAGAAAACCATCTGAAAAAGGAATTGAGGCTGAGAATCAATTATAGTTAATTCATTCTGATATCTGTGGACCAATAAATGTGAGAGCTAGAAATTATAGCTATCATAGATGATTACATGTTTTGGTCATATCTATCTGATCTCCTATAAATCTGAAGTATTAGATTACTTTAGAATGTATTTAAACTTGATGGAGAATTAGATAGAACTGTTAAGGTCTTGCGGACTGATCGAAGATAAGATATCTTTCTGAATAATTTGAGAAATCAAATCATGAGAAAGGTATTGATATACAGTTGACCATTCCTAGGATTCCGCAACAAAATGGTGTAGTGGAAAGAATGAATAAAACATTACTAGAGATTATAAGATCTATGATGACATAAGCAAAACCTCCTAGTATCTTACTAGGGAGATACGTTATTAATGGTTGCTTATATTCTGAATAAGGTCCTTACCAAATCAGTAACTTCCATACCCTATGAATTATAGACAGGTAGGAAACCTGAACTTACTTATATGCGACCATGGGGGTGCGCATGATATGTGCATGTTTTTTTTGTAAATATGAAAAGTTGAGTGCTAAAAGAAATAAGTGTATCTTTATTAGATACTCCAATCACTCGAAAGGATATGTATTCATAGGAGAAAACTCAGATGGGAGTATAACTGAATCAAAGTCACTAGATGTGAAATTCTTAGAGAATGAATTTCTTAGTAAAGGTGAAATTGAAAAAGAATTTCAATGTTATGAGTTGAAAGATTTGGATGATGTTCCATATCCGAACACTCAACTAGAGGAAGATAAAGAATTGTTTAAATACTCTATTCCTAGTGGGAGTGACAGAGCTATTGGAATAGCTTATTCATTTGTTTTTAGTGGGAGCGAAGGGACTAACAAGTTAGTGCCCTCAAATAAATCAACTCGCAAAAGTAATTGCAAGGCTATTCCTCATTGTCAATTTGAGATTGAGGGGAAGCGTTTATGCTTGTTTCACATAATAATGGTGAGCCAAAGAATGTGAATGAAGCTCTCAATTCACCTGCTAGAGATTTTTAGATTAAAGCCATACAATAAGAGATGGAGTCAATGGAGTGCAACCATGTCTGGGACTTGGTTAAATTATTGTCTAATCGAAAATCCATTGGAAATAAATGGGTTCTCCGCATTAAGTGTAAGGAAAATGGCTCAATAGAGAGATACAAGGAGAGGTTAGTAGCAAAAAGATATACTCAACAGAAAAGTATAGACTATGAAGAAACCTTCTCCCTTATGGTAAGGTTTGCTTCCATCCGCCTTATATTAGTTATCGTTACATACATGAACCTAGAATTGCATCAAATGGATGTAAAGATAATATTTCTCAATAGAGAACCGGAGAAAGAAATTGACATGGAGCAGCCAGTGAATTTTGCTTCAAAAAAAAGATCAAGAGCTAAAAGTATGTAAGCTCATGAGATTGATCTATAGCTTGAAACAATTCTTGAAACAATTCTCCAGATAATGGTATCTCAATTTCCATGAGGCGATTATGTCCTATGGATTTCAAATGACTAAAGAGGACCGTTGTATGTATATTAAGCTGGTAAAAGATAAGTTAATAATACTATCTTTACACGTGGACGATATTCTATTGGTCGAAAATGACAATGAGTTTAAGGTAACCATAAAGTGATGGTTATCCTTAACTTTCGAGATAAAAGATATAGGAGAGATTACCTGTATTTTAGAAGTTAAAAATCAATAGAGATTGTTTAAAGAGAATTCTGGCTTTGTCACAAAAGCCATACATCAAAAGATTCTTGAACGATTCTATATGGCTGACTCTAAGCCTATGGGTACTCCCATCTCGAAAGGTCAAACTCTTTGTTATGAAATATGTCTCAAGACTTCCATTAAAGCATGAAAGAATGAATAGAATCCTTATTCTAGTACCATCGGAAGTCTCATGCATGTTATGATGTGTACGAGACCTGATATTTGCTATACAATTGGACTGATTAGTAGATATCAATCTAATCCTGTATAGAAATATTGGATTGCTGTGAAAAGAATTTTAGAAAGAGACTGTTGATTACTCCCTATGTCACCAAGATGACAACATGCATCTTGTTGGGTATACAAACGCTAATAAGGGAGGTGATTTGGATAAGCGAAAATCTGCATCTAGTTATGCACTTTTTTTGCTCAACCAAAGTGATGTCTCTTAGAGCAACAAGAAACTATCATGCATTACGCTGTCCACCATGGAAGCTGTATTCATAGCATGTTTAGCTGTAGTTTAGGAAACAGTCTGGCTCAAGAGATTATTGAAGAATCTGAATTCGAAATTACTGTGAAAAAGTCAGTTACTGTATACTGTGATAGGTAGGCAGCAATTGTCTATATTGAAGATACGAAATGTCACAGTAAATCGAAGCACATAGAGACTAAGTACAATTTCGTCAAGGATATAATGACGAAAAGATGTAACAATTAAGTATGCATCTACACATTAGATGGTATTAGATCCACTCACAAAAGTTGTGACAAGAAATGTGTTTATGTCACATACTAGGTCTTTGAATTTGTGTAGATTATGATGTTATAATTGTTACATTAAGTTATATTTGTTTTATGATTAGATACGTCATTTTGGTTATATAAAACTAGCATATATTCATTTCACATAGATTATATATGAAAGTATGTAGTCAGGTTTTGAGATTGGTATTCTTACACGTACAATCGCCTTGGTTGCTAGGAGAGCAAGTTAAGATGAGACACATATATTTTTAGAGAATAAAAATGAAGTTGTTCTCTTAAGGGCTTGAAATATATGAAATGTCGTCTTGACTGTAGTCAAGATGAGGTTCTACCTAAAATTAATTATTGAACCGCTCATGATGTATCCCCACCATCATGAGAACCTGATTAAGCCAGATGTGAATTTCTCAATAATAGATGCCAGAAAGGGCAAGCTTTGGAACTCAGGTTAGGCGCTAGAAAAGCGTCTGAACTAAGATCTGTACAGTGAATAATCTCAATATAAAAGACATACGCGTCTTTTTTAAAGGATAAGATTCACTGTAATATACGTTTCATACTGCGTGTGCTTATCGTGACCGACATGGAAAATGAGTGAATTTATCCTTGATTCCTCATTGTGTAAGTTCTATTGAAGTTTATATAAAACTTCTACCTATGTCCTCAATGACTGTTCACTTTGTCTCAAAGTAATGAGGTGATGTTTGTATCATTAGTGTGTCTTCTATGGCTATGATAATGCAGCCTATGGGACATTAGTATGATGTCAATCATTTTATTGACCGAGAGACGAAAGTGAAACAGGAAGATTTAATGAATTTTATTTTGTTCCTATAGTTACTTGTAGCGACAATTTGCAATTTGGAATTGCAATTGTGATTATATGAAATATTGGAGGATCGAGCATGTTAAGGGATTAAATATGTTCAAGCAAATAAAATTGTATTAAATTTAGGACATAATAATGAACAAATTTACAATCTCTTGTATAGCATACAATTGAGATTTGAGAGACAAGCCACATTGCATATATTATTGTTCATAGGTCACACGGTGTATTTGCCTGTATGAATGCCTGTACTCCTTATCATAAAGGGGTCACCAGTGTTTTCTCTGTGAATTCTATTTGGCTCATCTTGTGTGAGTGGGAGATGTTGGATTATTGGGTTGTTGGATCGGGTCCACCCAAGATGATCCAAACCCATGACCCGATCCAAATCTATTTGAATTGGATAAGATCGAATAACCGCTGGCGATTACTAGCGGTTATCAGAAAATAACCGCCACCTCTATAAATACTTAAGGTATTTCATTTGTTTAAAGGAAGATGGAAAATCAATTCCAGAAACTTTACATACACATCATACTACGCATATGAGAGAAAAGAGAAAACAAATGGCAAGACAAATTACACTGTGATTTGAGGTTCCTTTCTGCCTATGTGATTGGAATCCGACCAGTTGAACAATCCAGAATCTAGAGCAATTTCCGCAGCGTAGAAACGGGTACGCTTTCGGTTTCCGTTTTACTGTTTTATTGAATTTATATAATGCTATAAATTCTTTCAGTAATGGACTGAACCTGAAATTGTCCCTTTCTTTTTACTGCTTTTGTTTCTTTTTTCATAGGAGTTATTCTAAAAGACTGTTGTTTAATGAAGCATTAACAGATATGAACGCTTCCTTAAGATCACGACTTTAAGTATCTTAAAGAACACTCATTGTCCGGTGAAATTTTGATTTATAAAGAATTATTTGTCCCCTCAGTTTAAGGTAGTACGTTATGTCTGTCCTCTTGTTAACTGTATTTTTATTATTGGACTTCAAGAGAATACGAATAACTAGATATGTAACATGAATATACTCTGGTATTGACCCCTCATCAGGATGTGATTCCGCATATGACACAACATTACAAGTTTAAGCTTGAGTTTTATGTCTTACGTCATCAACTAAACTTAATTTTGAAGTTGAGTTTGACTGACAATTGTTTTTGTTATAAATTTCGAATGATAAGCCTATAAGTGGAAGTGTGCAACAAACTAGACATATTTTGTAGTTTTGTACTGCAAATATCACTTGATCTAGTTGTGTAAGAAAGGACTGATCGACTCCATTCTTTCTATTTCTTCTTTCATTGTCGATGTTGTTACTTGTCCGATCCTATAATTTATGCTAGAGTTTGTAATGGGTAATGAAAACTGGTTTTTTAGTTTTTATATTAAAACTTAGTAGCCAGAACCAACTACTTGGGAGAATTTATAAAAGAAAACCGGTTTAATATGTTGTATAAAACAAATTTGATAGTTGCTAGTTGTTTGGTAATGAAGTAGAAAAATACAAGTTCAAAGAATTTCAGCAGTTGTCTTAATGTCTCTTTTTCTTCTTATTACTATATTTTACTAATGCCATGCACCCTGTGGGAACATCATGTTGCATCCCATTTCTCTCTTAAAATTTGGTTTTGTGTTTTAAAATTGAATTCTATCCTGGCCATGTTGAAAATTGAGATGAATTTTATATGTTTATTGGAAGTATTTTACTCATTCAGAAGTAAAATGTTTTAGGCTTGGTGGCTTATTGACAGGTTTGTCATGCAACACAAAATGCACCGGGACAAATACTCAGAAATTGAATGAATAGTTTATTATATAATCTCATTACTGACCATATAAAAGTTTCAACTTTATGTGTTCTATTTTTATTATTTCAAGATTTTTTGAACTATGCCCAGCATGCAGTACCTATTTTTTCACTTCCACAGGAATGGCTATGGTGTGAGTCATTGTGTGGTAATAGCACAAAGTCTTAAGGCAAAAACCATTGATCTTTGCAATAATCCTATGACTAAGGAACCCAAACTTCAGGTACATGTCTAGATACATAAATATATATATATATATATATAATTTTTTTCTCATTTCGATTGTCCTTGCTCCTATCATAAGATTTGGCATTACAGATAATCCTTTCTCAAGGAGATCAAATCTTATCTAAGGTACATCTAACATTTGGAAGCATGAAGTTTGATTTGTTAAAATCAGGACATCATGACCTGAATTTATCTTTTAGTGAGATTCTTTTATATGAAACATGCATGAGCCGCATGTTCTAGTTTTTACAGAAACCTGTGTTAGTGTTCATGATCAAGCTGATAGAGCAACAGAAGCTAATAAAGCAACAGCTTCAGAACAACAGCTGAAAGCTGAAGCCACTAATGATCAAGCTGCAGCTGCTACTCAAGCTAATCAAGTAATACATCAGCTAGATTCTAGATGGTCAAGAATGAGCGGGAAAATCAGTTAGAGATGCCACATCAGCATTCATCTAGCCAATCATATTTGAACAACGCAACTTTGTATAAATTGAGAACTAATGGCAGAGCATTGTACATGTACTCATCATCTTCATTAATAGAATTAGTTCATAAATTCTCTCACAGTTTCTTGTTCATTTTCTTTCTTGTTTTCTCAAGAAAGTGACAAAGCTCAATATGGTATCAGAGCAAGAAAACTCCATGTCTTCTGCTCCAAACGCACACAGCATCAATGCTTCACAACTTGATGTTAATGAAACAACAAAGTTTCTTGCTCCAATGAAGCTTGAACTCACAGTCAAGCTCAATCACAACAATTTCCTGCTGTGGAGGCAACAAGTTCATGCTGCAATTAAAGTTAATCGCTTGTCCTCTTTCATTGATTCTTCTTTCAAGCCACCGAATCTGCAGAATCCTGATGGAACAGTTAATGAGTCATATCTTGATTGGGAACAACAAGATCAGATTTTACTTTGCTGGATCTTATCATCTATTAGCCAGGAATTGCTGCCTGAGCTTGCAGGTTGTTCAACAGGTTGTGAGGCATGAATTGCCATTGAACGTATCTTCACATCACAGTGCAAAGCCAACATCATACAATTGAAACTACAATTGCAAACCTTGAAGAAAGGAGGCTCATTTATGTCAGAATATCTCATGAAAAAGAAGAGTACCATGGATGCGTTAGCGTTCGCTGGATATGTCGTGAGTGATGATGATAAAATCGTGACTATTCTTGGTGGATTAGGTCCTGAGTATGACTCTTTTGTCATCCCAATCACTTCTATGCCAACAAGTTATTCGATGCCAGAACTAACTGCTTTACTGCTTGCACATGAGGCAAGAATTGATCAACATAATCAGGCTGAATCCTTATCTGTGAATATGGCTGTGAATAAGAAAGGGAATGCTTCACAAGCAAGCTCTGGAAGAGGAACAAACAACAACAATCAGTGATATACTAATGGAGGTCAAATGTATGGAAACAATGCTAATGGTGGCAGGCGAGGCAAAGCTAGTGGGAGAAGTGGCGATTACAACAACAGAACTTGGTGTCAAATCTGCCACAGGACAGGTCACAGAGCTCTGAGGTGCTATTATCGGTTTGACCAGACCTATCAGCCACAAATTAATGCACAAATGGAGGAGGAAATGGTTCTAATCCAGGAGGTCACATGACAGCAATGGTAGCTGCTCCAGAATCCTAGATACTTGGTTGTTCCTACTTAAAGCTAAAGGTGAAGTGGACAGAGTCTTTGTTGAGTTCAAAACTCAAGTAGAATTACTTCTTTCTCACAAAATTAAAACCTTACAAACTGATAATGGAGGTGAGTTTAGAGGTTTAGCTGCCCTAATAAAAACACATGGTATCACACTCAGACATGGCTATCCATATACACATGAACAAAATGGCTTGATAGAGAGGAAGCATAGACATATAGTAGAGACCGGATTAAGTCTCCTAGCTCAAGCATCAATGCCCTTGAAATTCTGGGATGAGGCTTTCCTCACAGCCACTTACTTGATAAACAGAATGCCTACTGATGTTCTAGATGGAAGGTCACCATATTTTTGTCTATTTCATAATGAACTAGATTATAGATCTTTAAAGGTATTTGGCTGCCTAGTGTTTCCATACCTCAGACCTTATTATTAACATAAGCTTCAATATCGAAGCTCAGCTTGTACATTTCTTGGATATAGTCCAAAACACAAAGGGTACAAATGCTTAAGTTCAACAGGGAACGTATATGTTGTCAGACATGCAGTTTTCAATGAAGCAAGTTTCCCCTTTTTTGACAAATGCGTTGAGTCCACACCACACAACTCAGAATTTATAGGTGTGAATTTGTTCCCACCAGTTATTACTTTTAAAAGGTCAGAAAATCAGACAGGAAACCTGTCAGGACAAGCTGAAACATCATTAATTGTTGAGACCTCCACAAGTAGGCAGGTTGCAGTTACCAGTCCTATTGATACTCAAGATACAACCATCAGCCCTAATGTTACATCTGTTGAAATAGTTCATGGATCAGATTCTTCCTCACCATTAGTTTCTTCAAGACCAGTGAGAACACACTCAATGATTACAAGGTCCAAGGCAGGTATTTACAAGCCTAAAATTTGGTTAGTACAATTGGAGGAAGTGGAACCTGAAACTGTGCAACAAGCTCTCTCACATCCTAAGTGGTTGGAAGCAATGCAAACTGAATACCAAGCTCTTCAGAACAATAAGACTTGGTCTCTGGTTTAACCTCCAACTGGCAGAAAAATTGTAGGTTGCAAATGGATTTTCAAAATAAAAAGGAACCCAGATGGATCGATACTCAAATATAAGGCAAGACTTGTTGCCAAGGGGTTCAATCAAGTTGAAGGATTTGATTACACAGAGACTTTCAGCCCTGTGGTTAAACCAACAACTATAAGGTTCATTCTTTCCATTGCAGTAGCAAGAAACTGGACTCTAAGGCAGCTGGATGTAAATAGTGCTTTACTAAATGGCATTATTGAGGAGAATGTTTACATGGCACAACCGATTGGGTTCATTGATCCTGCCAAACAGAACCTGGTATGCAAATTACATAAAGCTCTTTATGGATTAAAACAAGCTCCAAGAGCTTGGTTTGATCTGTTCAAACAGGCCTTATTAGGATTAGGTTTTATCTCTTCAAAAGCTGATCATTCTCTGTTTTGTAGATTTTCAACAAATGGTTGTATCTATATTCTGGTTTATGTTGATGAAATAATCATCACAGGAAGCAATGTTAAGGACATTGATCAACTAGTTTCTCAACTGCATCATGAGTTTGCTCTAAAAGACTTAGGCAATCTTTATTATTTTTTGGGCATTGAGGTGCTCTCTATTGCAACAGGATTGCATTAATCTCAGCATAAGTATGTTCAGGATTTGTTAAAGAAATCCACAATGTCTGAGGCAAAGTCATTTCCTTCTCCTATGATAACAAGCACAGGCTCTCATCTTTCTGCTTATAAGGGTAGTCCAATTGCCAATGCCTCTGAGTATCGACCTATAGTTGGAGCACTTCAATATGTCACCATTACTAGGCCTGACATATCCTATGCTGTCAACAGAGTATGTCAGTTCATGCAGTCTCCCTTAGATGAACATTGGAAGGCAGTGAAGCGGATTCTTCGTTATCTCAAAGGCACCTCCACACATGGACTTTTGGTCGCCAAACCACATCATCATGTTACTGCTTTTGATTTGGTTGGCCTTTCTGATGCGGATTGGGCCACAAATCCAGATGACCGATGATCAACATCTGGTTATTGTGTTTATCTAGGACCTAATCTGATTTCTTTGAGTGCTAAAAAGCAGCATACTGTCTCGAGATCTTCAACTGAAGCTGAGTACAGAAGCTTGGCTTCTCTTGTCGTAGAGTTAACATGGCTTAGTTCTCTATTACGTGAACTGCGCATTCCACAACCTCAAGTGCCTGTTGTTTGGTGTGACAATCAAAGTACTATTGCTCTGTCTAGCAACCCAGTACTGCATGCTCGGACAAAGCATATCGAGTTAGATTTATATTTTGTTCGAGAGAAGATTGCACAGAGGCAGTTAGTGGTTAATCATGTTCCATCTCTAGATCAAATAGCTGATATTTTTACCAAAGCCCTGTCTACACCTCGATTTCAATACTTGTGTAGCAAACTTACTATGGTCTCTACCCTAGTATGTTTGAGGGGGGATTTTAGTGTTCATGATCAAGCTGATAGAGCAACAGAAGCTAATAAAGCAACAGCTTCAGAACAACAGCTGAAAGCTGAAGCTACTAATGATCAAGCTGCAGCTGCTACTCAAGCTAATCAAGTAACACATCAGCTAGATTCTAGATGGTCAAGAATGAGCAGGAAAATCAGTTAGAGATGCCAAATCAGCATTCATCTAGCCAATCATTTTTGAACAACACAACAGTTAGTTATAAAACTTTGTATAAATTGAGAGCTCATGGCAGAGCATTGTACATGTACTCATCATCTTCATTAACAGAATTAGTTCATAAATTCTCTCAAAGTTTCTTTTTCATTTGCTTTCTTGTTTTCTCAAGAAAGTGACAAAGCTCAATAACCTGCATGAAGTGCACTTGGTCTTGTGCGAATACTTTGCATGAGCTGCACTTATGTCTTCTAATGAGCTGTACTTTTAGTTTACTATAACCCGCATGAGTCGCATTTTCTATTTTCTGAGAAACCTGCTTGAGCCACACTTACTCTTTTACAGAATTCTGGATGAGTTGTATTTTTTTTGTTCTTTTATAAAAATCTACACCAATGATCATTCATCGTTGCTCACTCTCTATCTCTCTCATACTTATTTGTTGACACTGCCTCAGGAAGCAAGAAGGATAGTTTCTGAATGGCCAGATCTTGACTTAGAGGCTAGGCTGTTCACTGCAAAAATTTCAGCTGATGAAGTAGAGTTCCTGTAGACCCTAGCACCTGCTAAACAGCCACAAACTTCAAAGAGTGATAGTTCTTTTGATGAAGACATGGAATAGAAGTTAGAGTTGTGAAAGTAATATACAAACTTTAAATGACATATAGCATACCTGAAATTTGTTGCTATGGGCTTGTATACTACACAAGTTCTTGAATGAAGAATATTTGCTTACAAGGAGAACCCATGAAAATGTCATGAGGACACATGCCTTTTCAAGCAAAATTTTTTATGGGTTGCTGCTGGAATGGCTTCTGAAGTTGAGAAGATTAAGTTGAGAAGACTGTAAATCAGTTAATTTATATGAACCGTACAATTTAAATTTCTCCTTGGAAGTTTTGATTTTTGTAGAGTAATTTTTAAGTGCTAGAGGATTTTTTTTGTAGCTAATAGAAAGAGCCTTATATGGTTGGTACTGCAGGATACAAAAATGTTGTTAATTTGTAAAATTAGATAGCGATGAATGAATAAGTGGAATGACTTAATTTAAAATTATTGTTGATGGAATTGTGATTATATGCAACAAATTTAAATTCTGATATGCTCCAACAGGTTACATTGATCAAAGGTGGTAGCCTGGTCATTCTCCTTTTACAACCCAGTTGAAAATTATTGAGAATTCTTTCACATAATTTTCACTATGCCCTCTCACATTTTCAAATCAAATTTCACATTTCAACAGGTTACATTGATCAAAGGTGGTAGCCTGGTCATTCTCTTTTTACAACCCAGTTGAAAATTATTGAGAATTCTTTCACATAATTGTGATTATATGCAACAAATTTAAATTCTGATATGCTCCAACAGGTTACATTGATCAAAGGTGGTAGCCTGGTCATTCTCTTTTTACAACCCAGTTGAAAATTATTGAGAATTCTTTCACATAATTTTCACCATGCCCTCTCACATTTTCAAATCAAATTTCACATTTCAAACTTCGATGTTTTGTTTTTTCGTCAGAAATGCTTTACTTCTACTATATTATGAGGTTGGAATGAATTGAAATGGGTTGATACTGTTGCATTAGACGGCATTGTTAAATGGTTTATTTGTTAGCTAAAATTAATGCAAGTTTTTTAGCTAAAGTTAGAACTTCAAAATGAGATTTTTTAACATCATTATAAGTGTTTGCAAATTATAGTTTCCAAATAGAAATCATAGTTCTTGAACAAAGGATTAAAACTTTGTAAACCTTAAACAATCTCTTTAAGGTTAGGAAAGAAGATGACAAATAAGTAAAGAAAGAAGCTATAGCTCAATGGGTGAGAATAGATTATTTTTATGATTAGAAAGGAGTAACAATGAGCTTATATTTATATTAAGGTTAGCACTAATCCTACATTTTTTTATCGTTTAGTCTTATTTTATAAATTACACTGCAGTGACACTCCATTATAAGTCATCATATTATATCATTAATTCAAAATTGGTACGACGTGTAAGAATTTGATGTTATCCCTATTCATACAATAAGTGAAACCATATAAAAATATGTATCACTTTTTTTATTTTATTTTTTTCAACTATTGGTATCTCTATATGCAGATAACATTTTAATGTGAGTCATATATATAGTAAACACATTTTCATATTCAAATAAAACCTAAATTTAATTAAGCATTCCTTTATGAGAATATAACACTCCCCACATGCCATAAGCAACATATTACCTATTTAGAACCTGAGAGACACCTACTTGTTACAAAACCTAAAATTTATCCTTGTAGTAAATTTTCAATCACAATAAGCATATCTTTAAAAAATGAAGATGACTATGTGGGGTGGCTTTTGAAGTAACCAAACCATCCAGTTGCTTCCATCTTCAACTATTCTTCTCCATTTCGCACCCTAACAAACCCTAACAATTGTTCATGCACCACCTTCTTCACTAAAACTTCTTGCTTGCATGTTTTATAACGCAAAATTTTCTATCAATCAAAATTTTAAATTAGGCTGTAATTATGGGGAAGATTGGTGGAATTTCTTTTAAATTTTTTTCCATCAATCAATGACTTGAATTTGGGTTGCAATTAAGGGCAAGATTGGTTGAAATTTTTTAAAATTTTTCCATCAATCAATTTCTTACAGTTGGTTTGCAATCAAGGGGAAAATTGGTGCATAAATTTGGAGTAAAAAAAAAACCTATAACACGTAATCACTACAATTAGGTTTGAGGTCCTCTATATATATATATATGTATATATATATATATATATATAATTTTTCTTTATTTTCAGCAGCCACTTCTCTCCCTTGAAAAAAAAAAAATATATATATCATTTAATTTTTTTTTTCATTAACAAAGTAAAACTCTCACATAACAAGATTAGAGATCAAGGTTGATTGTGAATCGACTAGTTTTCTTCTCTTTCTTTCATTTTTTTTAAAAATTAATATTAGAAACCTTTTGGTATGATGGACTTATGGTGTCATATTGCTATGTTTGGAGTTATTTCAAAATAAGATTAGAATTATATGAAATAATTTTAAAAAATTGGAGGCTGCTAGAAATTTTGTTTTCTAGTAATCTTGTTAGATTTGTTCGATTGTTTTGGTTATTGTCAAATCAAGGTATAAAATTATGAAATTTTGTATTAGTTCTCCTCAGGATATTAGGTTTTTGAAAAATTTAGTGGTCATATGATAAATATGCAATTAATTATGAAATTTTGTTTACCTTTGACTCATTGAAATGAAAAATCTAGATAAAACTGAACTAGGTTGAATCTCAAAATTTTTGGACATATAATTAGTGTTATTTTGGTCTCATTAAATTTTCATATGAACCATTATGAGTCTTTTTTAAGCACTTAAAATTTTAAGGATTTTTATAGAGAGATTTAATTTTAAAAATTCAGAAATCAAGAGTTGTTAAGTTTCGAAACTGATGTTAGTACAGTTTTAGCTTGGATATAGAGGTTTAAAATAATAGGTTAACGGAAGCATTTAAGACTAAAAATTTTTATGGTATTCATTCTGGGTCCCTAAAACATATATCTGCATATCTGGGACGATTGGCTTTATATATAATTTATTAAAAATGAAGAAAGGCGACTTCATCATTAGAGGTAGTGTTGACAGTAGTGAGTTTTAATGGTATTTGAAGTTAGATTAATTTAGTAAAGTATAATTTGTGTTATGCTAATATTATTATCACATTTATAGGATGATATGTTGAGATTCAATATACATTTGGCTAGTCTAGAGTAATTTATGAAGTTATGGATTTCTATAAATTTATATAAATGAGTTTCGTTATGTGATTTTAGGTTGATAAGTGGGATTATTTCATAAAGTTATTTTATTGGGATAAGTGGAGGGGGTAAGTAAACCTTATGCGTTGCTTTAATATATTATATGTTTAATTTCAAAAATATTTTAATTGGTCTTTTAAATAATCAAATGAAACCTTAGATTTTTCAACGTTATTTTTTTTATTATATTTTATTTAAATGATTTTGCATTCTCAAATATATGTTTTATGTACATTATTCAATTGTATTAAAAGTATTATCTTCATATTTGAACAATGTGATATTTTTATCAAAAGTATTATATCGTGTTTGAAAAGAATGATATGTATTGTAACTATGATTGTTAAAAACATTTTGATTCATATATCCGTAGTTCATTTAATTGTATTGGCCTAGGCATCAAGATTACATGTGTTATAATTGTAACGTATTGGTCCAACTGGAATATATATTGTTGCGTGACATAAATTTTATTGGCCTTGCACTGAGATTACGGTGCTACGATTGTATAGTACTATTTGGGTCATCATAATTGTAAATGATATTACATGACAGAGCCACTTCTATTTTTATTTAAATTCGTATATGGAATGTTTTCCGTTATTTTTTACTTCGGTTTAAATATTAAACGTTTCTTCGTTGTATTGTTAAAAAACATTTTTCATATCGTATTGCTAAACGTTTTATTGACTTTATTATATTTGCAATTATTTTAATTAACATGAAATTATGACTTTATTTTTACTGTAAAGTAACATTATAAAGTTATGATATTTCATTTTTATTATATGTTATATCGTAATGTATAATGTTTACTTATTGAATTGATGACTCACCTTTCATCTCTACTATTTTTACAGATTAGTACACTTTATTTGCCTTGAGAGATAACTTCGAGTTATTGATGTCATTTGGAGGAAGATTTTAGTTCTATTATTATTCATTTGTTAGGACTTAAATATAAGGATTGATTCTTTCAAAAAAGAAAAAAAAAGAAGGAAAATAGTGAATTGAATTATCATAGATTTGAGTTGTTAAGACTTTTATTAAGGTGTTAAGGCAGATTCGGGTTATTGAAATAAATACTTTATGAAATTATTCTTTAATTGTGTTTTAATTTTGGAGATTTAAGGGATTGATCGAATAATTTATTATATTGGTTTTTGCATCAAATTGGGGTGTTACAGAAGCTTGTACGATGGTGCATTGGTGTAGCATGAGAAAGGCATAGGAGGCTCAAAAGGGGAATGTGAAAAATGTGGTAGGGTTTGTGTGTGGACAAATTACACAAACCTTCTTAAGGTTTGATAAAATTATACTAATATCCGAGTTTTAACCCTTAATGTTTAAAGAAATATTAGTTTACACTCTTAGATTTCCAAAAATAATAATTTTTGCCCAAAATAGTATTCGTTGATTACTCGCCGAGTAATTGATAAATCATTAACTGTTGTCTTGCTAGTTGATTAGCAAGTAATGATTTTTGGAACCATAAGGCTACTGTACAAAGCTTTAGGGAAATGTTGTTGCACAGAGAAGCAAAAAGCAGATAGTGGTTGTAAGGAGTAGTGTTGAAGCACAGTACAAGGTGATTGCATAAGGAATTTGTAATTGATTTGGTTATAACATCTTCTAACAGATCTAAGTGCATAGCAAGTCAGCAATTGTTATTGTGCGTAACCCTATACAACATGATCGAATGAAACATGTTTGTATTGATTGAAACTTCTGAAATAAAAAGTGGGAAAATTACTTTTCAAAAAAAAAAAAAAAAGGTGGGAAGATTAAGTTGTCCTATGTTCCAACATGTTAACAAGAAGCAGATATTCTCACCAAAGCGTTGCTAAAGTCTAGGTTTAAGTCAAATGTATGTAAGCTAGAAATGGTTGATATACATTCACAAGTTTGAGGGGGAGTGTTGGAAAACTGACAAGGATTACCTAATTGGAAGGAATCCGAAGGCAACTTTTTATTTCTATTATTCAGTTGGTTTGTCTTCTAATTTTAGGAGATTTTATTGTTAGTTTCATAAAATGTCTCCTAGATTATTTCCTTCTATGTTTGATCACCAAATATATATTGTATTTGCTTCCCATTGAATAAACAACTTTGTTCAATTAGCTCCTATTTCACAAGATTTTAATTTGACTGACTTGGAGGCGGACCTTTTTGGTGGTGAGGATAGTGAGGGTGAGGGAGATGAGGAAAGGAAACATGTGGGTGAGAGAGATTAGGGAAGGGAACATGTGGGTGAGGACAAGTTGAAGTCCATGGAGGATTATAGGCCTTGTGAAGATGATGAGTTCAATAGTGACTTAGACATAAAAAAAGTTGAACAGAAAATAAAAACTTATGGAAGGTGATCCTTTCAAGCCAAAGGATGGAGGGTAGATTGTGTTTACCAAGTCAATCCATAACAAACGTAGTGTACAATGAACATGACAGGGCATTGTTATAAAATATAAAGGAAGAAAAAAATATACCGTTAAGAAGTTGTGTGGATAGTCTACTTCAGTTTTATTATCACAACCTTAAAAATCAATGGCTGATTCCTACTCCTTCCTGGAATTAAATTTTTTAGAGCAGATTATGTTAGATATTACTCATACAACCTTAAAAATCTCTTGAGAACATTCAAATGTGGCCAGATAGATTGTATTAATTTGTTTGAAGCTTTATGAAGACAAGTGACAGATAATACATATATATATATATATATATATGAAGACAAGACAACCTTAAAAATGTAACAATTTTTTTAATACATATATATTTCGTTTCCAATATACATTTCAATTCAAGAAAAGACTACTTATATTGTAATTTGATCTTTAGTTACTTATATTGTAATTTTTTTATATAATCACTGTAAATCTACAGATAAACATTGTTCTCCTCATATTAACTCTAGGTGTCCATAAAATCTAATGCTTAATTCAAATACTCCAACACTCACTTTCAAACTGAGTAAGTGCAACTCCACCTTTGTAATATTTTGATTTGATGAACCCTGTGTTAGAAACAAGTTGCCGGTGAAAGTCTACCCTTTTTTGACTGCAAGTTCGTGTGATCGCCAATAAGAGAAAAAGTAGAAACAAAACATGAGAATCCCAACTAAGAAATGATTCAGGACAACATTGTCAGTGACCCTAGAAATAAAAAGTTTATGAAACCAATCAAAGAAATTTCTATGTATTATTCCAGTCAAGAATCCAATTCTTTACTGACGTGATTGTTCTTGCAAATTTCAGTACAAAAATTTCACTTCCACGTTCCTACAACAGAAGATAACCACTATCACAATATACAATAGTAATAATTTTTGTTGCACAGTTTCTATAGTGGGTAGGTATTAAGCAAAGAGCTAATATAGTATAAGTATTCAATAGAAAGCATATTAACATCGAAACTGTTTCCAGTCCTCTTGAATATGTCAATTCCAACCTCGCCATTTTTGAAAGTCAATAGTAGACATGCACCATCTTACCTTTGAAGTCAATTATATTAGAATAAATAATACTATTAGAATTTGAAAAACAGAAATAATAAATAATTAAAAAAAAGGAAAGAAGTAGCGTTACGGAATTGTTTTTCTTTCTTTTGATTGAAAAAAGAAAAAACATAGTACCAGCAGCTTTTAAACAATCAAATTATCGGGCAGGAGAGCGACTTGTAAATTTTAAAATAAATTATGATAACAATGAATGGAAACAACAGCTTTGTCATTCCAGCAGTACAGTCAACAGAGCAAATAAATCAAATAATGCACTTGTGTACTCTTTGTAAGTCCTCATCGTTTGTTTCTTCTTTTCATACTCCACATCTGCAAGAAGGCTTATGAAACATCGAACAAGAACCATGCTTAACTTGGTTTTGCGTCTTGTATTGCTATTATTCCTGTCCTGCTTTGTTTGGCTTAGCCTAGCCTGCCACCAATTAGATCAAGAATGTCTCTTGTCGATTAAGTCTTCCTTTCAGACCTCTTCATTGAATTGGTCCTCTTCCACTGACTGCTGCCATTGGGAAGGGATCACTTGCGATGCTAATGCTCATGTAACTCATCTATGGCTACCTTCGAAAGGCCTTACTGGCACCATTTCCCCTGCTATTGGGAACCTCACACATCTCTCTCACCTCAACCTTTCCCACAATCGTCTCGTCGGTCCTCTCCCTGTAAGTTTCTTTCCATCGTTAAGACAACTTAAAGTTATTGATTTGAGTTATAACCATCTCCTTGGTGAATTTCCATCTTCCTTGTCAAGCAACCACATTGAAGTAGTAAACTTATCCAGCAACAACTTCGATGGGACGATCCCCTCAGCATTCTTCCAGTTAGCTGCAAATTTGGAGAGTTTTAATGTCAGCAACAACAGCTTCACAGGCCTTATCCCTTCCTTTGACTGGATTCATTTTCTCTGTCCTGTCAGGATTCTGGATTTCTCTTACAATGATTTCAGTGGCGAGGTCCCACCTGGACTTGGAAATTGCTCCAAATTGAATACTTTTCGTGCAGGTTTCAATAACCTCTCAGGATCTCTTCCTGATGGCCTTTACGCTGCCACTTCACTCCAAGAGCTCTCCTTACCTGTTAATCACCTCTCTGGATCCATCAATGATGCCATTGTCAAACTCAAAAGCCTCACTACTCTTGAGCTTTACTCTAACCAATTGATGGGTGTGCTACCAAGAGATATTGGGAAGCTTACTGCATTGAGAGATTTGCTGCTTCACGTTAACTACTTGTCTGGTTCTCTGCCCCCAACTATCTACAACTGCAGTAATCTCTCCACGTTGAATTTACGGGTTAACTTCTTTGATGGAGATCTTACGGCATTCAATTTCTCAATGCTTCATCAGCTTCGTACGCTTGACTTGGGAAACAATAATTTTACAGGAAGCTTGCCATCAACTCTTTATTCATGCAAGCTGCTGACTGCAGTTAGGCTCAGTAGCAACCAGCTAGAGGGACAAATTTCCCCTGACATAAATGCACTTGAATCTCTGTCTTTCCTCTCACTTTCCAAAAATAAGTTCACAAATATCACCGTTGCAATAGCAAGTTTGATGGGTTTGAAGAACCTTGGTATTCTTATCCTCTCTAAGAATTTCAAGGACGAAGCAATGCCTGATGATGATCAGATCACAATCTCATATGGATTTGAAAACATCCAACTTCTGGCTTTAGGTGGTTGTCAACTCAATGGCCAAGTTCCAGCCTGGTTGGCTAAGCTCAGGAATCTACAGGTCTTGGACTTATCGCTAAACAAAATTAGTGGTCCAATTCCAGGGTGGCTATGGACTTTACCAAGTCTAATGTACATGGACTTGTCTTATAATTTCGTTTCAGGAGGACTTGCTAAGGAAGTTAGTGGATTGCAAGCGTTGGTATCAGAAAAAGCCAGAGATCAAGCAAATAAGAGCAAACTACTTTTACCTATCTCTGTAATGCCTATCAATACCTCTGATCGACAATATATCACACTCTTCAATCTAGCACCGACGATAAACCTGAGCAACAACAGGCTTAGTGGCAGTATTCCTGCAGAGATTGGTCAATTAAAGTTTCTTCATGCGCTTGATCTGAGCCATAACAACCTCCGTGGCAACATTCCTAATGAAATGTCTCAACTCACCAACTTAGAGAATTTGGACCTTTCTTGTAACCATCTCTCTGGTGAAATCCCTGTTTCACTCAAGGGCCTCCATTTTTTGGCTTCATTCAGCGTCGCGTATAACAATCTCCAAGGACAGATACCTACAGGAGGTCAATTTGATACTTTTTCTCCCTCTAGCTTTGAAGGGAATCCAGCTTTAAAATGGGATGCTACTGTACGAGGCTCGCGCTCTGTTGAATCTAATCCACCATTATCAAATGGTCCCGCTAAACCAAGTGTGTCCTCAAATAATGATTTCCGTTATGGTCTCACTTCTGGTGCCATTTTTGGATTCATAATTGGGATCACAAGTGGGATGCTTTACCCCCTTCGCAAGTTAAAGTTTCCTCGACATTCAAAGTACAACAAACGCCGCTGAGAGGGAGATTTGAGGCAAATTAACAACAAATGTAGTTGGGGATGGCATGGTATTTTTGACAGGTTAGCTGTATGGTTGTTGACAATGGATTTGTACAGGGTATGGTCCATGTTGCGTCTTAAATAGTATCAGTCGGCACTTGGCTTTCAAGTTTCAATCTAAGCTTTTGGGTTCAAACTATAGTTAGAATAAACCTTTTGTCTAGCATGTATAAAGAGAAACAAACTATCAAACCCAAAGCTCTATTGTAAATTACAATGAATGAAATACTTCTACCAGCTTCTGTTGTTAAAGTTTAGAACATTATTGTCACTTGGTTAAATTAGTGAGGAAAAGATGGACATTTCAGGAAAAATAAGTCAGCTTCTCCCATAATCCGTTTTTCAAAAGGAGCTCCCAACCAACTTATCAAAATCTAATTATTGGACAAGCTCATTATGAAATACGTTGATTATGTAAAGTTTATCAATACTTTTCATAATCAAAACTTATAAAATAATCACTTGTTTTATAAGTAGATGATTATTTTATAAGTAGAAGCAATCCCAAATAAAGTCTTAGTGAAAGTGAGCAAATTTAATATAGCCCTATGAAAGGCCATTCTTGGGTGTTTTCTCTTAATGTGTGTATGACGTGACCCAACCCGGATACCTCTAACTCTAATCCGGTCGGTCCCACCGGGCACCCCAACGAATCCCTCTCAGACCCGACTCGTCGGGCTAACCGAAATCCGTGGAGCGAACCCTAAACTCTTTCATACTTTCTGAAACATTGTTGGGTTGGGTTTTCTTTAAAAACTAAAAACGCGTAGGAAAATTTTTATTTTAATTTTTAAATTCATTTTCGAAACTTATTTTTCTAACAAAATTTCGGCAGCATAACAACTGTATTTTTAACGTTCCCAAAAACCTGTTTACAAAAATATCAACACTTCAACTATTTTCAGTACCAACCCAACTTCTGATTGCCCGTAGGCCTCAATCATGCATTTGATTGTTAAATCAACTTGTGAAAATTCAAATGACATTTAATGAACCGCATTTAAATCAAAAACAGTTTAAAAACAATTATAAATAAATAATTACAACTTTCAAATTACTTATACATTTCAAAAGATATTTACATGAAAATATAACTGCTGAAACAAAATGAGCTAATCAATGATGTCGTGTCGCGTTGGCTCACCCGCTGCAGGTAATGCTACTGATCGGCTACCTGCTGAGAGTACCTGAGGAGGTTTTTATAGAAAACAGAAAATAATGAGCTAGAAGCTCAGTGAGTGATAATATTTCGTTTCTTTGAAAATCTGATTTTCAAAACGTCCTCCTCTGAAAACGTTTGAAAACTATTCTTTGTTTCGAAAGCATTTCAAACTTAAATCTTTAAAACATCAATTTAAACAAGAGAATTCATCTCTAAGCACATGCACGTATTTAAATATAAAACTTGCAACTGTAAATCATAAATAACTTAAATAATTTCTTTTCTTTCAAATCTGTTTTTCTATTTTTAAAACTGTTTCCTGATATCTTTTAAAATTACCATAGTATCCTTAAATCTGGGGTCTCTCAAGTCTAACGGCTATGTGCGGAATTTTCCAGCGTTAACCACAGCTCGCCAGCTCGGAGACATCTCGCGGCTATGTGCGGAATTTTCCAGCGCTAACCATAGCACACGAAACACTACCCCACATCAGTATTGGCGACTCGACTGACAGACTCTGACACTTATCCCCCCAAGTTAGTAACTTATCCCTTCCCAGGACTGTGCCAACTGAAGTGGGATAGACCGATCGGGTCTAAACTGGTCTGTAATCTCTGAAAATCCCTGAGAGGATACTTTCTGGTTTTGAAAACACTTTTCCTTTTCTACTTTAATTTTCTGGTGCAAAAGCACAAATCTCTTTTCTGAGTGCGTAAAGCACTAAAATCTGATTTGTGAGTGCATTAAATACTATGATATCTTTGGTAAGTGCAAAAGCACAAAATAGCATCATTTCAATCTCTAAATTCATGCTCATATCAATGCATTTAAAGTAATTTCATGCTGTCACTCATCAAATTAATTTAATAATATCAAATACTTTTAAAATCTTTCAAATAAAGTTTACTCACAAAACTGATAGCTGAAAATGGTGCGTGCGGTGCCCCTAATCCTCTCGCCTCGATCCTCGAGCTCCCTCGTCACCTACATAACATATGGAAGCATAAATTTACACTCACGTCAACTTCTGGAAACTTGAAATTACCAAATTACATAATCGCGCCTCAAACTAGTTTATCGCGCGAATTCGCCTTATCTTTAATTTTTTTTTCACTATTCTCTTGGTTCCCTAAGCTCCCAATTAACGTAAATCCATTTATTTTTCAACTCATTTATACTCAAAATCAACCAACCATGAATCATAATCAAATCCGCTTCGAAATCAACTTAATCATCAACTAAATCTTCAACTCTAACTCTAACAACTCACCCGATTTCTTCCCTATGGAATCACTTTCTTCCTCTTCACGTTGAGCTTGATTCGGGACTGGATTGGAAGCGTAAACGAACTGATTTGGGCTGAGCTTGAGCTGGATCTCCTCTCTCTTTCTTTTCCTCCCTTTTTTCGTGCAGTTCTGATATGGTTTCTGCTTGTTTTTGCACGTGATGGAGGCTGGTTTGGACTAGGTTTTCTTCTCCTCTTTCTCCTCTCTTCCTCTCTCTCTTTCCCTCTCGGCTTCGCCGCGGTTAGAGGCCGATTTCGCCGTCGATCGACGACGATTTCGTGTGTGTGGAGGAGCTGGTTTAGCTTCGGTTTTGCCCCGTTTCAGCTTGGTTCTGCTCTTGTTCAGGTCTGATCGGCGTTGGTTTTGCGGCTGGATCAACAAGCTCAACGTCAGAATCGGTTGGAACAGTCGGCGGTCAGTTCTGCTGTCAACGATCTGGTTCAGCCTTGGCGTCGCGCGATCGCATCTAGTGTGCGGTTGCCGTTCTGCTCTGGTCGACGGTAGCGCTACGACGACTGGTCTGCTTGGCTGGTCAACGATCGGCAGTCTTCTCTTCCTTCTTCTTCTTTCTTCTTCTTTCTCTTCTTCTTTCTTCTTCCTTCTTTTCTCCTCTTCTTTCTTTTCTGCGACAACTCACTCTCTCTCTCTTTAGATTTTTAAACAAACTTTTTGGCTTCTATTTTCCTCCTCAAACTATCCTCAAAATGACGGTCATGTCCTTAAAAATATCGGTCTCCTCCCTTGACTTTTAGCTTAATTTCACTTTGACCATAATTATTAAAACTTATCTTCAATTTAGTCCCTTATTTCCTTGAAAAAATTATTCGATTTCATTTACCATTTTATCCTTCCGTTTAATCTCCAATCGAGTCGAAATTGATTTCTATGGGTTCCATATATCCTTAGGCGTTTTCATAGACCATTTCGGGTCTCAAAATAATTATTTAGGGACTGCTTCCGGGGAGATCCGTAATATTACGATAGAGGGCTTACAGTGTACTTCACACATTAAAGTAAAGTCTTGTGTAATTTGTGCATCGTCATCACCTCATACAAATTGGAGGGAGAATCACCCACGCCATGCCAAAGCAAATCTTGAACATAAACTACTTTTTACTTTTTAGACCCCACAGTAGCATTGAATTTCGCACAAGCACTCTTGTAGCACCCAAAATTTCAAAAAAGAAGGCAAGGGAATAAAAGAAAAAAATAGAAGAGAAAATTAAAGAAGCTCCTAATGGCGAAAGAAATTATTGACTTTAAAGAAGAATAAAAATGTATTGGGTGTTAGAGATTTTGGGAGACATAAATTCATATTATATTTCTTCAAAAATGGATTGACAACAGCTCATTTTTCTAAAATCTTAAGAGGAAAAGAGCGTATTTACTAATCAAGAATGATTAAAAGAGAAATGAAACTTAATTCCTTATTCGAGTTATTGTGTTTACTAAAAATAATTGGGACATAAATTTTATAGAGCACACAGATAAATCAAAAATTAATTTATGCAAGAAATGAGACTTTATTCTTTCCTTCTACCTGAAGAATCAACTTCCCTTTTCAAATTCTCTTCCTCGTTGCATTTGGTTCTTGTTTTTTTTTTTTTTTCATTCTCAATTAATAAATGTACTATAAAATAATACTAATATCAAAAGAGAACCAAGAAGAAAAATTCAAGTATTTAGGCATTATAGAGAATTGATAAAGCTTGACGTATGTTATACAACAAAGATCCAAGGGTAACAAGTTTTGGTGTCTATTGATCATTACTGTTCTAGTCATATATGATTACCGTGTTCGATGTATGAGGTTTAAAAGTTTTGTATTAAACTATTTATAATGTATTTTTAAAATTATTACCAAACGGATAAGAAGTATATAAAGACTTATCAAAATCAGTCACTATTTATGTGTCTCATTTATCTACTCTCATAATTAGGAGACAATTACTCTCATAATAAGAGGAAAAAATTACCCATACAATCTTATACTATGCGTATGGTGGAAATTGAACTATTGACATCTTAGTGAATGAGGAGTTGCACAATAATTTATGTTAAAACGTGATGTGCAAGAATTATGGTGTTTGAATCTGACATAGTGGGTAATTTCGAGATGAATTTATCATAGATGCTATAAATGCTCAATTAACTTTCTCAACTTATTTTCTTACTCAACTAGTATCTATTTGATTATTTTTACTCAATAGGAAGTTGAAATGTCCAAAATACTTTTTTTTTTTCTTTTTTATCTTGTTATAATGATATATAAAAGAAAAAAAAAATACCAACATTTCTTCAACCTTTCTCCCTTCTCATTCAAGGCTATAGATTGATATTTACGAATGTCAGTAAACTCACTCATGATGATTTGTATATTTAAAAAATTGAAATAAAAATAAAAATTAATCAAATAATATTACATTTATTTTTTTTTATTTTTTATTTTCATTCAACCATGGATTAATTGTGATATTAGCTTCTGCTTTAAGGAGATAAGTAAAATTACATTGAAATTTTAAATTGCAATATTAATATTTCGACATGAGTTCACACAAAACATTGCACAAAACTGGGTCTGATAACAAAATGGGTTCTTTGATAATTTTTTGGGCTCTATATGCAGTTTGCTTTCATGGGCTTTTTAGGGGGTTTTGGATTTTCTTGGATTCCATTCAGTTTTGGGTTTCTTGCCCTTCTTGGGCAATATATTACATATGTATTGTTTTTGGATTTTTTTTTTTTTTGCCACTATCACATTGTGGTTGCGTCAAAGCTATTTAGAATCATGGAAAAATCTCAAAAAGCTGCTTGTAGTTTGCCTCATCCTCCATCCTACAACCTTTACTTTGAAATTTATCCAAAATCTCTCATAATGTTAGAATAAATACTTCAAATACCTCTAGAAGCGGATGAAAGACAATTCAATATTTTTAAACCCTTTACATTGATTAAATTTTAGATACTCAATCAAAGAACAACCACTAACTAGATTCTTAATCATGTGATCATCTATAAAATCACAAGAAAAATTTAACATTCTCAAAGAAGATAAATTCCATTTACTTCTTGGTAACTCCCTCTTGCAGCCTTTTAATTCCAATATCTCTAATGATTTTGCAAATAAGATAATTTAAGGCAAATTATACTTGTATTATTAACCCCATGCACATCTAAATGTAAGTTTGAGCTTGTTCACATTACATCCAATTGCATGACAAATGCATTGGTTTACAAATGATGTAAATTCTCCATCATCAAACAAAGGTAGATTCACTTTGAACTTCATTAAACCAATCATGTCCTCATGAGAATTACACATAGTTTCTACCACATAATTAAAAAACTCATTCCTTATCCTTTGAGCATCCTTATTTAAATTGTGATACTCGATGAAATTCAAATATCCACCAAAAATTGTTTGATCAAATTCCAAAACCGGGTAAGTATGCCAAACTCTTTCTCATCTTTTAGACAAAACACTTGTTTAGCAACTTCCTTGAATGGGATAAATAAGAGTAATTGATGCAATTTTGATTTCGGCAATTTAGATATCCTACCACCCTTTTACTTCTCTTCTTCTTTATACCATACAAGTGGTGAAAGGTTGAAAAGACACCTCATGATCCAAACAATCTTCGCAGTCTAAAGCAGCAACAACTCTCCTTTGAAACCGAGAATCTAAATAAACAACAAGAGGACTCAACAAAGACTAAACTAGGGTATATAAATGCATATAATACGAATGGCTTTGAGATGAAACAATTTGAGTGACGACAAAGAATATACCTTTTAAGCCGAACAAGTCTTTGAGAGTCAACCATGGAAACTGAAGAGTACTTCTGTTCAGAATGCAAAAGGTTCTTCTGGTTTCCAAGAATGATCAAATTAAGAGGTAGTAGCAGCAGAGAGACTTTCTTTGAGTGTTTGTTTCACAATTTGAAGGGTTAGGGATTTGTTTAAGTGGGAAATTTAGGGCTCATAAAAGTAAAGAATTAAAAGAATAGTGTTGTGTTAATTAGTTTCCTCTCTTTGCTCTCTAGAAGCTAGTAGAGGATGACTTTCACCTTGGTTGTCTTTCCTAGCGGAAGAAGACAGCAGAAACTTCTCGAAGTGTTCCAAATCGATCGCCATTCACTTCTCTTTCCAATCTCTAATCTTGTTGCCTTGCTTTCTTGAAATCAGAAGATGTCCTAGGTTTGTTTCCATCTCAGCTTTATCCCAACTGATAGATATGGAAGAAATAGATCAACTCTGTAAGGCGCTCTCTCGCTAGAGGATGAAAAAGTTCTAGTGCTGACAATTTTGAGAGTGGCCCAAGTGGAAGGTAGAAAAGAAATGTCAAAATGCCATGTTGAGAAAGTCTTGTCTAACAATAAGGTAAATAGGGAAGCTTTTAAGACCACCATGATACAAGCATGAAACACAGTAGGTCGAGTTGAAGTAGAAATGGTTAGTGATAATGTGTTCCTGTTCCATTCGATAAAAGCTCAGATAGGGAGATGGTTTGGGCAAAAGGCTCATGGCACTTTGATCAGAACCCTTTGGTAATGGAGAAGCCTATCGGAACAGGAGACATTTCTGAAATGGATAATTCTAATTTGCATGGTAGTATGGTAAAATAACCAAAAAACCCTCTTACTTTAGAAATCATTACAAACACCCTTATAATTTATAAAAATAGTGAAAAAAAAACCTCCTATTGTTCACAAAAATAGCTAAAAACGCTTTTACCATTAGGAGGTTTCAAGAGATTTTTTTTTATTTTTATAAATGATAGAGTTTTTGGGACTATTTGTATAAATTAGAGGGATTTATTTTTTTTATTATTTCTAAAGTTAGGGAGTTGTTTGGCTATTATGCTAAATTATAAGGGTAAAATTAGCATTATCCCTTTCTAAAATGTGCTTTCTTTTATTTGAAGTAAAAATGTGCTTTCAAGAAGTGGAATTTTATGTGCAAGTGTAGAATTTCAGCCCTAATATTTTAGAGGAACGGTATGAAAAATTAAAATGAGTCTTTTTGTTGATTTTCATTGTCCATTACACCTGATGTGGGGATTTCCATCTTTTTTTTTTTTTTTTAAATATGCTTCTATAGTTTTTTTTTATTACATTTTTCGATTGATTTTTAAAAATTTCTTTATTATTTTTAATTGCTTTTATAATTTATTTTTTATTACTGATATTTATTAGTTTTAATTGTTGGTAGGGATGTTTTTGGCTTTTAATAAGGTCAACCATATTAAAAGATGTTAGAAATATTTGTTGAAATAAACTCGATCAACAAAATTGAGTAGCATGCTTGATAGCCAAGTGACCAAAGTGTCATATATAAAAGCATCCCAAGTAAATGATTCGAATTTGAACAACTACCTTCCCTTTGTTTTTTATAAAAAAAAAAAAAACAAAAAACAAAACAAAAAAATAAATGAAACAAAACAAAAACAAAGGAAACAATAAGTGGCATTGAGGAATCAAACCTTGGTAGGAGACCATCAACAAAAGACTTCTTTACCACACAAGCTTTACTAAGTAATTGCACATAATTTGCAAATTATTTATATATTTAATTACAAATTAATTACAGAAAAAAATTGAAAATTTATAAAATTTGGACTGCAAAATTTACGAGCCTGGGACGGTTGCATCTTCTAAATGTGCTCAGGGTTGACCCTGTTGTTAGTGATCATGATAAACCAAGTCAATCCATAACAAACTTGGTGTACAATGAACATGAAAGGGCACTGTTATAAAATATAAAGGAAGAAAAAAAGATGTCGTTAAGAAGTTATGTGGACAGTCTGCTTCAGTTTTATGATCACAACCTTAAAAATCAACAGCTGATTCGTACTCCTTCCTGGATTTGAATTTTTTAGAGTAGACTCTGGTAGATATTACTTACACAACCTTAAAATTCTCTTGAGAACATTCATATGTGCCCATATAGATTTTATTAATTTCTTTTAAGCTTATGAAGAGAACTGATAGATAAGAGCAATATATTATGTCAAAAATGAAATGTGACAATTTTTTTTTAATATATAAATATTTTGTTTCCAATATACATTTCAATTCAAGAAAGAACTACTTATATTGTAATTGGATCTCTAATTACTTATATTGTAATTTTTTATATAATCACTGTAAATCAACATATAAACATTGTTCTCCTCAAATTAACTCCAGGTATCCATAAAATGTAATGCTTAATTCAAATACTACAATACTCACTTTCAAACTGAATAAGTGCAACTCCACCCGTGTCATATTTTGATTTGATGAACCCTGCGTTAGAAACAAGATACCAGTGTAAGTCTACCCTTTTTTGACCACAAGTTCGTGCAACTGCCAATAAGAGAAAAAGTAGAAACAAAACATAGGAATGCTAACTTAGAAATGATTCAGGATATTGTAACTGACCCTAGAAGTAAAAAGTTTATGAAACCGCCTAAATTTCAAGAAGCATTTATAAGAAAAACCAATCAAAGAAATTTCTATGTATCATTCCGGTAAAGAAGTCACTTCTTTACTGGATGTGATTGATCTTGCAAATTTCAGCACAAAAAGTCCACTTTTAAGTTCCTACAACAGAAGATAACCACCATCACAATATTTAATAATAATAATTTTTGTTGCACAATTTCTGTAGTAGGTAGGTTAGGGGTTAAGCAAACAGCTAACATCTTATATGCATTCCATAGAAAATATATTAACATCACAACTGTTTTTAGTCCTGTTGAATATGTCAAAATTCCAACCTCACCATTTTTGAAAGTCAATAGCAGACATGCACCATCTTACCTTTTAAGTCCATCAAAATATCCCTTGACAACTGTCCTTATTTGTTAAGTATATGGCAATTCAATAAATTATTTTAGGATGTCAATGTGTCTCCACCTCTCTACCTATCTCTAATTAAATTTATAGTCAACAATATGGTGTTAGGTTGCAAATAATGCACTTGTGAACTCTTTGAAAGTCCTCGTGCATTTTTTCATTTTTTCTAATTAGCTGATGTTATTTCTGGGTCAAATAAACTACAGAGATCAATCCAAATAAAACTCTAGTAGTATAGCTAGAGTAACTTTTCTTAGGTATCAAGAGATGTCTTCATAAAGAGTAAAATTAAAAAGACTCGAACCCGTTACTTGAAGTATCAAGAGATGTCTTCATATAGAGTAAAATTAAAAAGACTCGAACCCATTACTTGAAGTAGTAAGTGGAGGCGGTTAAATCACTATACCAACCTCAGTTGTCTTGTAGGTCATCATGCTTTGTTTCTTCTTTTCATACTCCACATCTGCAAGAAGGCTTATGAAACATCAAACAACAACCATGCTTAACTTGTTTTTGGACCTTGTATTGCTGTTATTCCTGTCCTGCTTTGTTTGGCTTAGCCAAGCCTGCCACCAATTAGATCAACAAAGTCTCTTGTCGATGACGTCTTCCTTTCAGACCTCTTCATTGAATTGGTCCTCTTCCACTGACTGCTGCCATTGGGAAGGGATCACTTGCGATGCTAATGGTCATGTAACTCATCTATGGCTACCCTCGAAAGGCCTTACTGGCACCATTTCCCCTGCTATTGGGAACCTCACACATCTCTCTCACCTCAACCTTTCCCACAATCGTCTCGTTGGTCCTCTCCCTGTAAGTTTCTTTCCATCTTTAAGACAACTTAAAGTTATTGATTTGAGTTATAACCGTCTCCTTGGTGAATTTCCATCTTCCTTGTCAAGCAACCACATTGAAGTAGTAAACTTATCCAGCAACAACTTCGATGGGACGATCCCCGCAGCATTCTTCCAGCTAGCTGCAAATTTGGAGAGCTTTAATGTCAGCAACAACAGCTTCACAGGCCTTATCCCTTCCTTTGCCTGGATTGATTTTCTCTGTCCTGTCAGGATTCTGGATTTCTCTTACAATGATTTCAGTGGCCAGGTCCCACCTGGACTGGGAAATTGCTCCAAATTAAAAACTTTTCGTGCAGGTTTCAATAACCTCTCAGGATCTCTTCCTGAAGGCCTTTACGCTGCCACATCACTCCAAGAGCTCTCCTTACCTGTTAATCACCTCTCTGGACCCATCAATGATGCCATTGTCAAACTCAAAAGCCTCACTACTCTTGAGTTCTACTCTAACCAATTGACGGGCGTGCTACCAAGAGATATTGGGAAGCTTACTGCGTTGAGAGATTTGCTGCTTCACGTTAACTACTTGTCTGGTTCTCTGCCGCCAACTATCTACAACTGCAGTAATCTCTCCACGTTGAATTTACGGGTTAACTTCTTTGGTGGAGATCTTGCAGCATTCAATTTCTCAATGCTTCATCAGCTTCGTACGCTTGACTTGGGAAACAATAATTTTACAGGAAGCTTGCCATCAACTCTTTATTCATGCAAGCTGCTAACTGCAGTTAGGCTCAGTAGCAACCAACTAGAGGGACAAATTTCCCCTGACATAATTGCACTTGAATCTCTTTCTTTCCTCTCACTTTCCAAAAATAAGTTCACAAATATCACCGTTGCAATAGCAAGTTTGATGGGTTTGAAGAACCTTGGTGTTCTTATCCTCTCTAAGAATTTCAAGGACGAAGCAATGCCTGATGATGATCAGATCACAATCTCATATGGTTTTGAAAACATCCAACTTCTGGCTTTAGGTGGTTGTCAACTCAATGGCCAAGTTCCAGCCTGGTTGGCTAAGCTCAGGAATCTACAGGTCTTGGACTTATCGCTAAACAAAATTAGTGGTCCAATTCCAGGGTGGCTATGGACTTTACCAAGTCTAATGTATATCGACTTGTCTTATAATTTCGTTTCAGGAGGACTTGGTAAGGAAGTTAGTGGATTGCAAGCGTTGGTATCGGAAGAAGCCAGAGATCAAGCAAATAAGAGTAAACTACTTTTACCTATCTCTGTAATGCCTATCAATACCTCTGATCGACTATATATCACACTCTTCAATCTAGCACCGACGATAAACCTGAGCAACAACAGGCTTAGTGGCAGTATTCCTGCAGAGATTGGTCAATTAAAATTTCTTCATGCGCTTGATCTGAGCCATAACAACCTCCGTGGCAACATTCCTAATGAAATGTCTCAACTCACCAACTTAGAGAATTTGGATCTATCTTGTAACCATCTATCTGGTGAAATCCCTGTGTCCCTCAAGGGCCTCCATTTTTTGTCTTCATTCAGCGTCGCGTATAACAATCTCCAAGGACAGATACCTACAGGAGGTCAATTTGATACTTTCTCTCCCTCTAGCTTTGAAGGGAATCCAGCTTTAAAAGGGGATGCTACTGTGCGAGGCTCGCGTTCTATTGAATCTAATCCACCATTATCAAATGGTCCTGCTAAACCAAATGTGTCCTCAAATAATGATTTCCATTATGGTCTCACTTCAGGTGCCATTTTTGGATTCATAATTGGGATCACAGGTGGGATGCTTTACCCCCTTCGCAAGTTAAAGTTTCCTCGACGTTCAAAGTACAACAAACGCCGCTGAGAGGGAGATTTGAGGCAAGTTAACAACAAATGCAGTTGGGGATGGCATGGTATTTTTGACAGGTTAGCTGTATGGTGGTTGACAATGGATTTGTACAGGGCATGGTCCATGTTGTGTCTTAAATACTATCAGTTGGCACTTGACTTTCAAGTTTCAATCTAGGCTTTTGGGTTCAAACTATAGTTAGAATAAACCTTTTGTCTAGGATGTATAAAGAGAAACAAGCTATCAAACCCAAAGCTCCATTGTAAATTACAATGAATGAAATACTTCTACCAGCTTCTGTTATTAAAGTTTAGAACATTATTGTCATTTGGTTAAATTAGTGAGGATAAGACAGACATTTCAAGAAAAATAAGTCAGCTTCTCCCATAATCCGTTTTTCAAAAGAAACTTCTAACCAACTTCTCAAAATCTAATTATTGGACAAGCTCATTATGAAATAAGTTGATTATGTAAAGTTTATCAATGTTTTTGATAATCAAAACTTATGAAATAATAATTTATTTTATAAGTAGAAGCAATCCCAAACAAAGTCTTAGTGGAAGTGAGCAAATTTAATATAGCCCTATGAAAGGCCATTCTTGGGTGTTTTCTCTTAATGTGTGTACTTCACACATCAAAGTAAAGTCTTGTGTAACTTGTGCATCGTCATGACCTCATACAAATTGGAGGGAGAATCACCCACGCCATGCCAAAGCAAATCTTGAACATAAACTACTTTTTACTTTTTTGACCCCATAGTAGCATTGAATTTCGCACAAGCACTCTTGTAGCACCCAAAATTTCAAAAAGGAAGGTAAGGGAATAAAAGAAAAAAATAGAAGAGAAAATTAAAGAAGCTCCTAATGGCGAAAGAAATTATTGACTTTAAAGAAGAATTAAAAGGTATTAATTGTGCTTTCAATCATTATAATTGGGTGTTAGAATTTTGGGAGACATAAATTCATATTTTATTTCTACAAAAATGGATTAACAACAACTCATTTTCCTAAAATCTTAAGAGAAAAAGAGCGTGTTTACTAATCAAGAATGATTAAAAGAGAAATGAAACTCAATTCCTTATTCGAGTTATTGTGTTTACTAAAAATAATTGGGATTTAAATTTTTTAGAGCCCACAGATAAATCAAAAATTAATTTTTGCAGGAAATGAGACTTAATTCTTTCCTTCTACCTGAAGAATCAACTTCCCTTTTCAAATTCTCTTCCTCATTGCATTTGGTTCTTTTTTTTTTTTCATTCTCAATTAATAAATGTACTACAAAATAATACTACTATCAAAAGAGAACCAAGAAGAAAAATTCAAGTATTTAGTCATTATAGAGAATTGATAAAGTTTGTCACATGTTATACGTCAAAGATCCAAGGGCAACAAGTTTTAGTGTCTATTGATCATTATTGTTCTAATCATATATGATTATTGTGTTCGATGTATGAGGTTTAAAAGTTTTGTATTAAACTATTTATAGTGTGTTTTTTTAAATTGTTATCAAACGAATAAGAAGTATCTAAAAACTTATCGAGATCAATCATTATTTATGTGTCTCATTTATCTACTCTTATAATCAGAAGACAATTACTCTCATAATAAGAAGAAAAAATTACCCATACAATCTTATACCATGCGTATGGTGGAAATTGAACTGTTGAGGTCTTAGTGAATGAGGAGTTGTACAATCATTTGTGTTAAAAAGTGATGTGCAAGAATTATGGTGTTTGAATCTGACATAGTAGGTAATTTCGACGTGAATTTATCATAAATGCTATAAATGCTCAATTAACTTTCTCAACTTATTTTCTTACTCAACTAGTATTTATTTGATTATTTTTACTCAATAGGAAGTTGAAATGTCCAAAATACTTTTTTTTTTCTTTTTTATCTTGTTATAATGATATATATAAAAGAAAAAAAAATTACCGTCATTTCTTCAACCTTTCTCCCTTCTCATTCAAGGCTATAGATTGATATTTACGAGTGTCAGTAAACTCACCCATGATAATTTGTATATTTCAAAAATTGAAATAAAAATAAAAATTAATCAAATAATATTACATTTATTTTTTTATTATTTGTAAGCCCTCAAATTTGATTTTACAAGTTTTCCAAGAATAGCCCCTAAGTAACCATCAGAGATCCTAAATGGTTCATGGAAGTGCCTAAGGATATATGGAACCCATAGAAATCGATTTCGACTCGATTGGAGATTAAATGGAATGATAAAATAGTGAATGAAATCGAATAATGTTTAAGGTAAAAAGGGACTAATTTGAAGATAAATTTTAATAATTGTGGTTAAAGTGGAATTAAGCTAAAAGTCAAGGGGAGACTGAAATTTTTAAGGGACGTGACCGTCATTTTTAGAATTGTTTGGAAAGGAAAACATAAAGCCAAAAGTTTGTTTTAAAAATCAAAAGAGAGAGAATGACAGTCTGTCACAGAAGAGAAGAGAAGAGAAAAGAAGAAAGAAGAAGAAAAGAAGAAGAAGAAGAGAGGAAAGAGCTGCTACCGACCTACCAAAGAGCTCGCCGATCCGGTCGTGCAAGCTCGCCAACCAGACGTGGCCGACGAGAGAAGCACGACTTGAAGCCGCCGAGCAGACCGTGGCAGAGCAGCATCGCGACGGCAGAAGCTGACCGAGCTCGTCGACTTGCAGACCAGAGTCGATCGCGCAAGACCGACGACGAGGAGGAGGAGCTGATCGACGGCAGAAACGGCGCAGAAATCACGCGAAACCGCAGGTGCCAAACTGAGCAGAACCAGACTTTGCCGCGCGTGAATCAGTCCCGATCGGCGCGGAAGTAAACGGCGACGAGCTGCCGTCCGACCACCTGCAAAACCCACGCGCAAGACCCAGCCGATCCACTCCGTTTTCAGCTTCAACTGAGCTCAATTTCAGCTCGAAACCAGTGTAGCGCACGATCAAGCAGAACCAGAATAGATAAAGTAGATCGAGGAAGAAGAAGGAAAGATCAGCCGAGAGAGAGAGAAATCGCGCGAGAGAGATGAAGGAGAGGAAGATCCAACCAAACCCAACCCCAAAATAGCTCAAAATCCGTCCAAAAGCAAAGTCAACGCGAGAGAAAAGAGGGGTGATGAGGGCGCTCGAGGATCGAGATGAGAGGAGTAGAGGCTCCACACGCGCCATTTTCAGTCATCAGTTTTGTGAGTGAGTTTTATTTAAAGATTTTAAAGTATTTCAATTTATGAAGTTTGATTTGATAAGTGATTGCTTTAGTTTAATTTAAACGTATTGATATATGCATGAGCATTAGCTTGAAATGAGAATGTGATTTTGTATGCATATATATAAAGTTGTTGAAATGAAATTTCAAAAACTAAGTTTTCAAGTTTGAATTGAGAAAATCAGTTTTAGTATTTAATGTACTCAGAAAACGAGTTTTAGTGCTTATTGCACTCAGATTTCAGATTTTGGTATTTTATGAAATCAGAAAAGAGATTTGTGTTTTTGCACCAAAAAGTTAAAGCAAAAGAAAAGATCAAACCCATAAGTATACCCTCAGAGATTACATATCAGTTTAGACCCGGTCGGTCTATCCTACATCAGTTGGCACAGTCCTGAGAAGGGATAAGTCACTAACATGGGGGATAAGTGTCAGAGTCTATCAGTCGAGTTGCCATCACTGATGTGGGCTAGTGTTTTGCGAGCTATGGTTAGCGCTGGGCAATTCCGCACATGGCCACGAGATGTCTCAGAGCAAGCGAGCTATGGTTAGCGCTGGGCAATTCCGCACATAGCCGCGAGATGTCTCCGAGTTGGCGAGCTATGGTTAGCGCTAGGCAATTCCGCACATAGCCGTTAGACTTGAGAGACCCCAGATTTAGGGATACTATGGTAATTTTAAAAGATATTAAGAAACAGTTTTAAAAAGAAAAGCATATTTGAGAGAAAAGAAGTGCATATTTGAGAGAAAAGAAGTTTTAAAATTATTATTCAAGTTATTTATGATTTACAGCTACAAGTTTTGAGTTTAAAAGTAAGCATATGTTTATATATAAATTCTCTTGTTTAAATTGAGTTTTAAGAGATTTAAGCTTGAAACGTTTTAGAAACAGAGAATAGTTTTCAAACATTTTCAGAGGAGGAAATTTAGAAAATCAGATTTTCAAAGAAAAGAAATATTATCACTCACTGAACTTCTAGCTCATTATTTTCTGTTTTATATAAAAACCTCCTCAGGTACTCTCAGCAGGTAGCCGATCAGTAGCATTACCTCAGCGGGTGAGCCAGCGCGACATTGCGACATCTTGAGCAGCTCATTTTTGCATTAGTGATATTTTCATGTAAATCTCTTTTAAAATGTAATTTGCAATTGTAATTATTCATTTGTAACTATTTTTAAATCGTTTTTCGATTTAAATGCGATTTATTAAATGTGATTAGAATTTATTTAAGTTGTTTTGAGAATGAAATGCATGATTGAGGCCTACGGGCAACCAGAAGTTGGGTTGGTGATAAATTTTAGTCGAAGTGTTGATATTTTCTGTAAACAGGTTTTTCGGGAACGTAAAAAATGCAGACGTTATGCTGTCTAAATTTTGTTAGAAAAATGAATTTCGAAAATGAATAAAATAAATAAAAACAAAAATTTTTCTACGCGGTTTCAGTTTTTAAAGAAAACCAACCCAACGATATTTTAGAAAGTTATCAGAGAGTTTAGGGTTCGTTCCACGGGTTTCGCTTAGCCCGATGAGTCGGGTCTGAGAGAGATCCGTTAGGGTGCCCGGCGTGACCGACCGGATCAGAGTTAGAGGTATCCGAGTTGGGTTGCGTCATTATTATTATTTTTATTCAACAATGGATTAATTGTGATATTAGCTTCTGCTCTAAGGAGATAAGTAAAATTACATTGAAATTTTAAATTGGAATATTAATATTTCGAAATGAATTCACACAAAACATTGCACAAAACTGGGTCTGATAACAAAATGGGTTCTTTGATAATTTTTCTGGCTTTCTATGCAGTTTGGTTTCATGGGCTTTTTATGGGGTTTTGGATTTTCTTGGATTCCATTTAGTTTTGGGTTGCTTGCCCTTTTTGGGCAACATATTACATACGTATCGTTTTTGGATTTTTTTTTTTTTTTTTTTTTTTTTTTTTTTTTTTTTTGCCACTATCACATTGTGGTTGCGTCAAAGCTATTTAGAATCATGGAAAAATCTCAAAAAGCTGCTTGTAGTTTGCCTCATCCTCCATCCTACAACCTTAACTTTGAAATTTATCCAAAATCTCCCATAATGTTAAAATAAATACTTCTAATACCTCTAGAAGCGGATGAAAGACAATTCAATATTTTTAAACCCTTTACATTGATTAAATTTTAGATACTCAATCAAAGAACAACCACTAACTAGATTCTTAATCATGTGATCATCTATAAAAACGCAAGAAAAATTTGACATTCTCAAAGAAGATAAATTCCATTTACTTCTTGGTAACTCCCCTTTGCAGCCTTTTAATTCCAATATCTCTAATAATTTTGCAAATAAGATAATTTGAGGCAAATTATACCTGTACTATTCACCCCATGCACATCTAAATGTATTTTTGAGCTTGTTCACATTACATCCAATTGCATGACAAACGCATTGGTTTACAAATGATGTAAATTCTCCGTTATCAAACAAAGGTAGATTCAATTTGAACTTCATTAAACCAATCATGTCCTTATGAGAATTACACATAGTTTCTACCACATAATTAAACAACTCATTCCTCATCCTTTGAGCATGCTTATTTAAATTGTGATACTCGATGAAATTCAAATATCCACCAAAAATTGTTTGATCAAATTCCAAAACTGGGTAAGTATGCCAAACTCTTTCTCATGTTTTAAACAAAACACTTGTTTGAGCAACTTCCTTGAACGGGATAAATAAGAGTAATTGATGTAATATTGATTTAGGCAATTCAAATATCCTACCGCCCTTTTAGTTCTCTTCTTCTTTATTCCATACAAGTGGTGAAAGGTTGAAAAGAGACCTCATGATCCAAACAATCTTCGTAGTCTAAAGCAGCAACAGCTCTCCTTTGAAACCAAGAATCTAAATAAACAACAAGAGGACTCAACAAAGACTAAACTAGTGTATATAAATGCATATAATACAAATGGCTTTGAGATGAAACAATTTGAGTGATGATAAAGAATATAACTTTTAGGCTAAACAAGTCTCTGTGAGTCGACCATGGAAACTGAAGAGTACTTCTGCTCAAAATGGAAAAGGTTCTTCTGGTTTCCAAGAATGATCAAATTAAGAGGTAGCAGCAGCAGAGAGACTTTCTTTGAGTGATTGTTTCGCAATTTCAAGGGTTAGGGATTTGTTTAAGTGGGAAATTTAGGGCTCATAAAAATAAAGAATTAAAAGGATAGTGTTGTGTTAATTAGTTTCCTTTCTCTTCTCTCTAGAAGCTAGTAGAGGATGACTTTCACCTTGGTTGTCTTTCCTAGCAGAAGAAGATGGTAGAAACTTCTCGAAGTGTTCCAAATCTATCGCCATTCACTTCTTTTTCCAATCTCTAATCTTGTTGCCTTGCTTTCTTGAAATCAGAAGATGTTCTAGGTTTGTTTCCATCTCAGCTTTATCCCAACTGATAGATATGGAAGAAATAGATCAACTCTACAAGGCACTCTCTCGCTGAAGGATGAAGAAGTTCCAGTGCTGACAATTTTGAGAGAGGCCCAAATGGAAGGTAGAAAAGAAATATCAAAATGCCTTGTTGAAAAAGTCTTGTCTAACAATAAGGTAAATAGGGAAGCTTTTAATACCGCCATGATACAAGCATGAAACATAGTAGGTCAAGTTGATGTAGAAATGGTTGGTGATAATGTCTTCTTGTTCCATTTGATAAAAGCTCAGACAGGGAGATGGTTTGGGCAAGAGGCTCATGGCACTTTGATCAGAACCCTTTGGTAATGGAGAAGCCTACCGAACAGGAGACATTTCTGAAATGGATGATTCTAATTTGCATGGTAGTATGGTATTATAACCAAAAAACTCTCTTACTTTAGAAATCATTAAAAACACCCTTATAATTTATAAAAATAGTAGAAAAAAAACCTCCTATTGTTCACAAAAATAGCTAAAAACACTTTTACCATTAGGAGGTTTCAGGAGATTTTTGGTTATTTTTATAAATGATAGAGTTTTTTGAACTATTTGTATAAATTAGAGGGATTTATTTTTTTTATTATTTCTAAAGTTAGGGAGTTGCTTGGCTATTATGCTAAATTATAAGGGTAAAATTAGCATTATCCCTTTCTAAAATGTGCTTTCTTTTTTTTTGAAGTAAAAATGTGCTTTCAAGAAGTGGAATTTTGGGTGCAAATGTAGAATTTCAGCCCTAATATTTTAGAGGAACAGTATGAAAAATTAAAATGAGTCTTTTTGTAGATTTTCATTATCCATTACACCTGATGTGGGGATCTCCATCTATTTTTCTTTTTTTTTTTAAAAAAAAAAATATGCTTCTATAGTTTTTTTTTTTTTTTTAATTTTTCGATTGATTTTTTAAAATTTCTTTATTATTTTTAATTGTTTTTATAATTTATTTTTTATTACTGGTATTTATTAGTATTAATTGTTGGTAGGGATATTTTTGGCTTTTAATATGGTCAACAATTACTTCTAACAAATTTTAACTTTGACTAGCTATGTAAACTAAGATGTTAGAAATATTTGTTGAAATAAACTCGATCAACAAAATTGAGTAGCATGCTTGATAGCCAAGTGACCAAAGTGTCATATATAAAAGCATTCCAAGTAAATGATTCGAATTTGAACAACTACCTTCCCTTTGTTTTTGTTTTTTTGTTTTTTTTGTTTTTAAACAAAACAAAAAAATAAATGAAACAAAACAAAAACAAAGGAAACAATAAATGTCATCGAGGAATCGAACCTTGGTAGGAGACCATCAACAAAAGGCTTCTTTACCACACAAGCTTTACTAAGTAATTACAAATAGTTTGCAAATTATTTATATATTTAATTACAAATTAATTATAGAAAAAAATTGAAAATTTATAAAATTTGGACGGCAAAATTTATGGGCAGCCTGGGACGGTTGCATCTTCTACATGTGCTCAGGGTTAATCCTGTTGTTAGTGATCATGATAAACCAAGTCAATCCATAACAAACTTAGTGTATAATGAACATGAAAGGACATTGTTATAAAATATAAAGGAAGAAAAAAAGATGTCGTTAAGAAGTTATGTGGACAATCTGCTTCAGTTTTATGATCACAACCTTAAAAATCAATGGCTGATTCCTACTTCTTCCTGGATTTGAATTTTTTAGAGTAGACTCTGGTAGATATTATTTACACAACCTTAAAATTCTCTTGAGAACATTCATATGTGGCCATATAGATTTTATTAATTTGTTTTAAGCTTTATGAAGACAAGTGACAGATAAGAGCAATATATTATGTCAAAAATGAAATGTGACAATTTTTTTTAATATATAAATATTTTGTTTCCAATAAACATTTCAATTCAAGAAAAAACTACTTATATTGTAATTGGATCTCAAATTACTTATATTGTAATTTTTTATATAATCACTGTAAATCTACATATAAACATTGTTCTCCTCAAATTAACTCCAGGTATCCAGAAAATCTATTGCTTAATTCAAATACTCCAATACTCACTTTCAAACTGAATAAGTGCAACTCCACCCATGTCATATTTTAATTTGATGAACCCTGCGTTAGAAACAAGTTGCCAGTGTAAGTCTACCCTTTTTTGAGTACAAGTTCGTGCAATTGCCAATAAGAGAAAAAGTAGAAACTAAACATGGGAATGCCAACTTAGAAATGATTCAGGATATTGTCACTGACACTAGAAGTAAAAAGTTTATGAAACCGCCTAAATTTCAAGAAGCATTTATAAGAAAAACCAATCAAAGAAATTTCTATGTATCATTGCAGTAAAGAATTCAATTCTTTACTGATGTGATTGATCTTGCAAATTTCAGCACAAAAACTCCACTTCCAAGTTCCTACGACGGAAGATGACCACTATCACAATATTTAATAATAATAATTTCTGTTGCACACTTTCTGTCGTAGGTAGGTGAGGGGTTAAGCAAACAGCTAACATCATATAGGCATTTCATAGAAAATATATTAACATCACAACTGTTTTTAGTCCTGTTGAATATGTCAAAATTCCAACCTCACCATTTTTGAAAGTCAATAGCAGATATGCACCATCTTAAATGAGGGCTAAATAGGATTAAAACTGAGATACTGGTTAACAGTTAACACTATTTAATAATTATAATGTACCATTAGCTAAAAGTATAATTAAATCCTTTAAAGAAAAGGATAATTAGAAAGGGGATTTGAATCTCTACTGATCTAAACTTTTTTTCTAACTTTTTCTTAATTTTTTTGGAAAGGAGCCAATACCATAAATAATATTGATTTCAGCTCATTTATTTATAATAAAGATCCACTAGCTAGCCCATGACTTATTTAGGTGTTGATTAATTGGAACCATTTTAAAAAATGGTTTTTCATTTTCAAAAATAAAAATATAGAAGAACTGTGTTTGCTTAACTATTTTGTAGAATATGTTTTTGAAAATAGAAAACACATTTTTCAAAATGTGTTTATTTTGGTGTTCATTTATCTATAAAATAAAGATCCACTAGTTAGCCCATGACTTATTCAGATGTTGTTTGGAACCATTTTTAAAAGTGGTTTTTCATTTTCAAAAACAAAAAAAAAAAAAAAAAAAAAAAAAAAGGAGAAATGTGTTTATTTAGATATTTTGTAAAATGTGTTTTAAAAATGAAAAAATGATAATTAAAAAGTGAAAAAACAACCTTTAAAATTTTTCTTCGTTTTCTAAACATGTTCTCCAAATAAATCATTACTTTTCTCTTCAAATAACTATTTTACCAATTTTAAAAAGTAATATCAAACACATCTACATTATTTTTTGTATTTGAAAAACAAGGTTTGAAAAATCCTAGCAAACATATTGTATTTTAAAACATTATTTTTAAAATATGTTTTTTGTTTTCTAAAAAAGTGAAAAAAAAAAACTTCTTAAAGTTTTTCTTTATTTTTAAAACATGTTCTCAAAATAAATCATTACCTTTTTCTCCAAATAACTATTTTACCCATTTTAAAAAACAATATCAAATTCATTTACTTTTTCTATTTAAAAATAAGTTTTGATAAATTCTACCAAATAGATTGTAATTTTAAAACATAATTTTTCAAATATGTTTTCAGTTTTTTAAAAATAATTTAAAAAAACAACATTTTAAAAACGGTTCCAAATGGGCCCTTAATTTATGCATTGGTATTAAACACAATATTTCAATTATAGGAATAATCTTAAAATATTTATTATAGTTTATGGAAATGTCTATTTTGTTATTTATGGTTTTATTTTTATTCAAAATCTTCCTTAACATTATGAAAACACTCAAAATATCTTTTGAAACTGTGTGACATGATGATAATACCTTTGAAGGTTACAGATTCTATTAAATTGACTTTGTTGACAGTTTGATTTTAGAGGCAAAATGGAAAGTGCGATAAAAATTTAATTAAAACAGTATTAACTAAAATATAAAAAATTAAAATAAATAATATTAAATATAAAAATATAAAAAATAAAGATTTTTTGCTTAAAAAAAATATAGAATAAAAATCAAATTTAAAGTCAAATAAAAATTCAATTTTTCATAAATTTAAAATTAATAAAATAATAATATAATATTTTTTATCCAAAAAAGAAAAAAAAAAACATCTTCATCTTCTACATCCATCAGCATCTTCCTCATCTCCATTTCATCATCTTCGTAATCCATCTCTTGTTTTCATCAAAATTATCATCTTCATCATTTTTATCAAACCAGCATGACCCAAATCAATTATCCTCATCAAACCAAACATCACCCAAATCAAATAAAAATTTCAATATTCATGAAAATTCAATCTGTGGCCTAGCTGACCATGATTGCTTCACTAAATGTAAAAAATCCTCCTTCTGTTGCATCGAATGCCATTTTTATTACTTCTGCTGATAATCCACTTGCTCTGTTACAAACCCTGAAATCCAAACTTTAGTAAACCAAAAAAAAAAAAAAAAAAAAACACAGTTCAATTTAATGTTAGTTACTCTCTGATGGAAAAAATAACAAAATTTGAATTTGATAATTTACATTGATTTTTTTAACCAAAACACAATAATAATCATTGACATCAATTGAACACTACTCCTGAACTCATTTATTTATTTTAAAAACTATAAAACTATAACATGTTTATAGTCTTTTCCTGAGTTGAAACAACTTTGACACATTCGAGGTCTGCAAACAAGACGAACCAATTCCCACATTTTCTAAGCCACCAAACAAACACAACAAATCAAAAGCGACAAAAACAAATTGCCGACGCTTACTGTGGAGAAAAGAGAAGAGGTGGTGGTTGATGAACCAGGAAGCCTCTGGTCCACCATGGCCATCATAGACACCAACATAAGTGGCAGAAGGGGACGTGAATACCTGTGTCTGGTCCTCCAACAAAGAATTTGCTTGCACCACTGCAATTGAATAGTCCCCCGAAGCATGTGGCTTCAAGTCCATGTACCACAACAACCCATCACCATCATCATCACCACCATCACCATCTCCGCCAAAACAACACGGCATCAGTGGCCTCATACATCTGTTCAACATCTTTATCTAATAACCACCCTCTTCTATTAGGCACCAGTTGGTCTCCATCTGGAGATGCTAGTCTCCAACACTGGAGACCAGCGTCTTCTGGTCTCCACCGGAGACCAGATCTGGTCTACGGCGATGGAGACCAGTCGCCCGAGACCAGAATTGGTCTCTATGGGAAACACCAAATTCTTTTCTTAATTTGGTTTAATTTTTTTAATTAAATTAAAAAATATATATGTATTATATTATCAAATGTATATATTTATTTAAAAATATTATTTTATAACTATTTTATTTTTAAATAAAAATTTTAGGGTTAAAATTATCTGTTTAAATTTTATATATTTTTTCGTTAATTTATTAACATCAAAAGAAATTTTAGACAAATATAAAACATAAATGATAAAATAAAAATTTTTACAAACTATAATAGTTGTTTTGGAATTATTTCTCAAAATATCATTCTAAAACGATTCTAAACTGGCCTTAATTTCTGCGTTGTTATTAAACACTATATTTCAATTATATTTACAAATTGCAAGACCACTAAATTGTTTGTACTGCAGGAGGCAAGACAAAGTCGCCGTTGTGGAATCCTCTAATCATGATAGTAAAAATGTTAAACAAGAAAACGTGGGCCGGCTTTGCACTATGACAGAGGTGAAGAAATCAAAAGTTCTTTTAAAACTGCTTCCTATGTGCATCACCTGCCTTCTGTTTGGTTTACTTTGTCAATATTCTTAACCATAAACCATCCATAAACATCAAACTTAGAACATGGAAGACAGCACACTGCTGAGATACGGAGGGGGAAAAATGAGATTGAAACACACCCTTTTTTGTTACATTACTTTAAACTTCAATGACAAAAGTTTATATCCAAATTCAAGAGTGAACCACAGCTAAGCATAGTTGTCAAAACAATTACATCAACCCATACTTCTACCTAACACCATCAACATTGGTGACTGACACAAGTAACTCAAACAAAATCAACTTAAACCATTTGAATCTAACTAAATAATAGTTATAACATAACAAAAGAAAGAACCATAAACCAGAAAGTGAACAAGGCACAGCAAGCACACTGCAATTGCTTGCACCAGAACAAAACAGTATCAAAACAAAACAGCAACTCTGGAGTCTCTTAGAAAATTTTTAATCTTTAACACTCCTCCTTAAAATTTTTCTGGGAGACTCCAAGCTTAGCTCTTAAGACATTAAATTGACCAAAGCCAAGTGCTTTAGTGAATATATCAGCCACTTGTTCCTCGGTTCTGCAATGAACTAACTTTATTTCTCCAATTCTTTCAGCTTCTCGAATGGCATGGAACTTCACATTGATGTGCTTGGTTCTTCCATGTTGAACAGGATTTTTAGCCATCGAAATAGCTGAAACATTATCACACCATAACACAGTAGGCTTATCTTGAATGAAATCCAAATCAGCAAGGACTTTTCTGATCCAAATTGCTTGGTTAGTTGCTGCTGCTGCAGCTACATATTCTGCCTCTGCTGTTGATTGTGCTACAACTTCCTGCTTCTTGGAGTTCCAAGTGAATGCTCCACTTCCAAGAGAAAAAATGTACCCTGTTGTGCTTTTAGAATCGTCAAGTGACCCTACCCAGTCACTATCCACATATCCAATCAGTTCTCCATCAGATTTTTCATACCAAATTCCTAGATCCAAAGTCCCTTTCAAGTATCTCAAGATCCTCTTCCCAACTCCAAAGTGAGTGAGGCTGGGAGAGTGCATAAACCTTGAAAGAAGACTGGAAGGATACATCAAGTCAGGCCTAGTAGCTGTTAGATACAATAAACTTCCAACCAAACTTCTGTAATTCGATTCATTAGCCTTTGCAACACTATCTAACTTGGAAAGTTTTCCATTGATGGCAAGAGGTGTTGAAACAGGCTTGCAGCTTTCCATCTTGAACTTCCTCAATACATCCATGGCATACTTCTTTTGTGACAGAAAAATGCCATCATGGAGTTGATGCACTTCCATTCCAAGGAAGTAATTCATTAAACCCAAATTTGTCATCTCAAATTCCTTAAGCATGCTTTCTTTAAACTTGATAATACCATCACCATCATTACCAGTAACCAACAAGTCATCAACATACAAGGAAACAATGATCTTGCTGCCATTCCCATCAGTTCTAACATACAAAGTGGCTTCATTCTGACTCCTTTTGAAACCACTTTGCAGAAAATAAGTATCAATTCTGCTATACCAGGCCCTAGGGGCCTGCTTCAAACCATATAAGGCTTTGTGAAGCCTATAAACATCACTTTCATGCCCAACAATCACATATCCTGGTGGTTGCTCCACATAAATTTCTTCTTGTAGAATTCCATTTAGAAATGCTGACTTGATGTCAAGATGATACAACTTCCACTCATTTTGAGCAGACAATGCAGCAAACAATCTAATTGTTTCATGTCTTGCCACAGGAGCAAAAGTGTCTCCAAAATCAACTCCTGCAACCTGTGAGTACCCTTTTACAACTAGTCTAGCTTTGTGCTTGTTTATAGAACCATTTGGATTCAATTTGATCCTATAAACCCATTTAACACCAATAACCTTTCTGTTACTTGGTCTAGGAACCAACTGCCATGTTTCATTTTTTGCAATCATTTTCAGCTCCTCCTGCATTGCAATCCTCCATTCTTTTATCTTAGAAGCTTCCTCATAGCTGGAAGGTTCATTCACCATATAATTACATCTCTCATAGATTTTTGCTAAGGATTTTGTCTTCAAGATAGGTGAATCAGACTCAGCTATCAAACCATCATCAATTTCTGCATCCAGATTTGTATTCTGACTATTTTGTACAGCATGTATAGGGTCCATCTCAAGCTGAATTTCTTTGCCAACTCTCTGTACTTGCTTGCTGTCCCAATTCCAGTGAGCTCCTTCATCAAACTGCACATCTCTACTCACTAAAATCTTTTTTGTTTGAACATTATACACCCTATACCCTTTTGAACTTATTGCATACCCAATAAAAATCCCCAATTCAACCTTCTCATCAAGTTTTGTTCTCTTGATATCAGCTACATGAGTATAGCAAACCGAACCAAAAACCTTCATATGCTTGATTGAGGGTTTTAGACCAGTCCAAGCCTCCAAAGGTGACATACCTTGAACAGCTTCAGTGGCAAGTCTGTTCAAGATATACATTGCTGTATGGACAGCTTTTGCCCAAAAAAACTTGGGTAGTTTCTTCTCTGCAATCAAGCTTCTAGCCATCTCCATTACTGTTCTATTCTTTCTTTCCGTGACTCCATTTTGTTGTGGAGTATAAGGAACAGTGAGTTGGTGCTTGATTCCCATATCTTCACAAAATGCATTGAATCTGTTGGAGGTGTACTCTCTGCCATTGTCTGATCTTAGCACCTTCAGCTTGCATCCGCTTTCAATTTCAACCATACTTTTAAACTTCTTAAATACATCAAAGGTCTGAGCTTTGTTAGCAAAAAAGTACACCCATGTCATCCTTGTAAAGTCATCAATAAACAACAAAAAATAGAGACTTTGATTCAAGGAATGTATGCTCATTGGACCACATAAATCGGTGTGAACCAATTTTAGTTTGTTCTTGGCTCTAGTTACATTTGCTACTGGAAATGGTCTTCTGTGCATTTTTCCATAATGACATGCATCACATACATCTTCAATTTTACTGATTTCAGGCAAACCTTCCACCATGCCATGTCTTTGTACATAAACAAGTGCATTTACATTGAAGTGGCCTAACCTTTTGTGCCATAAAATTGAATTATCATGCTCAGATAATAAAGCAACATGCTTGACTTCTCTAAAATTGATTGGAAAGCTATTATCTAGCATTTTAATTCTAGCCACTTCTACGTCATGACAATCAACGATAACACAACATTCTTCTTTGAATGACAATGAGTATCCTTTCTTTAATAATTGAGTCACACTTAATAAATTTTGATCTAAATCAGGAATGAACAACACATCATGAATAACTTTAGTACTTGAATTTGTGTGAATCAAAACATTTCCCCTTCCTGTAGCCTGTACCACATCACCATTTCCCAGCTTGACTCTTGTTCTGTCAATTTTGTCAAGAGAGCAAAATAAATTTTCATTCTTAGCCATATGACTTCTACACCCACTGTCCACATACCATACTTCATTTGAAGTTTTCTGGCAAGCCTGAGTTGCCATGAATAAATGATCATCTGGCTGTTCATCGGTGAAGTTTACTTGCTGAGCAGGCTGCTGTGTTTGTTGATATGGTTTGGTTCTACAATAGCTCTCCCTATGTCCCCATTTCTTGCAATAATTGCACTGAATTTGTGGCTTCCCTTTGTACCAACAATCTTTTGCAAGATGGTTAGTTCTTTTACATGTTGAACAATGTGGAAACTTGTTCCTTGCAGCAGTTTCTGCAGAGCTATTGTCAGGTTTTGTTTTTCCCTTTCTATCACCATTTCTAGGACCATAAACTTGTTTCTTTTGATCCTTTTTGAATGGCTGATTCCCTTTATGTCTGGCTTGGAAAGCACCTTCCATTGCATCATCTTTTTTTATGGCAAACCTTTGCTCTTGAGCTTGTAATTTGCTAACCATCTCAGAAACTGTCAAAGTCTTAAGATCACAAGACTCTTCTATAGCAGCTACTTTTGCTTCAAACTTATCTGGTAAACTTACTAGCATCTTCTCCACAATTTTGTGGTCCTGAACAACATCACCATAGAGCCTCATTTGATTCACCAACTCTGACAGCTTTGATGAATAATCCTTGACAGTTTCTCCTTCCTTCATTTTCAACATCTCAAACTCTCTTTTGAGAGTTAACAACTTCACTTATTTCACTCTTTCACTGCCTTCAAACCTCTCCTTTAACTCATCCCATATCAGCTTTGCAGTGTCTAGATGCATAATACTTGTGAACACTGAATCTGACAAAGCCGAATGCAGACATGTGACAGTCTTGTCCCTCTTTATCTTCTCTTCCTCATGCTGCTTCATTTGAGCTATTGTTGGGTTGGCTCTTAGAAGAGGAACTTGCTTGTCGTCAACAACATAATCCCATAAATCAAATGCTTTCAGATAGAACCTCATTTTGACAGTCCATATTTGATAATTTTCCCCATTAAACTGAGGCACAAGAAGGGTAACATTGCTTGATGTAGCCATACTTTCATTCATATGTGTTTGTCTCTCACTCTCAAGTGTTTAAACTTCACTAAGTTCTCAGAAAAAGAACAAAAACATACCTCACAAACCCTTAAAGAAGTAGCTCTGATACCACTGTCAATATTCTTAACCATAAACCATCCATAAACATCAAACTTAGAACATGGAAGACAGCACACTGTTGAGATACGGAGGGGGAAAAATGAGATTGAAACACACCCTTTTTTGTTAAATTACTTTAAACTTCAATGACAAAAGTTTATATCCAAATTCAAGAGTGAACCACAGCTAAGCATAGCTGTCAAAACAATTACATCAACCCATACTTCTACCTAACACCATCAACATTGGTGACTGACACAAGTAACTCAAACAAAATCAACTTAAACCATTTGAATCTAACTAAACAATAGTTATAACATAACAAAAGAAAGAACCATAAACCAGAAAGTGAACAAGGCATAGCAAGCACACTGCAATTGCTGGCACCAGAACAAAACAGTATCAAAACAAAACAGCAACTCTGGAGTCTCTTAGAAAATTTTTAACCTTTAACATACTTCTATCGACAGGAAAAACTTGTTTCCCTGAGCAAGCAAGCAACTTGGCCCCAAGCAGTTTTTATTTACTTTTATTATTGCAATCCCTAACACGTTATGTCAGCTCATATTTGTATGGGTTATTAGTTTCAAAATGGGTACCAAAATCTAGATTGAGTCAAGCTAAAATTGTAAGAATTTTGGTTGGATTGGCGTTGTCTGCATGTTGCTTTGTCGTTGCCTGTCGGGTTGAGGTTCATAGGTTCCGGATTGTTTTCGACCACAAACTACAAGACAAGTCGAATGATACCACATTACCAATAAGCTCTCTCTGGTTTGTCCCACAATTTTGCCTGTTAGGTCTATCGGAAGCCTTTGTTGTGGATGGACTAGAAGATTTCATGAATAGTATGCTCCCCGAATCTATGCACAAATATATAACAGCAATGAATGAACTTTTCATTGAGGGAAATGGCAGCTTCCTTAGCATATTCATTGTTTATGCAAGCAGAATCCTTTTCGCTGCCACCTTGAATCGCAGTCGCCTAGACAAATATTATATGAGGTTAATGATTATTGGTATTTTCAATTTTTTCTACAGTTTCTTATTATTGATATTCTTCTACTGAAGCCGTCACACAGGAATGGTGGATGAGAATTCACCAACAACAGTTAGCTTAACTTCTATCGTTTCTGCCTTTCTATTTGACAACAGTCTGATAGATTATTAGTTTCGCCATTTTTTTTTTAATTCTTATTCTTTGTGATTCTTAGTTATGAGCCTTCTTTTTATAGCAAGCAGAAGGTCGACATGTTATTTTATTCGTTTTTTATATTCTTTTGTTGTTTATCGAATGACATATTTTAATATTTATGATGTATTAATAATAATTCAGGAGAATGATATTTATTCTTTTATTTGTTTGAATTTATATAAAATATGTAGATAACACATTCACTATAGCTCAAATGTTAGTGTATTTTATCTTCACATCTATAATATATAGGGTCTTATCATGAATATTTACCAACATATATGAGTGATTTTTTATTTATTATGAGAATAAATATCTCTCGTACTATAATAACAGGATATGTATAAATGGATTAATTTTCCTTCCCACCTTCGAGGTTTAGGGACACTTGACCTTCTTTTTAAACTATGGCAAAGGCTCTATGTTTGACAACTATGAGTCGCTGGGGACAATAGTGCCAATAACATTTCTGGTGCCTTCAAGAAGTATGGGACAACTAATCCCAACTCTAAAATAGTCCTGCTGCTTGAGGATAAAACCAACCCTCCGTCCGATCATAGAACAAATCCTAAAACGAGTGAAGATCTATATGTTTACACGATTATCTCTTTGATAATGTATATTTGACATATGAAAAATATCTAAAAAATTTGGAAGCGAAATTGTGTAGAACGAATGAACGAACAAAAAAAAAACAAGTTAATAGCAAAAATTGCATTTGAGCTCACTGCTTAAACGGTGAGTTCAGTGAGCTTAACGAGCTCAACGGTGGTGGCAGTAAGCCATTTTGACACTTCTTAAGCATAAATTTTACAGTCTTCTGCCGATGTCTTTTCAACTTAGCGTGACTTTACGGTTTCAACCATAATTTCTTCGTCCAATCTCATATCGAGTCACAGTGTTTTTTTCATAGTTCGTAATATCCAAGGCTACATTGTTTCATAAAGACATCATCTTTAAAAAACAACTATAAAATGGCAAAACTTCCCTCCAAAGAAGACTCTCAGATTTGAATTTCTAAGAACAATAAGTAAACTTACATGAAATTTTATAAATGCACACCTATGGATCATAAAACTACATGCTTAATGATCCTAGGATATTGATAACATTAAATATGATATGAATGCAAACCCACTTTTATGAGTTTTCAAAGTGGGGCATGTTGGAGATAACATTAATAGGCATAAACCTATATAAAAATCTAGAAATTCATATTAAATCATTAAGTATTATTGTAAAGAAAACATATCTGAATTCATATTGTCAAACTTGAGAAAGATTGAGTCTTCCACAGCCAAATCTCCTTAGATTACTCTATATTTTTCTTCTTGAATGGGGAAGGAGAAAAAGAGCAAAATATTGTGTATATCGATTTGACTTAGGGACCATAACCATTTATAGTATTCTTTATATACTAACCTAATTAGATTCCCATTAACCCTAATTTTATTAGTATTAGGTTTTTACACACTTAAGCCCATATCCAATGGATATTTGTAGAGCCCAATTAATAGATCACTTATTTGACCCTATTAAAATTGATAGCATACAATATAATTGTTATTTAATATGTAAGCCCACAATAAGAAATATTAAAAATCCCAACAATCTCTCACTTGGGCTACATATGTTTCCTGAAATAATTATATTATCTATAGTCTTGAGTACGCGCTGAAAAGCTATCTGTTATGAAATATCCCCTTAATTACAATCTGGTCCATCTACTATATTAGTGTGGAATCAAAGCGACATTTGTTACATATATTCGTAACTAGACCCATCAGTGGTCACCATACCAATATATTCAATGACATAGATCGAGTATGGATGTATAGCATGAAAATTACATGCAATGTGATCTTAAACATGCCTATTTCCAACTGGTCCTACTTTAATCTTTAGTGAGATCAAACACAAATAATATTCAGAGTTTATAAATAAACCATATACTTTATTCTGCAGAAAATAAATATATCCATAATAAAAAACATAAAATACCAACTCCCACTAAACATGCACATCATCAACTAAAACAATACTCATATGAGTAGTGTGCTCATGAAAGACCTTGGGTGGTAATCCCTTAGTAAGTGGATCCGCAATCATGGAGTTTGTCCCAATATGTTCTATGGCTACCTGATTACTCTGAACTCTTTCTTTAATAATGAGAAACTTAATGTCTATATGTTTCAACTTCGTAGAGCTTCTGTTGTTATTGGAAGATAACACAGCTGAATTATTATCACAATATATCTTTAATGGTCTTTCAATACTATCAATAACTTGCAGTTTTGTGACAAAATTTCGCAGCCATATTCCATGATTGGATGCCTCAAAACAGGCTATGAACTCAGTTGTCATAGTGGAAGAAGCTATGAGTGTCTGCTTAGCACTCTTCCAAGAAATAGCTCCTCCAGCTAGCAGGTAGATATAGCCTGACGTGGATCTTTTACTATCTTGGCATCCAGCAAAATCAGAATTAGAATATCCAATTATCTCTAAATGATCTGATCTCTGATAAGTGAGCATGTGATATGTTGTTCTCTATAAATATCGCATAACCCGTTTGGCTGCTTTCCAATGATCCATCCCTGGGTTACTCAAATATCTGCCTAACATTCCTACTATGAATGCAATATTCGGACGCCTGCATACTTAAGCATACATTAGACTTCCTACAGCTAACGCATAAGGAATCTTTTGTATTTCTTTATGTTCCAACTCATTCTTAGGGTATTGATTGAGACTGAACTTGTCTCCTTTAGCTACAGGGGTATCGCCAGGTGCACAACTTTTCATGCCGAATCTATTAATAACTCTTTCGATATAACTCTTTTGTGATAACCCAAGGATACCTCGAGTTCGATCTCGATGTATCTGTATGCCTAATACAAAGGAGACGTCCCCAAGATCTTTCATCTTAAAATTCTTTGTCAGAAATCTCTTGGTTTCGTGTAATAAGCCTATATCGCTGCTAGCAAGCAATATGTCATCGACATATAACACCAGAAATATATACTTACTCCCACTGAACTTATGATATACACACTTTTCAACTTTATTTACCTCAAACTCATACGAGATGATAACTTGATGAAATTTGTGATACCACTAACGGGAAGTCTGTTTAAGACCGTAGATGGATTTCTTTAGTTTGTAAACCATTTTCTTTGGGTCACCGGATACAAAGTTTTCTAGTTGCATCATATATATTGTTTCATCAATGTCACCATTGAGAAACGCTGTCTTTACATCAATCTGATGTAGCTCCAAATCAAAATAAGCCACAAGTGCCATTATGATCCTAAAAGAGTCTTTCGTTGAAACCGGAAAGAAAGTCTCTTTATAATCATTGTTTTCCTTTTGAGTGAAACCCTTAACAACTAGACGAGCTTTATATCTCTCAACATTGCCTTTTGAATCCCGTTTGGTCTTAAATATTCATTTGCAACCAATTGGTTTCGCACCTTCAGGCAATTCAACGAGATCCCAAACGTCCTCATGTTCTTGGAGAAAAAATGATATAATTATCTGGAATCGCACTTCTCCTTTCTCTAGTAGATCGTCTCAATGACATATTCTCTTGAGGTTGTTGAGTTTGCACTACAGGTATAATTTTTTCATTTTGCACAGGGAGCTCTTCTACATTGTCTTGATATTCCGGATTTGCATTTTGAACAATGTCAGGAATAAAAGCCTGATCATTATCAAAAGCAATAATAGGAAGAGAAATAAATTCCTCTTCAAAGACAATGTCTTTAACCTTATCTCCTCCTACAAACTCAACTTCGTCAAGAAATCTTGCATTTCCCGTCTCAAAAAATGTTCTAGTAGTGGGATCGTAAAACTTAAAACCCCTTGACCGTTCAGAGTATCCAACAAAGTAGCAACTTGCAGTTCTTGAGTCTAGATTCTTTTCATTAAGCCTGTAAGGCCTTGCCTCAGCTGGACAACCCCAAATGTGTACATGCTTAATACTAGGCTTCTTACCTGTCCATAATTCATAAGGGGTTTTAGCTACCGCTTTGCTTGAAACCCTATTGAAGATATACACTGCAGTCTTTAGTGCTTCTCCCCAGAGGGATTCTGGTAAAGAAGAATGCTTTATCATACTTCTTACCATGTCCTTAAGCATTTTATTTCGTCTCTCAGTAACACCATTCATGCTAGGCTTACCAGGCATTGTGTATTGCGGGACGATGCCGCATTCCTCTAGGAATTTCGTAAAAGGTCCTGGACATTGTTCATCGGATCCATCATATCTACCATAGTATTCACCACCACGGTCAGATTTGACGACTTTAATTTTTTTGCCAAGTTGATTTTCAACTTCAGCTTTGAAAGCCTTAAATACATCCAGGGATTGAGACTTCTCATATATCAAATATAGGTACTCATATCTTGAATAATCGTCTATGAACGTAATAAAATACTGTTGACCATTCCAAGAGGCTATAGGAAATGGTCCACAAATATCAGTATGTATTAGTTCTAAGACATTAAAACATCTGTTGGTACCTAATCTCCTAATGTTTATCTGTTTCCCTTTTATACACTCAATACAAACTTGAAAATCTGTTAAATCAAGGGAATCAAGAATTCCATCAGACACAAGTCTTTGAATTCTCTGTTTAGAGATATGACCTAAACGTTTGTGCCATAGTGCGGCGAAATCCCTGTCAGTTAATTTTCGTTTTGTACCTCGTGAATTTGTATGCAAGGTTTCATTAATTGAGGCAATTATATTCAACAAATATAGGTTATTATACAAAGACAAAAAAACCAGTACCAATAAGATTTGAATCTTGAAAAAGACTAAATTTATTATTTCCAAATGAACAAGAATAACCAAATTTGTCCAAAATAGAAACTGAAACCAAATTTCGTCTAAATGACGGCACTACATAAGTCTCTTCCAAATTCAAAAATTGACCAGTCTTTAATAATAACCTAAAAATTCTTATAGCCTCTACTGCAACTGTTTTGCCATCGCCCACATAGATGAATCTTTCAGCATCACTTGACTTTCGGCTCCACAGACAACCCTACATAGACACGCTTATATGAGTAGTAGCACCAGAATCTATCCACAAAGTGTGTTTAGGTACAGAAACTAAATTAACTTCAGAACAAACCAAATTGAGAAGCATACCTTTCTTGACACGTTAATTGGTGTACTTGGGACATTCTTTTTTCATGTGTCTAGCTTTCTTGCAAAAGTAACAGGTAAACTCTTCATCCTGTTTCTTTTGCACCTTATGTTGTGATGCCCCAATTGCAACTTCTTTTCCTCTTTTTCTTTTCTTGTCCTTAGAGATAGTTGCTAAGTGAGCACTTTCAAGACCTTCTCGCTTTAATCTTTCCTCTTCTTGCACACAGTGAGATATGAGCTCATTAAGAGTCCATTTGTCCTTTTGAGTGTTATAACTCACTTTAAACTGACTATATTGTGCAGGAAGAGAAATCAAAACTAAGTGCACTAGTAAGTCCTCAAACAGTTGTAATTTTACTGCCTTTGATTTGAAAGCGATATGAGACATCTCTATGATGTACTCCTTTGTGTTCCCTTTTCCTTTATACTTCATTGAAACAAGGATAGCCAAAATGGTACTTGTTTCAACCTTTTCGTTTTTCGCAAAACGTTGTTTTATTTTCTCAAGGAACTACTTAGCATTTTTCTCTTCGGACATAGAGCCCCTAAAAGTTTCCGGAATAGAACGTTTCATGATCATAAGACACATGCGATTAGAACGGTCCCACTTCTCCATGCTCGCCTTTTCATCGGTAGAAATATTCTCATTAAGAGCTGCAGGTCGTTCTTCCGAAGCGCAAGGTCAAGATCCATGCAACCGAAAACAATCATAACATTCTCTTTCCAATTCTTGAAGTTCATGCCATTTAGCACAAGAATATAATTGATATTAGCAGATATTGTTGAAGCAGAAGTAGTAACTGAATCGAGAACAAAATCAAATACAAGCTCATAATCAATAATCATATCATAATACAAGAATAATTAATTAATTAATACTTGATATGATTAAATAATTCCTATAATGGTGCGCCCTAAAACAAGATACCTAGCACAACATTGACATTTAGTCTTTGGATAAAAATATTAACTTTAAGTGGTACTCTCCGTGCAGTAATCAAATATTGACAATTAATCCGGTCAAGCAATAAACCTTTCTTTGGACCAATTTATTACTCACATGGAAAACCTAATAATCGTCACATATTTATTACCACATGTATGCCGATTGTTTGGCCAAATAACAACTTTCCTTTGGGCCGGTCATTATTCGCATAAACAATATACATACATATCTTAATATTCCCAAAGAAACAAATTTACATTATAGAAGTTACTTTGGCAACATATAATTTCAATTCAATTTATTTTGAAATATAAGATTATTTTTTTCAAATACGAAGAAAAAAAATATATATATATACCAATAACACAAAAGAATATATAATATATGAAAATAATATATTATACTATTAAAACTTACGAATATGAAAAAGGTTCAATATCCGATACCATAACTCAATATCTGACATAAAGGCATAATGAATTGATATCGTGCATATCATAAATATTAGTTTATTTCAAATACCATAATATCCTGTTGTCTTAAAAAAAAAAAAAAAAGAAACAAACAAACAAACAAACAAAGAACAGTAAACCTAATACTTTATAATTGGAAGTGCCACTACTGCCGTACAGTTCTATGAATCGCAATTCTAGACCTCTTGATAATTGTCATTCTCTGCAATTGTACTTAATAAATAATCCTTTTGTTGACTTTTTCGCCCATCTATATTAATTCTATGTGCAGCCTTTTGCTTCTGTATAACTTAAAAAAAGCACAAAAGTTAAATGATTCTTTGGTCTGTACTTGTAACCAACACAAAGGGCATTCACATCCAAATTGCAAGCAAAAGGCAATTCAATACATATATATTCATGTCACTGTCGTGAGTTTTCTTAAAGGCATGATTTGCGGCTATTGTAAAAAAAAATATTTAATCACCAGCATCCAATATATACATATATTTTTCATCATGCTTCCATGACAACAACAATAATTAAATCAATTAATTTCTCAATGATTCAATATGAGTATGCCTTGATACCACTTGTTGGAGATAACATTAATAGGCATAAACCTATACAAAAATCTAGAAACTCATATTAAATCATTAAGTATTATTATAAAGAAAACATACCTGAATTTATATTGTCAAACTTGAGAAGGATTGAGTCTTCCACAGTCAAATCTCCTTAGATTACTCTATATTTTTCTTTTTGAATGGGGAAGGAGAAAGAGAGCAAAATATTGTGTATATCAATTTGACTTGGGGACCATAACCCTTTATAGTATTCTTTATATACTAACCTAATTAGGTTCTCATTAACCCTAATTTCATTAGTATTAGGTTTCTATACACTTAAACCCATATCCAATGGATACTTGTAGAGCCCAATTAATAGATCACTTATTTGGCCCTATTAAAATTGATAGCATACAATATAATTGTTATTTAATATGTAAGCCCACAATAAGAAATATTAAAAATCCCAACAGGGCACGCATAGCTTTGAATAGAAAATTTTCCATCAAAAGTTGGCTTTAAACTGTAGCTTTGATGGGTTAAGAAAAAAATTTTCCCAATCCTATCACTTGTCCTAGCTGCAAAATATAGCGTATATGTGTAAGTACTTTTGATCTATTATTACTACATGCCAATCTCCAAGCTAAGCATTACTTCATTTAGTCTTCAAATTTTGGGTTAATTGCAATAAAATACTTTGTTGTTTCTAATCTTTAATATTCAACAAATTACTTTAATTGATGCAGACCCCTTTATGAAAGTGAATTACCATTCCATTTGACACTTGACTAGCATTTGATTGGGAAAGGTAAGAAATGCCATCTATTTTCAAATTATTTGATATAAAGCTATTTAATAATAATCAATAGATTTATTATCAAATATATATAATAAAATTTTTAAAAAATTAAGAATAATAAATAATAAAAAAGCCACATTGGCAACCATGAGGAAGATGTGAGTCTCCTCCATTGTGTTGTTAGAGGAACCTCCTCTATTTAGGTTGGAGAAGATCTCTCTCCTCCTCCATTTGCAATGGAGGAAGCCTCGCTCCTCCTTGCTAGGAGGAGGCAATGGGCCTCTGCCTAATTGGAGGAGGTCGCAATGCCTCCTCCATTGTGCAATGGAGAAGGTCGCAACCTCTTATTTCACGTAGATGGAGAATGCTAGTAGCCTCCTTCACCAAGTCGATAAAAGAGGTTTACGGCCTCCTCTTAAATCTAGGTGGAGGCACAAGCCTCCTACCATTAGGCATGCCATTGGCCACCTTGTCCTCGTTAGAGGAGACAGACAAGATAGCTTTCATTTGCCTTTTTTTCTAAAACAAAAAAAGAAAATAGTGAATTAATTAATGACCTCTAATCCCTAACAGTTCAGTCAATCATTAAATCTAACAAAATTTGATTAACAAAATGGGGCTGTTGCAATTAATTTAATTAATTGAATTTTAAGCCATAATAAAAAACCCTAGGTCTGTTATTGCAATTACCTTCTTGCACTGCCCTATCCAGCACCCAAGAATTGTTTTTATTGGAATAATTAATTTTTATCCCTAAGTTATTTGACAATTTCACTTTTTCAAATACGAATCCACTTTTGACTTGTATTATCCCCTATATTTTGAAAATACATCACTTTGATTCCTACAATTGGTCAAATGTTGATCAATTTTAACAAAAGGAAGGATATCTTCGTCATTCTGATAGAAATTTTTAATTTTAATCAAAATAAAATCGATGTATATATAGAAGACTTTTATAATCAGATATACCTGATTTTAAAAAGTAAGGATCAATCAATCAAATTTATTTATTGTATCTAAATTAAATAGGAGAAAGAACTTGTTTTAAGAGAGAGAATGCAATAAATGAATTTGATTAGTTGATCTTTACTTTTAAAATAAGGTATACCGAATTATAAAAGCCCTTTATATATGTATGTATATATATGTATATATCTATATATACATACACACATACACACATATACTTATATAGTTATATATATGGCAAATTTCAATTTAGTGTCTAACATTTAGCAAAATATTACTTTTTTACTTAATTATGCATTTCAACTACCCGTCATCCCTAATGTTTCTAAAATTCATCAATTTAATTCTACTGACCAAAAAATTGACAGTCAACCGTGACAGAAGCTGCACAAATACGCATTTACCCCTGCTTGCAAGTGCAATAGTTGAAATGACATAATTGCCCTTTTAAAAAGCTAACAATTACAAAATAACCATCCTATTATTACAAAAATGCCATTGTCCTTCATCCAATCAAATTATGACACATCATAAAAAAAATTTATAAAAGAAAAATTATTAAAAGAAAAATGTTTATCTTTGACCTCCGATCTCTACAAAAAATATATATAATAAAAAATTAAAGTTAAAATTAATTAAGTAAAATGAAATTTTAAAAATAAAAATAAATAAAAATAGAAAATAGAAAATGTTTTAAGTAAAAATAATTTCTAAGTAAAATTAAAAAACACAAATCATCTAACACTACCATGAACTCCCTCTACTGTTGCAACCTCCACCAACCACTAGATCTCTTTCTCTTTCTCTCTCTCTCTCTCTCAATCAGAGTTCTGAGTTGGATCGAACCCAGAACCAGGTCAAAGAAGGTGATGACAATCGCCATCGACAGCGAGGCACTGGTCTATCTGTCAAGAGACTTCATCATAAGGTCGTTAGCCTTTCTTGCTCGTAAATATGGAGACAGGTCTTTATCGAACTAGTTTCCATCCGTCCGATAGAGACCATAATTCGGTCTTCATTTTTGGATTTGACTCTCTCTAACACCACCACCAACACCTCTCTCACTCTCACTCTCACCACCACTCAGCACACTCTTGATCTGACAAGATTCGCGGTGACCTTGATCGAGTTAAAAAGTCAGTGTTTACAACTTGATTCGAACCACCTTATCACTACCTCTTCACGCTAGGGCTCGCTCTTCTACTTTCAACTCCAAAACACTAAAGCCGGTATTGCTATAGATTGATTTTTTAATGAATTTTGTTGTTGTTCTTGTTTGTGGAAAACTTGAAAGCTTCTGTTTGAGTTTGATTTTGATTTCTACATTTTCCTTGATAGGTTATGATGCGAACCCCGTATATAAAGATACGACATCTACAATCAAATTGAAACATAATCCCAAAAGAAATTAAAACAGATTTAAACATTAGTAAAAATTATTAACATTGTACTTATTTGGTCTTATTGTTTTTATTTATATAAACGTTTTCTTAGCATGCACTTGGAGGAGCTTCAACAATTAGATCTCAATCTTTAAAGTAGACCTACTTTGTTGCAAAGGACATAATCTAGAGAATTTGTAACATGACTCAGAAATAAAGTGAATTCACTATCTTCTAAGTTCCATAATACGATCTCTTTATCTTAGTTTTTTGTCCTTAATAATCTAAATTGTAATGGCCCAAAACAGGTCCTCACTGAATCAAATAGCATAGATATGCCTCAAACTCTAAAATTGCTTGCACTTGGACCAAGTATGCAAGTCACCACTTATTCAAGTTATGTTGTGAATAGAAAACGATACTGCACAAAAGATAGTGAGAAAACCACACAAGATAATGCTTTTTCTCTTGAAGTAGAAACTATTTGTAAGGAAAGAGATGACACTCAAGTGATCAAGAAGATGGTTTACTATGGAGTTTTAAGGAAAATACTTTCGTTAGATTTCTCAACATTTCGTGTTTCATTGTTCAAATGTGATTGGATGAGTGATGGGAGTGGCGTTAGAGTTATAGATGGGTTCACACTAGTTAATTTTAGCCCACATGTAAATAAATGGGATAGAGATCCTTTCATTTTAGCCTCACAAGCAACACAAGTATTTTATTCTAGAGAAAATGATAAATCTAATTGGTATGTTGTCTTTAAAGCACCTCTTAGAGGCTTTCATGATCTAGAGAAGTTTGATGAGCATACTTATATGATAACTACACCATTAGATGTATTTGAACTTGATTCTAGTATGGATGAAAGTGAGAATTATGCTCAGATAGATTGTGAAGAATTGGTTGTAAATTTTTAACGTTAATGAGTGTAATTATATTTTTATAATTTTTGCAATGTGTGTGTGTGTGTGTGCATATATTGTTTGTGTATATATTTACGGAAAGATAAAGTCTTTGAAGTTGTTGGCTCTGTTATGAAATTATGTTGCTATTTAAATCATAGTAAACTAAATTTTTGGTAAGTTTGGAAAGCAGGGAGAACTCTATCAAAATTTTCATAAAATAAATTGACTTTATATTTATCATTTTATATATTGCATTTGTTATCCATGTGTTGGCTACTAATATATATGTCATTTTCATAACATTTTTAGATGTCAACTAAAGGAACATCGACTCGTAAGTCTTCAAGTGGCTCTAGTGGGACAAGAAAAGAAAAGAACGAGGTCCAAACCATTTGGACTATGAAAAAATGGCTAAGGTGAAAACTACATGGATAAAAATTAATGAAATTGGACAACCAATTGGACAGAATTCAGTGATCTATAGTTCAGGTTATGGAGCCCTTGCAGCTCAAATAATACCCATGACATATCCTAGTTGGGATAAAATACCACAAACATTAAAAGATACAATGTGGGCGAATGTAAAGATATGTTTGTATTGCAATATTGGTTTCATTTATTTATAATATTAATGTTGTATATTTATTTTTATAGTTACGATTTAGTGTTAATGATTCAATGAAAGGTCATACATTCAAAGCAATGAATGAGTGTTGGAGACACTATAAAGGCAAGATAACAAGACAAATTAAAGACATTCCTTGTGGTCCTTATGCATAAAGAAGATACAAAATACTAAAACCACCTAACGTTAGTGAAAAGGATTGGACTGCATTTGTCAATCATCGATTGTCTTCAAAATTTGAGGTAATTATACATTCATATATTTTGAAGTTGACATGTTAACCTATAATGGATTCTGATTAAATTTTAAAATATTTTAGGCTACTAGTAATCATTTTTCTAAGTTGTCAAAGAAAATTCTACTCCACATACATCAAGTCGTAAAGGAATGACACCACTACGAGAAGATTTAATAAGAGTTAAATATATTATTGTTTCTTATATTGTTAGTTATCATTCATTTTTATCATTTTTTAAGCTACGAAAAATATATTATTGTTTCTTAAATGTGTTGTTCTCTAAGAATTTTAAAAATAAAGAGCGAAGTATATATATATATTGTTTTTCTGTACATGAATGTTAGAGAGCGAAAAAAATGGCTGAAGATATCGAAGTTGATAAAGTTGAAACATGGATAGCTAGTCACATGCACAAAGATGGAAATGCGATCAATGAGGACGTTGCTAAAAAAATTGCATATTATGTTGATTTGATCAATTATTATGTTAATTGTATTACATTTGTATTGTTTTTTTAATATCAATATCATGTGACATATTATATGGGAACAAATGGGGACAATATGATGCGAATTCCATATATAAAGATACGACACCCACAATCAAATTAAAACACAACCCCAAGAAAGATTAAAACAAGTTTATAATGAAAACTTTGACCCATTGATTATGTCATTCAAGAACCAAAATTATAAAGAATTTTGATCCATTGAATATATGATAATCAAGAACCAAAATTATAACAAGAATGATATTGATGCCACTCCCAAGAAAGAGATGAGAAGGTGAGAGATAGGTCATGATTTCGATCACCACAAGCATAGCTTGATAAGATCACATGTTCAACAATGAACAAAAGAGAAACAAATCTCTCAATTAAACATAATTGGCTGCATCTTCATTCATAATAAGCAACTTCTTAAAAATTTAGGTTTAATAAGCCTTATATAGGCATACAATCCTAATCCTTATTGGAAACTAAATAAAACTCTATTTTTAATTGACTTTAACTTTGACTCTTTCTAAACTTTGACTTTGACTTTTTTTTTTAAACACACTCATATTGGGCTTTTTAACTTAAAAATAAATGACTCAGCCTCCTAATTAAAAGCCTAATAAATTAAACTAATTTAAAACAATCCCATAATACAAATTATGCCCAATTTACATTAAAGAATTAAATAACAGCCCAATTACATTATAATTGACACTCAAACCTCAAGATTTCTTCAAGATTGATGTTCTTGGACTTGTTCTTGAACTTGAATAATATTGTGAAGCCTAATAAAGTCCAATTGCATTCAATTAGCATCCCAAAGCCTTCAAGATTAAGTTCAATTGCCTCGTTGTCCAATTGTCTCATTGTCCTCCATGATTACTATCTTGGTTTCCATCATTCCCGCTTTCCTCAAAACGATTTGTCCTCAAATCGTGAAATCTGTAATGTGGTTCAAGGGACTTGATTGGAACCTGAAAAGAATGTTAGAAAAAAAAAATCCACACACTGCCTCACATGTTTCACTCTACTCACTCATGTGTTTATCACTCAAGAAACCCTAAACCATATGAATCTTGCAAATCAAGTAAGAATTATGAATGAAAATATATGCAGCAAGAAATCAAGAAAATCTAGGTGTTCATTTGCCCTAAGAATAATTCAACCAAGAATCCTAATCAATTTGATTCAAGATTGATATAATTCAAGTAAAGATTCGGCCAAGATTGATGCAATTCAAGGTTGATAGCCTTCGGCCAACATCAAATATCTAGCAAAATTAAATTTCAATCCCTAAATAATTGATGTAGTACGGCCAAAAAAATCAAGAACACAAAAGAAGATGTAATGAGTTAAGAATGGTCATATTAATCAAGAAAAAGGATGGTGCGACAATAGGATGAATTCAGATGGTTAATTAAGCAAAAGAATGACTCAAACAAGAAAACAAATTATAAAGAATTGATGGTGATGTTGATCAAGAGTTTGGTGCGGCAATAAAATAATGTAAGCAAAAGAAACTAACAAAATAATGGACACTTGAAGACAAGAAACTATGTGCAGTTAACAATGTGACTTGATGATGATCGATAAATCTGACCAAAAAGAAAAAACAACTTCAAACTTGATTTGTCCAATAATATATTGATGAACCAGTATGTTGCAAATTCAAACAATATATTGTTGGTGCGAATTAATATGCGATTGAAAAATAAAATAAAATAGAAACGAATAAAATAAATGGATAGATCAAACCTGATTTAATACCCAAAGCTTTGATACTAACTTATGCGAACCCCGTATATAAAGATACGACACCCACAATCAAATTAAAACACAACCCTAAGAAAGATTAAAACAAGTTTATAACGAAAGCTTTGACCCATTGATTATGTCATTCAAGAACCAAAATTATAAAGAATTTTGACCCATTAAATATATGATAATCAAGAACCAAAATTATAACAAGAATGATATTGATGCCACTCCCAAGAAAGAGATGAGAAGGTGAGAGATAGGTCATGATTTCGATCGCCACAAGCATAGCTTGATAAGATCACATGTTCAACAATGAACAAAAGAGAAACAAATCTCTCAATTAAACATAATTGGCTGCATCTTCATTTATCATAAGCAACTTCTTAAAAATTTAGGTTTAATAAGCCTTATATAGGCATACAATCCTAATCCTTATTGGAAACTAAATAAAACTCTATTTTTAATTGACTTTAACTTTGACTCTTTCTAAACTTTGACTTTGACTTTTTTTTTTAAACACACCCATATTGGGCTTTTTAACTTAAAAATAAATGACTCAGCCTCCTAATTAAAAGCCTAATAAATTAAACTAATTTAAAACAATCCCATAATACAAATTATGCCCAATTTACATTAAAGAATTAAATAACAGTCCAATTACATTATAATTGACGCCCAAACCTCAAGATTTCTTCAAGATTGATGTTCTTGGACTTGTTCTTGAACTTGAATAATATTGTGAAGCCTAATAAAGTCCAATTGCATTCAATTAGCATCCCAAAGCCTTCAAGATTAAGTTCAATTGCCTCGTTGTCCAATTGTCTCATTGTCCTCTATGATTACTATCTTGGTTTCCATCATTCCCGCTTTCCTCAAAACGATTTGTCCTCAAATCGTGAAATCTGTAATGTGGTTCAAGGGACTTGATTGGAACCTGAAAGGAATGTTAGAAAAAAAAAATCCACACACTGCCTCACATGTTTCACTCTACTCACTCATGTGTTTATCACTCAAGAAACCCTAAACCATATGAATCTTGCAAATCAAGTAAGAATTATGAATGAAAATATATGCAGCAAGAAATCAAGAAAATCTAGGTGTTCATTTGCCCTAAGAATAATTCAACCAAGAATCCTAATCAATTTGATTCAAGATTGATATAATTCAAGTAAAGATTCGGCCAAGATTGATGCAATTCAAGGTTGATAGCCTTCGGCCAACATCAAATATCTAGCAAAATTAAATTTCAATCCCTAAATAATTGATGTAGTACGGCCAAAAAATCAAGAACACAAAAGAAGATGTAATGAGTTAAGAATGGTCATATTAATCAAGAAAAAGGATGGTGCGACAATAGGATGAATTCAGATGGTTAATTAAGCAAAAGAATGACTCAAACAAGAAAACAAATTATAAAGAATTGATGGTGATGTTGATCAAGAGTTTGGTGCGGCAATAAAATAATGTAAGCAAAAGAAACTAACAAAATAATGGACACTTGAAGACAAGAAACTATGTGCAGTTAACAATGTGACTTGATGATGATCGATAAATCTGACCAAAAAGAAAAAACAACTTCAAACTTGATTTGTCCAATAATATATTGATGAACCAGTATGTTGCAAATTCAAACAATATATTGTTGGTGCGAATTAATATGCGATTGAAAAATAAAATAAAATAGAAACGAATAAAATAAATGGATAGATCAAACCTGATTTAATACCCAAAGCTTTGATACTAACTTATGCGAACCCCGTATATAAAGATACGACACCCACAATCAAATTAAAACACAACCCTAAGAAAGATTAAAACAAGTTTATAACGAAAGCTTTGACCCATTGATTATGTCATTCAAGAACCAAAATTATAAAGAATTTTGACCCATTAAATATATGATAATCAAGAACCAAAATTATAACAAGAATGATATTGATGCCACTCCCAAGAAAGAGATGAGAAGGTGAGAGATAGGTCATGATTTCGATCGCCACAAGCATAGCTTGATAAGATCACATGTTCAACAATGAACAAAAGAGAAACAAATCTCTCAATTAAACATAATTGGCTGCATCTTCATTTATCATAAGCAACTTCTTAAAAATTTAGGTTTAATAAGCCTTATATAGGCATACAATCCTAATCCTTATTGGAAACTAAATAAAACTCTATTTTTAATTGACTTTAACTTTGACTCTTTCTAAACTTTGACTTTGACTTTTTTTTTTAAACACACCCATATTGGGCTTTTTAACTTAAAAATAAATGACTCAGCCTCCTAATTAAAAGCCTAATAAATTAAACTAATTTAAAACAATCCCATAATACAAATTATGCCCAATTTACATTAAAGAATTAAATAACAGTCCAATTACATTATAATTGACGCCCAAACCTCAAGATTTCTTCAAGATTGATGTTCTTGGACTTGTTCTTGAACTTGAATAATATTGTGAAGCCTAATAAAGTCCAATTGCATTCAATTAGCATCCCAAAGCCTTCAAGATTAAGTTCAATTGCCTCGTTGTCCAATTGTCTCATTGTCCTCTATGATTACTATCTTGGTTTCCATCATTCCCGCTTTCCTCAAAACGATTTGTCCTCAAATCGTGAAATCTGTAATGTGGTTCAAGGGACTTGATTGGAACCTGAAAGGAATGTTAGAAAAAAAAAATCCACACACTGCCTCACATGTTTCACTCTACTCACTCATGTGTTTATCACTCAAGAAACCCTAAACCATATGAATCTTGCAAATCAAGTAAGAATTATGAATGAAAATATATGCAGCAAGAAATCAAGAAAATCTAGGTGTTCATTTGCCCTAAGAATAATTCAACCAAGAATCCTAATCAATTTGATTCAAGATTGATATAATTCAAGTAAAGATTCGGCCAAGATTGATGCAATTCAAGGTTGATAGCCTTCGGCCAACATCAAATATCTAGCAAAATTAAATTTCAATCCCTAAATAATTGATGTAGTACGGCCAAAAAATCAAGAACACAAAAGAAGATGTAATGAGTTAAGAATGGTCATATTAATCAAGAAAAAGGATGGTGCGACAATAGGATGAATTCAGATGGTTAATTAAGCAAAAGAATGACTCAAACAAGAAAACAAATTATAAAGAATTGATGGTGATGTTGATCAAGAGTTTGGTGCGGCAATAAAATAATGTAAGCAAAAGAAACTAACAAAATAATGGACACTTGAAGACAAGAAACTATGTGCAGTTAACAATGTGACTTGATGATGATCGATAAATCTGACCAAAAAGAAAAAACAACTTCAAACTTGATTTGTCCAATAATATATTGATGAACCAGTATGTTGCAAATTCAAACAATATATTGTTGGTGCGAATTAATATGCGATTGAAAAATAAAATAAAATAGAAACGAATAAAATAAATGGATAGATCAAACCTGATTTAATACCCAAAGCTTTGATACTAACTTATGCGAACCCCGTATATAAAGATACGACACCCACAATCAAATTAAAACACAACCCTAAGAAAGATTAAAACAAGTTTATAACGAAAGCTTTGACCCATTGATTATGTCATTCAAGAACCAAAATTATAAAGAATTTTGACCCATTAAATATATGATAATCAAGAACCAAAATTATAACAAGAATGATATTGATGCCACTCCCAAGAAAGAGATGAGAAGGTGAGAGATAGGTCATGATTTCGATCGCCACAAGCATAGCTTGATAAGATCACATGTTCAACAATGAACAAAAGAGAAACAAATCTCTCAATTAAACATAATTGGCTGCATCTTCATTTATCATAAGCAACTTCTTAAAAATTTAGGTTTAATAAGCCTTATATAGGCATACAATCCTAATCCTTATTGGAAACTAAATAAAACTCTATTTTTAATTGACTTTAACTTTGACTCTTTCTAAACTTTGACTTTGACTTTTTTTTTTAAACACACCCATATTGGGCTTTTTAACTTAAAAATAAATGACTCAGCCTCCTAATTAAAAGCCTAATAAATTAAACTAATTTAAAACAATCCCATAATACAAATTATGCCCAATTTACATTAAAGAATTAAATAACAGTCCAATTACATTATAATTGACGCCCAAACCTCAAGATTTCTTCAAGATTGATGTTCTTGGACTTGTTCTTGAACTTGAATAATATTGTGAAGCCTAATAAAGTCCAATTGCATTCAATTAGCATCCCAAAGCCTTCAAGATTAAGTTCAATTGCCTCGTTGTCCAATTGTCTCATTGTCCTCTATGATTACTATCTTGGTTTCCATCATTCCCGCTTTCCTCAAAACGATTTGTCCTCAAATCGTGAAATCTGTAATGTGGTTCAAGGGACTTGATTGGAACCTGAAAGGAATGTTAGAAAAAAAAAATCCACACACTGCCTCACATGTTTCACTCTACTCACTCATGTGTTTATCACTCAAGAAACCCTAAACCATATGAATCTTGCAAATCAAGTAAGAATTATGAATGAAAATATATGCAGCAAGAAATCAAGAAAATCTAGGTGTTCATTTGCCCTAAGAATAATTCAACCAAGAATCCTAATCAATTTGATTCAAGATTGATATAATTCAAGTAAAGATTCGGCCAAGATTGATGCAATTCAAGGTTGATAGCCTTCGGCCAACATCAAATATCTAGCAAAATTAAATTTCAATCCCTAAATAATTGATGTAGTACGGCCAAAAAATCAAGAACACAAAAGAAGATGTAATGAGTTAAGAATGGTCATATTAATCAAGAAAAAGGATGGTGCGACAATAGGATGAATTCAGATGGTTAATTAAGCAAAAGAATGACTCAAACAAGAAAACAAATTATAAAGAATTGATGGTGATGTTGATCAAGAGTTTGGTGCGGCAATAAAATAATGTAAGCAAAAGAAACTAACAAAATAATGGACACTTGAAGACAAGAAACTATGTGCAGTTAACAATGTGACTTGATGATGATCGATAAATCTGACCAAAAAGAAAAAACAACTTCAAACTTGATTTGTCCAATAATATATTGATGAACCAGTATGTTGCAAATTCAAACAATATATTGTTGGTGCGAATTAATATGCGATTGAAAAATAAAATAAAATAGAAACGAATAAAATAAATGGATAGATCAAACCTGATTTAATACCCAAAGCTTTGATACTAACTTATGCGAACCCCGTATATAAAGATACGACACCCACAATCAAATTAAAACACAACCCTAAGAAAGATTAAAACAAGTTTATAACGAAAGCTTTGACCCATTGATTATGTCATTCAAGAACCAAAATTATAAAGAATTTTGACCCATTAAATATATGATAATCAAGAACCAAAATTATAACAAGAATGATATTGATGCCACTCCCAAGAAAGAGATGAGAAGGTGAGAGATAGGTCATGATTTCGATCGCCACAAGCATAGCTTGATAAGATCACATGTTCAACAATGAACAAAAGAGAAACAAATCTCTCAATTAAACATAATTGGCTGCATCTTCATTTATCATAAGCAACTTCTTAAAAATTTAGGTTTAATAAGCCTTATATAGGCATACAATCCTAATCCTTATTGGAAACTAAATAAAACTCTATTTTTAATTGACTTTAACTTTGACTCTTTCTAAACTTTGACTTTGACTTTTTTTTTTAAACACACCCATATTGGGCTTTTTAACTTAAAAATAAATGACTCAGCCTCCTAATTAAAAGCCTAATAAATTAAACTAATTTAAAACAATCCCATAATACAAATTATGCCCAATTTACATTAAAGAATTAAATAACAGTCCAATTACATTATAATTGACGCCCAAACCTCAAGATTTCTTCAAGATTGATGTTCTTGGACTTGTTCTTGAACTTGAATAATATTGTGAAGCCTAATAAAGTCCAATTGCATTCAATTAGCATCCCAAAACCTTCAAAGTTAAGTCCAATTGCCTCGTTGTCCAATTGTCTCATTGTCCTCTATGATTACTATCTTTGTTTCCATCACAATACATCAAGAATTCCAATCTCCAATTGGAGATGATGCTGTTGCCCAAGTTTTACCTAAGGAGCATCGAGGTCGCGTTTGAGGAATGGGTCATGATGTAACACTTTCTACTGTATATGTATCTGTAGTTGGTAGACAAAACTGTGCACAATACTAACAACATATTGATTCTAAGATGACAACTTTGAAGCAGACAGTTACTAAATTGACAAAGTTGCTTATGACTCATTTGCCAAACGTAGATCAAACTCAAATGCTAGTATGTATTCCTTCCATATAGCTGGTAAATAAATCAAAATTTTTAAAATTTGTTTACTTCCATTTTTTGGTACTTAGTATCTTTTTTTTCTATATTCATGTTTTTTCACAAGTGGGTGTAATTATATTTTCATATTTTTTGCTATATGTGTGTTTGTATATATATATATATATATATATATATTGCTTGCGTATTTATTTACGGAGAGACGTTGTTTTGGTTGGATCAATTGTGAAAGTACTTTAATTTGTAGGGAAATTAAATTTTTGGCAAATTCAAAAAATAGGAGAAACTCTATCAAAATTTTTATAAAATTGATCGAGTTTATATTTATTATTTTATATATTGAGTTTGTTACTTATATGTTGTCAAATAGGGGTACTTAGTATTTTTTTTTTCTCAGTATCCCATGTTCCCTCACAACTATGCTAATTATTTTTTTCGTAGACACAATATTCAAGTGGCTCAAATTCGATGGGAGCTAGTAAGAGTGTTAAATGTATTGAACCTTCAATGAAGGTAAATATTCATGAATTTTAAATTATTTATTGTTCCAACTTAATTTCATATATATTTATAATTATTTAAATTTTTTATAGGAGTAATTATTTAAATTTTTATGTATATGTAGTCCATATCTCGGGGTTCTACAAGTCAAGCTTATGGATCGAGTGGAAACCACTACAAGTTATTAGACTGGCTGGGTATAGCAACAGTGGTGACGGAAGCGAAAATTGACTTTAAAGACCCCTATGATAAAGTTCACATGAAGAACTTGGTCCAAATTATTGACGAGTTTCTGTGAGGAAAGTAATAGTTAGTGTTATGCTATCGTGATCTATCAACGAGCTACTAACTTTACAACATACATTACACTCATTTATTACTTGGCCAATAAAATATATTGTATTTTAGGATTATGTTATCACCATATAGGGTGACCGTGGATGATGTAAGTTAACTTTAGGTAATATATATATATATATATATATATATATGCATTTTAAATGTATGCTGAAATTTGATTAAAGGTTTTTTGGAATATGCAACTTTTATTACAATATTAAATTATATATATTAATTATAAAAAATAAATTTAAAATTAAATTATTTTCCATATCGGGCATATGCTCGGTATGGATATTAGTATCCATATCGAGCAAGTGCTCGGTATGGAAAATAAGTATCCATATCGGGCATATGCCCGGTATAGATACTACTAACCACGGGTCGACCCATGGGTTGATTCACTTCCTTCTATACCGGATAGTACTCGATATGGATGTTGTCAGTATCCATACCGGACATATGCCCAATATGGATACTAATCACTGGTTTGACCCACTCATTCAATGCTGGGTATTGTCCGGTATGGATACTTATTATCCATACCAAACAAGTGCCCGGTATGGATAGTCAACCATACCAGGCATTGCCCGATATGAATGACCCGTTTTGTTTTAGTGACAATTGGTCAACCCAACAAGGCCTAAGATGTTAAATTCTCAAAATCTAACTTTATCACCATACCCTGTCTTCTTAAATACAATTTTCTTCTTCAATATTATGACTTAAATCTAAGCAAGTTGCTCAGAAGTAATCTAAGTTGCTTTTACTTTTTACTACCATTTTTTTTTTCTTTTTTTTTTTAATGTTGAAACAAAATTCTAAGTAACCTTTCACCATTCATTCTAATTTTTTTAAAAGAAGAAAAAAAATTTGACATATTGCAAACACATTGCATACACATATAACATAGCTAGGCTCTCTAGATAAGTCTTACTAAGGCACAACCTGGAATGAAGGTCCCAAAAGCGGGAGGAAGCTCCCAAGGAGGGGGGAGAAGCTCACACAGATAGGAGAAAAACACTTTTCTTGGTGGCACAAGGGTTCGAAACATGCACTTGGCCTTTAGTGAAAAGCAAAGGCAGTGCTGTCGCCACTAAGGCAGTCATGCCAAGTGCATTCATTCTCTATGTTCATGATTACGGAAGTAGGGAAACTAGATGAACTCCATTGGAATGGTTATCAAGAAAATATGTGTTTATTTGCTTTATGATTCTTTGCTAGATATTTGCACTGCAAGGGAAAGAGACGAAAAAAAAAAACGAGGTTGAATTTCCCATTGAGTAATTAAACCATAATGTTTGACAATTAATGAGAAATTAGAGTCTACACTAGTCTCACGTGTGCTCATCATTTAAAGATTAAAGTCGTATTCATACATGACAAATTTAATAAAATAGTAAATGAATTTTTTTGTTCTCTCACTTTGAAATATAATATTTCTTTTATATTTTTGTCTCTCTCACATTAACACATCATCATATATCATATTATCATGGAATCTTGATTCAAAAATAAAAAATAAAATAAAATAAATAACTAAATTTTAATTTTTAATTATTTTTAAAGACAAGTGTAGTTGAATGCTACAAAGTTCAGCAACACAGAGAATTCGTCTATATTAACAAGAAAGAGATGCGACAGGGATGCTCTAACAAACCTATTTAAAGGCAAAAGTACTCATTCCATTTGCATGCCAAACTTGACATGGGTTAAAGAAAACAAGTTGATGGATGCTATTATTGCTTAGAGAAGGGACTATACATTCTCATATTCTTATATCAACCTATATGCTTCCAGTTTTTCATTGTTTTCTCAAATGATAGATTTTCTCTATTGCTTCCTTATTTTTCTTTTAGTACTCTGTTAGACTATTCCAATGGCACATTTAACTAGCAATTGTTTATATATATATATATATATATATATATGTGAGTGATTTTATCATCGGTGCCTCCTAACTTCAAAAAGTTAGAACGAACCAATTAAGTTCATCCATTGTATTTAAATTAAATAGGAGAGATGTGTGTTTTAGGAGCAATGGATGAATTCGATTAATTCGTCCTAACTTTTTAAAGTTATGAGACACTGATGATAAAATCACTGTATATATATATATATATATATGTTAACACATGTTCGCAGAAAAATAGTATACTTAAAAATGACTTTTTGAGAGTTTTCTTTAAATAAAGAAAGAAATTTTACAACATTAGAATAGAGAAGAGTTTGAATAACTTACATACTAAAAGATTTTAGATAATAATTTTGACTAGTAAAACTTTAAACTTATGGCCCAAGCCAAATGACCCCACTAATCAATAATCAATATATATGGAGGAGTTATGGACCTTATCAAATTTCATATCGAGTGGTGATGTTTCCATCTCTTAAAAATTGTATGTACACATTTTTCATTTGCACACTCAATAACAAATTTAAATTTTTTTAAATAAAATATTTATCCTTTTAGTAATTTTATTCAAGGATAATATTTTACACTTAAAAAAAAAAAACCAATTTCGGGTGTACATACAATATTTGAGTGGTGGAAATATCACCACTCTTTCGTATTCATCTCAACTACCATGGAAGAGGTGAAGCTCCATGGATTTGGGCCAAGCCCCTTCAGTCACAAAGTGATATGGGCTTTAAAACTGAAGGGTATTGAATATGAGTACATGGAAGAAAATTTTTTCCAAACAAGAGTGAGTTGCTCTTGAAATACAATCCAGTTCACAAGCAAATACCTATCCTTGTTCATGGTGGAAAACCAATTGTGGAGTCCCTCGTCATCCTTGAATAAATTGAAGAAACATGGCCTCAGAACCCTCTGCTTCCAACTGAGGCTCATGAGAAAGCCCTAGCTCGGATTTGGACCAAATTCGGGGCAGACAAGGTATTTCAATTTCAACTCCATCAATCAAATGTTTAAATTTCATTGAAAGTTTTCTTTCTTTATCATTGGTCCTCGATTTCTTGGCATGCCTATCTGATTGTTCAGTTGTGACATATACAAAGAAATTGTTGCTTATGATTCTTTTTCTTTAAAAGGAATGAAACTTTGTTTCATATATCCAGAAATTTAATTTGGAGTCTTGAATCTCCACAAGTAACCTTTTTTTTTTTCACTAGAAACTAGAGATCATCGTTGACTAAAACACAAATCTATCTATTTTACAAAGGAATTTGAAATGAAACCTTCAAATTTAGACCAAATTGAAAGTTAATCCTATTTTAGGATATAAAACCCCTGCTAGCAGTAAGGGGTTAAAAAAAAAAGCCCCAAGCCTTTAATCCTAGCCAAAAACTCTTTTCCCACACACACACACATATAGAAGTCCTTTACAATATATTTGGTATCGATATACCTAAACTAATTATAATTTAAAATTATTGATTGTATTTTATTATATATGATTACATAGTGTGTATATTGTGATATCAAAACATACCCCATATATATATATATCTCAAAAGAAGTTTTAGAAATATTTTGAATTTTGTTAAAATACTCGCAAGTTATTGTAAAACATCAATAAAACCATTATAAATTATTAGAACATATCTCAAAACTTTTCACAGAAATCTTAAATATAAAAAATATTTGTATTATTAATTTTAGTGAAATGTCTTGAAATTTTGAGATAAAAATTTTTTGCAGTGGATCAATTGGTAATTGCCTGACATTTTATTTATTTATTTTTTTTTTGAGACTAATGGCTTGACAATTTTATTAGCTCTGCTTGTTGGAATTTTTGCTAAAACCAATAAATTCTTTGTGGATTATTTCAGCCTTATTTTCGCTCATTCTTTCAAGCAAGTGGGGAAGAGCAAGAGAAGGCAGCGAAAGACATATTCGAAATGCTCAAAATGTTGGAAGAGCATAGCCTAGGAGACAAGAAATTTTTCGGTGGCGACACCATCAATTTAGTTGACATTGCTCATGGTTGGCTCTCTCTCTGGTTTGAAACCATTGAAGAAGCAGTTTGGTGGAACCAACCACCTTACCTCGATTGCACACATGGATTCAAAATTTCAAGGAACTTGATATTATCAATCGAAATCTCCCCGATGGTGTAAATCTTTTGGTTCACATGAAAAACTTGAGGGAGAAATTTGTTGCAAATCAAATTACTTAATCCGTCATATGATATGCCTTTACATGTTCATTATGTGTTAACTGGTCTATCTACAAAATTTGTAACTTTTTTTGTTTTGGGTAACAACAATCAATTATGAAATTGTTGTTGTTTGACATTAAGACTTTTAAGTTTACTATTTTAGTTACCAGTTTGCATTAATTAAATTCGGTCTAGTGACCTGTATGATCTAATTGTAGGAAACAAAAGAATTATGAGATACATAGATTGCGGTAATTTCAGTTTCGAAAAGAAAAAATTAATAAACAATTTTTCAAAAAAAGTAGAAAAAAAAATGGGGCAGACCAAATACATTTGTTCTAAGAAATTTGTGTCGCAGGAATATGCTATATAAAAAGTTTACGTTTAATGCATATATGAAGGGTTAAAATTTTTAATACATCAATACTAGTGCCTATGTAAAGATATGGATAGGTTTCAAGGCTATTTAAAGATACTAGTGCCTATCTATGTCTTTGTAGGTGTAACCATTTATTTGGAATATGGATGAGCCCATAAGACTTTAATGTCTAAAACTTTCTCATATAAAATAGGTTTATAGGTTATTTATTAGAAAGGAAATTGGAGATTCCTTATGACATCCGCTATATACTAGTGTCTATGTAGTATGTAAAGGTAAATGTACGAAATGAAGAAACATGTGATGAAAATTAACTTGACGATAACAAGATGTCAAATTTGAACTTTACTCACTACGAGCAAATAAACAACCTAGAGTTATCAACTTAATAAAATATGTTCCCTTTGGACACTTAGGCAATTGTGTTTGGTGACGAACTGGGAAAATTCACTGCTATAGCAGTAAAGTAAGACAATAAATATAAACTTGCAATGAATTTGGCAAAATAAATATATTTAACAATGATAAATTAAAAAATTGAAGATGGTCACGGGTGGTCAGCATTTATTATTTGAGACAGATATTAGATCACGTTTATTTTATCAACGATTATGGTGGTATTAAGTTCCCTACTTGTTAGGAGATGCTTCTGATGGGATAATGAAGCAAGCAAATAAGTCATCAAGTTTATATTAAGAGGATGAAGGAGGCTTTACATGGGCTGACCTAAAAGATTTAGGCTAAGAGTCTAGCACAATAAGACTTGGAGGGTATGGAGAGGACACCAAGATTTTAAAATATTATTTTAAGTCCAAGATTACCAATCTTGAAGGTTTTGGGTGTCAATTGAAGACAATTAATATTATTGGGCTGTATTTATTTTATGGGTCATGTTGATTAATTTAATTCATTAGGGGTCACGCTTAAAGGATTTATTGGGCTTTAATTAAGTTAGACTTAGTTAATGGGACAATTTCAGGTTTGGCCCTTCACAAAACAAAAATATTGTTTTTGTCAACCATTTTACAAAAATTCGTTTTTAACCTCTCAAACAAACTAATTTCTTCCTATACCCAAGTTACCCAAATTGCCCCTTAGTCAAATATTCTTTCCAAACTCAGATGAGATGTCCAAAATACCCTCATGCCTCCATAACCACTACTCTTCTTCTTTTCCTACGGTTTTAGGCTTCTTCTTTTCCATCCCATTTTTGATTCTCTCATCATTATTGATTGTGCACCCATTCAACATTTTTGAATCCAAAAAACACACATTCAATCAAGCTTCAGTCTCTCAAACAAAAACCCTCACATTCAACATTTTTCTCCAAGTTTAAAGGTATGTGATTGTTGTTGGTTGTTTTTGAATTTTTTTGTTGATAATGTTTAGTTGAAAGCCTTAAAAGTGATTTATGGTTGTGATTTTATCATATATAAGTGTGACCTGCAAGAAACTAAAGGAAATCAAAGAGCCCGAAAGTTCTGATATCGGAACCGGGTTTTATGGGGGTATAAAACCCGGTTCCGGGTTTTATGGGGACATAAAACCTGAAACCGGGTTTTATGCCTAAATAGCACCTGACCGGGTTTTATTGGGGCATAAAACCCGGAACCGGGTTTTATGCCCCCATAAAACCCAGTGGGGGCATAAAACCCGAAACCGGGTTTTATTCCCCCATAAAACTCGGTTTCGGGTTTTATGGGGGCATAAAACCCAGTTCCGGGTTTTATGCCCCCATAAAACCCGGTTTCGGGTTTTATGGGTGCATAAAACCCGAACCGGGTTTTATAATTTTTTTTTCCAATTTTTTTTTTGTTTGGGAAGTTTGGTATTGATAGTTAGAGTTATATACGATAAGATTTAATTAGATTTTAATGGATTTGGTTGGTTTTGGCTTGAAAACTCGGTTACGGATTTTATTGTATATTAAAACTCAATTTTGTTTATGATTTTAGTTATTTAATTTAGCAAATAATATTTAGAAAATATTGAATTAACCTTAAGTAATACAATGTTTTGATAATAATTTAATTACATTTGAAACGTTTAATAAATATAGTTTTTTTTTTTTTGTTTTTCGTACAAAACAATTGGTTATTGAATATTATGTGAGTATGGATGAGACTAATTTATTTCAATTTTGCAGAAATGAGTGAAGTGACAATAATAATCAGATGCAACGGAGAGTGGAATGGTAATAATTATGTTGGGGGTGAGATGTTTATGATGGGGGCCTTACGAATGTTAATTTATCTCGTTTGGTGGACTTTGTTTACATAGTGACTGACATTGATAGAAGAATATGGGACATCCGTTTGCATTATTTACTCCGAGTTAGGGGAATGCCCGCAGTTAAGATACCTATCACGACTGATCTTAGTGTCCGGAGTGTAATTTCGGACAACGAAGCTGATTATAGAGAGATTTATGTTGATAAAAATATAAGAGATTCTGTAGTTATCAGTCCTACTGTCCCTCCATATACCACCACCTCAATACAAGACGTAGGGCATGTAGAGAGAGATGACGATAGAGTTGTAAGTCTGGCTACAGCTGAATATCAAAATTGTTTTGCTTCCTATAACGGTAGTAATCAAGTTTCAGCTCCTATCGCTGCATTTACATCCACAGAAAGTCCAATGTGCCACATTGATTATGATAGAAATGATGGTTATGATGAAGATCGGGACACAGATAATGATCGTGACGAGAAATCAGAAAATGGAGATGATGACGATGAAACTGCAGATGATGATGATGAAGAGAATGTGGAGTATCTAGAAGTTAGATTTTCTGGTTCACAATTTGAAACCAACCCTTCACAACCATATTGGATTGTTCCCGGTATAGAGGACTGCGAAATTGAGACTACTTCAACCGCTATGTTGACTTTCATCCAACGTGATACATTATATAAAGGTGCATTTTTTGATAGTAAACATGAATTGAATATGGCTGTTGGAAAAAGTGTTCTTAATTCAAGATTTGAACATAAGGTTAGACGTTCATGCACGGTTCGATATGAGGCCGGGTGCAAGGATTTAACCTGTAGCTTTGAGGTCCGTGCAAGATACAGAAATGGTGGTTCGATGTGGTATGTATACAAGTATGTACCGGAACACACATGTTGTCAGGACGCTTTCGAGGCACATAGGCGAAGTGTGAAGACTGTTGTCATAGCAACATTGTATCAAAAAAAGGTGGGACTTGATAGTATTACCCCTCAGGTTTTGACTGCAGAAATGTTGGAGCAATATGGTGTGCAGATTATGTACACTAAAGCTTGGAGGTCTTTACAATATGCAAAGAAACTATCATATGGGAAAGCAGATGAGTCATTTCAACAGCTTCCTCAGTACTTTCATATGTTAAAAGAAACAAACCCTGGTACAGTGACGGCAATTAGGACGGATGAAAACAACCAGTTCTTGTATTCATTCGTTGCACTTGGATCCTCAATTGAGGGTTTTCGATCTTACATCAGACCAGTTATTGTTGTTGATGCTACCCATTTGAAAGGTGAATATAAAGGAGTGATTTTTGTAGCTGCAGCCAAATATGGGGAGGAGATGATTTATCATATTGCTTTTGGATTTGGCGATGGAGAGTCAGATAGTTCATGGACTTGGTTCTTAAGTAAATCACGAAAAGTTATTGGTGGAACGCATCATTTACCATCAGATTTGATTATCGTCTCCGATCGTCATTAAAGTATTGCGAATGCGATGAACATCGTTTTTCCTGAAGTCCCACATGTGTTCCGTTTCTTCCATTTAAAGCAAAACCTAAAGCAACAATGTAGAAAACAAGTAGATGTTTTGGATATGTTTTACGTTTCAGCATATGGTCATGATAGGGAAGAATGTGAAAGATATTTAGAACAAATTCGACAGGTATGTCCAAAATTGCATGAAAAGTTGGTTAATATTGGGGTGGCAAAGTGGTCACGTGCATATTCTCCAAAAAGAAGATATGGCATAATGACTACTAACATTGCAGAATCACTCAACAAATGCATGATGAAAGCACGTCGATTGCCAATAACAAGTGCACATGAATTTCTGAGACATATGTTGCAGAGATGGTACAACGATAGACGTGTTCATGCTGAGAAACTCAGATCGTCAGTGACCAAAACTGTGGAGGATCATGTGAACTCGATCGCTTATCTGTCAACAAGTGGCACGGTATCTGCCATTCAAGAACCAACCAATTTCGAAGTTGCACATGAATCAGGCTATGGTTTTGTTCAGCCTTTTCAACGGTCATGCAGTTACAATCGTTAGGACCTAGATCAGTTGTCATGTCATCATGCAATTGCTGTTGCCAGGTATCGTTATTATACTTTGTTATTTTTCATTATTTATTATAATATAGTAACACTCTGCCTTTGTCATACATATCAGGTTCACCGGGTTTCACTATTATACACTTTGTCATGATTATTATAGCAAAGAATGGCTTAAAGCTGCATATGCACGTCCGATCAATCATGTCCCTGGCCTAAAAGATTGGCATGTTCTTGCAGAAGTAAAAAGTATGATTGTATTACCACCGGAAGGAAAACGACAAGCAGGTAGACCAAAAGAGGCGCGAATTCCTTTAGCTGGAGAAAGTCGTAAGAAGAAAAAATGTGGAAAATATGGTGAAATGGGACACAACCGGCTTCGTTGCCCTAACCCCCCTATATCAGGCATCGGAGGGACGAGTGGAGAAGGTGCTGGGAGCAGCGCTAAAGCTACTGGAGGTGCTACGTCGTCTGCCGCTGTTATGGGACCTGTTAGGACCTCTCGAAAATGTCGTCTTTGTGGTGCGACTGGACACACACGACGTCGATGTGATCAACGGTTTCCTATTCCACTCTCAGCGGATGATGAAAATGGTGGTAATGATTTACAATGAATATGATGGTTGGTATGTAACGCAAATGTTATGAAACTCGGATAATCAAAAGAGGTATTTTTGTAAACAAAAGTTTTAGTTAAAAATTACTATAAGCACTCGTTGAGCTTTTATAACTTATTGTTTTCTTATTTTGTTTTAAAAACCTCTTCAGGTGTTGTCGTGGGTGATGGAGAATGGATAGCTCCTTCAGAAGTATAGGTGGGCGTGACACAACAATGCTGCCATATAATTCATATTTTGCATATTTTGTAGCTTAAAGAAAAAGGATCGTAAATCGATTCTTTTGAGTTGTGACTGAGTGGTTCATGAAGTTAAAGTTTAGTTTTTAAACCATTGTGGAAGGTTGTGAATGAATTGCTTTTTAAATTCATGTTTTTGTTTTTGATGAAATAGATAAAAGATTGGAAATGTGATTTAATATGCATGTTTTTGGTAAAGAAGTTCAGTGGTGATTGAGAAATATTTTAGAAGTGTGAATTTCCCTTTTACAGGTTTTGGAAATGTCAAAAATGTAGCTGTTATGCTGCTGGATTTTAGTTTGAAAAAAAGTGAGATTTGGATTTTAAAATGGAATTGAAATTTTAGTTTTAAAATGAAACCAACCCAACTAGTTTTAAAAAGTTTAAGGGTTCGCTCTGCAAATTCTTTTTACCTCGCCTAGTAGAGAAATCCGAGGTTCCTCTACGAATCTTAGCTACAAGGTTTTGTATTTTTAAAGTTGAATATTATTTTAAAGTATTTTGGACATTAGAAAGGAAAAATTCAATTAAAAGTGTGGGATAAAATTCATTTAACAAAACTGGGTTATAATGCCTATTATAACCCATTTGATATATATCTCCATATTTTTGGTGTTTTTGTTTTTTTTTGTGTGTTCAAAGGCTCCAAATTATGTTCAAATGTCTTTGATTTCATCAATTTAACTTAATTGGACATATAACTTATAAAATTTGGCGAAATCATCACATTCTAATATAATGTGGTTTAATGTTACTATATAAGGGATTGTAAAATATTCCTTTGATTTCATTGAATACATTCTATTTTAGGAAATATTAGTCTAAAGTTGAATATTACTTTAAAGTATTTTTGGGAAGTTTTGGACATTAGAAAGGAAAAATTCAATTAAAAGGGTGGGATAAAATTCATTTAACAAAATCGGGTGTAAGGGGCATTGTAACCCGAAATCGGGTTAAAATACCCCTCATAACCCGAAATCGGGTTAAATGGGGCATTATAACCCGGTTTCGGGTTATAATGCCCATTATAACCCATTTGATATATATCTCCTTATTTTTGGTGTTTTTTTTTTTTTTTTTTTTTTTGTGTTCAAAGGCTCTAAATTATATCCAAATGTTTTTTATTTCATCAATTTAACTTAATTGGACATATAACTAATAAAATTTGACGAAATCGTCACATTCTAGTATGTTAGTCTTAATGTTACTATATAAGGGATTGTATAATATTCCTTTGATTTCATTGAATATATTGTATTGTACGAAATGTTAGTCTAAATTTGAATATTATCTTAAAATATTTTTGGGAAGTTTTGGATATTGGAAGGGAAAAATTCAATTAAAAGTGTTGGATAAAATTCAATTAAAAGTGTAGGATAAAATTCAATGAAAACCGGGTTATAATAGGTATTATAACCCGGTTCCGGGTTATAGTAGGTATTATAACCCGGTTCCGGGTTATAGTACCTATTATAACCCAGTTCCGATTATAATGAACCGGGTTATAATTTATATAAACCTGGATTCGGGTTAGATTTATTAGAACCCGGACCGGGTTAAATGATCCATTATAACCCGAACCAGGTTATAATGGGTATTATAACCCGGTTCGGGTTATGATGGGTATAACAACCCGAACCGGGTTATAATGGGTATTATAACCCGGATTCGGGTTATCTTACCCATTATAACCCAGTTCGGGTTATAATGGCTATTATGTTTAATAATTGATTTCAAGTTTTATAAACAATCATTTTTTCCTTAAAAAACATGTAATCTTGAACTACTCCACAAGAGGAATCACTTAATAAATATCATTTCATTGATTAATTATCACTTAATTTTTAATTTTGAGTTTTTGAATTAATTGAAGCACTTAATAAAAAGTGAATAATAAAAATGATTGATTGAAATTTTTATTTGATTAATGGAATAACTTAATAATTATCATTTGATTGATTAATGGATTCGTAATTTTTAATTTTGAGTGTTTGAATTAATGGAAGCATTTAATACGAATGATTGATTGAAATTTTTATTTGATTAATGGAATCACTTAATAATTATCATTTGATTGATTAATTATCACTTAATTTAAATAAATTGATGTTAAGTATTTTATTTTTGGTTTACAATGCATAATAATCTAAATGATTGATTGAAATTACATCAATTTATTTATATTTTATACAAATGATAATAATCATTCAAACACAACATTTCCCTTTTCATCTAACATCCACCGTCCATAATCGTCAATTACATATTGTGCTGTGGAATACATATATATATCAAACGCCATATCCTTCCTTATTCTAATGGCATCCTCCTTCGTTTGGTGCGACTTCCATTCATGATCCAGAGACTTGATAAGATCGTGGATAAACATCGCACAATACGCTCCACAACTGTTGCTGCATAAGTATGAAGACATGTTAGATGATTATTAAAAGTGAATAATATTCGGACTATGTTTTAAACAAAAGTGACATCTACCCGTCAACTTGCTGAGGCACATTTTCCATATTGACACGTGCCACGTCCCATCTATTTTTCACAGGTGGTGTAGGTCCTTCGCTTTGCTCATAATATCCAAGCGACCGTAAGATGACCGGCATAAAAAATTCAAGCGGCTGCAAGACCTGCCTCCATTGCTCAAAGTTTACTGCTTGCATAGAATCATACACCACTATCTTCTCCTCCCTCAGGCACACCTTACAAACGACCCAATGCATCTGAGATAAACAACAAGGGAGTAGCACCTACATTTTCAAAACGTTAATCGTATAAGACCAATGTGAAGGATAAATTAAATAAAAATTAATAATATACACATAATGCAAAAATTATTAATTCTCCAATCAAACTTACATTTTCTGTAGATTTCCAAGACATTTTACTGTCAGCCAGGCCGGTAGCACAACGCTGCCAGGAATTCGGGACAACAGCTGTCAACGGATCAAACTCTTTATTCAGTGTGGTGTATTCAGCATTGAAAACGCGCACTATATCCGCCTGTAATAATTGAAATTAAACATGTTATTTTCAAATAAATTAAATTAATGTTATTTTCAAATAAATTAAATTATTTAAATAAACACGATCTCAACCTGTAACAATTAAAATGTAAATACTTACAAACAAGTTTGTCCCGTGGACTGCGTATCTACAATCAGTTGCCTCGTCCCACCACCCGCAAACTTTTGCTTTTTTCCTAAGGCAACTCAAATACGCATCAATATGAATCCCCATCAACCACTCATTCATATTCTCAATAGTACGAAGCATATACGAGGTGCATGGCACCGGATATCCACCAATAGCGCGCCTGAAAAAAAAAAAAGAATTAGACTATATTTTATTATATTGGTAATCAAATTAAGATAATGTAATATTATTTTTTATTCATACCGGAGATTCAAAGAAGCAGCTTTGTACTCCGTGTAGACATCAGGTACAGTCTTCGCCACCTGCTCTGCCATATCGTCCATCACCCGCTCCACCACTTTCTTTGATTCTTTCTTTTTCTTTTTCGGGTGTATGGGATATGTGTATGGCATCCTACAAGATGCTGATGGCTTAATTTTTCGCTTGCATCGCTCATGGATAAGCTCTCCCTGTAATGTAAAGCAACTCACAATTGTAAATTAGATTTTTAAACTTAATATGTAAGACTATAACGTAAAATAAATACAAAATTTACCTGAACATAACCGATGTCTATATCTCTCACCGAGTCATGGATGTGATGATCCCTCTCAGCTCCTGAGTCATGCATATGAATAGTCGGGTCCTGATCAGCAATGCTATGATCCCTCCCTAATCCAGAGTCATGGATAGGGTCAGCAATGCGAGGATCCTTCACTGATCCTGAATCATGGACATGCAGGTCGTGATCCTGGTCCCGAATAGAGCTCTCAGTAGTATCATCATCCATATGCCCACTAATCTGTAGGCGGTCTTCAACTCTTTGCAATCTCTAATCCAATTTTTTCAACATCCTATTCTATGATTGCTGCAACCCGACTATATGCTCCAATAGCTTCAGTATCTTGCCCACATTTGTCTGCTGAGGCACCTACATAAATAAAAAATATATAATTATATATAATTTAAACAAAATGTAAAATATAAATAAAATATAAATTATATGTTTATATATAAATGATATAAATTATTATATACACCTAATGTAAAATATAAATCAAATATGAATTACTTTTATATTTAATAAAAATTTATATCATTTATATATATATAAACTATATATTTATATATAAATGATATAAATTATTATATACACCTAACGTAAAATATAAATTATTTTTATATTTATATCATTTATATATAAATATAAAAATATAAAAACTATATATTTATATATAAATGATATAAATTATTATATACACCTAATGTAAAATATAAATTATTTTTATATTTATATCATTTATATATAAATATAAAAACTATATATTTATATATTTATATATAAATGATATAAATTATTATATACACCTAATGTAAAATATAAATCAAATATAAATTATTTTTATCAAATTCATACTCGAGGGTGAGATGGTCTAACGGGCGAACTGCTCCCCGGTCGTACATCATGCACACTTTTCGTTCTCGGCTCCCTCTCTTCATCCTTATCCTCTCCCTCCTCCTCCTCCTTCTCTTCCTCCTCCTCCTCCCTATTTAACTTATTCTCACTCACTGTCTGCTCATCATCATCATCACACTCATCATCTTCACCCCCTCCACCGCCACTTTTCCACACTTTCTCTCCGACCAAATGCTTGGCTTTGAAGGATCTCCAATAATCCATCTCTCTCTCATCATCAGTGGGCACAAGAATCTTCTTCGATGCAATACACTACAATACATGTACATAAATATAGTTAGTATATTAAACGCAAAGGTAGTAAGCAAATTAAAAAAATTTAGATTAATATAGACACTTACAAAGTGAAGCTCATTCCTCAATTATTTGCATCCTTTCTAATCCGCTTATTACAATGCCAATTCCTAAACCTTGGCAAATCCACATCGCCTGCTATTCTGTTCCATACTTTATTGTCTAAGTAGGGAACATTTCAACAAGCCACCACTGTAATGCATATTAAACAAAAACAAATATATATCATTACAATATAAAAATAAATATATATTTAAACAATTTTTTGTTAATTAAATTTGTGAAAGTTTAAAAAGCCAACAAACAAAAAAAAAAAAGTGTTGCTTTGACATGGTGGGTAAGTTAAATTGAATGCCTATTTTTTTTTCCAACTTTTTAGTTAATTAATTTGTTTAACATGAATAATATTATTGATTTTTCTTGTTTAATATTTTAATTATAAAATACATTAAAGTTTGACATTGGTGTAATATTTTAACAATGTTTAAGAGTGATCTTTAATTAGCACTTCCTCTCACATAACAAAAGTGTTTGCGCATTTTCATTCTCTTAATGGTGACTTTTTAAAAATTCTACTAAATACATTTTTTTAAACTTTATTTGAGTAATTCATTTCGAAATAAATAATTGAACTAATGTTTTAGTTATGCAAACAAATTAAGAACCATGAATAAATATATATTTAAACAATTTTCATTCATAATAATAATAATGAGTATATAGTAAGTGTTGTACCTGAAATGCCCAAACAAATCCGTATAGATTAACCGTCCGTCCGAGGATAAGGTGTTCCTCAGTAATCACCTGTCTAAGGTGATGGAGAAGTATACTATATGCCAATGTACCCCATGGGAACGCATTCCACACTTCTACATCCTCTATCATGACCCACAACGCCTTATCCACCCCTTGAAGCTCATTTAAACCATAAAATAACTAGAAAGCTATGACTAAATTAGCCAACTTCAAAGTGTCATCAACATCTAAATTCGCCCGTGACTTGATCATCAGTACAATAGCTTTCACTGATGGTGAAATTCCTTTGAACAATCGCCACAAAAGACTTTTCTTATCATTTTGTCGTGCCTTTATGGTATTTACATCGATTCGCCCGAATTGCAGCCCTGTTACCAATAAAAATTTCTGCTTTCCAAATCTATATGGTCGCCCTCCAATTTCAAACCACATCTCATCAGGGTTAGCACGAGGAATTTCTAACTCCCTAGCAAGAATAGTTGCAATCAAAGGGCAAACCAATAACTGATTATGAGATATTTCCATAAAATGTTTGAACGGGGTCATGCCCAAAAATTGCTTCAGGAGTTTTCTTTTTTCAAGAGCTGCTTTTAGACCAGCAATCTCTTTGAAGCTGCAATGCGTACTCAACGACATCTCATCCGGAATAACCTATGAACTCCATTTATAAAGGACCTGCATCTATACAAAACAAAAAAAATAATTGTAATAACATTAATTTAATTGACTATTTACTTTAAAATAACACTTAATTATTATTTTGTCCTATTTTCATTAATTTATAAATCTAATTTTAATTAACAAATTAAATTAACATATTACAATTACATTAAATCAAATTTTAATTTTAATTAATTAATTCTTCTTATTTTTTATATTTCATTTACTTATTTTTATTTTTGTTAATTTTAATTTTTATTAATCACATTTATTTCATATTTTTATTTTAATTATTGGAATAATAGATTACATTTCATTTATTTCTAACTTTATTAAATTTTATAATTTATTTAACTTATTTCAAAAACCAATAATAATTATATTTTATTAAATAAAAAAAAACCCGGGTTTAATGCATCAATTAAACCCGGTTTTGTGCAACACCCAACCTCATTGTCTTCTTCACAAACCCAAACCTCCATTTTCATGTGTTATCCACCAAAATCCAACCAAAACTAATCTAATCTAATCATACTAAACTAATCCAACATCCATAACACAAACAAACTAAATCAACACTCAAAAATTTCACATATAGAACTCAAATTATCAAATGGAGTTTGTCACTTACCGTCGGTAATAGAGGTAGTGATCACGCTTGCCGGCGGTTGGAGGAGGTCGGTGAAGGTCCGAAATGGTGAGACAAGGCTGGCGATGGGCGATCGACCGTGATGGTCAGGCGATCGGCAAGACGCTCACGGTCGGGCGATCGGGCGATTGGCAAGGTTGGAGGACATCAGCAAGCTTTGGTTGGGTGAAGACTCTCACCGGCGGTTGGAGGACGTCGGCTAAGGTGCGAAACGGAGAAACAAGGCGGCTCGCGGTCGGGCGATCGACAAGGTTGCAGATCGGGCGTGGGCGTGGGCGGTTGGGCAATCGGCAAGATTGCAGGTCGGGCGTGGGCATGAGCGGTCGGCCGATCGGCAAGGTTGTAGGTCGGGCGTGGGTGTGGACGGTCGGCGGCGGTCAGCGATCGGCGGAAACCAGGTTGCGATGTTGATTTGAAACCGGTTGATTTTGCTTTGGATTTGTTTGGTTGACCGGTTGTTGGGCTTTGGAAGGTTGACAGGTTGTTATGCCAAAGTCCATAGATGGGGGCATTTTTGTAATTTCGTGTTGATATGTTGTTTTGAATTTTAGAAAAACAAGAGTGGTGTATGGTTAGGGGTAAAATGGGTAACTTGGGTATAGGAAGATATTAGTTTATTTGAGAGGGTAAGATTGAATTTTTATAATTTGGTGGTCATATATGAATTTTCAATTTTTTGATTTGTTATTTTTGGTATTTTTCACCTTAGTTAATTTTATGTTAGTTTATGTTATGGGCTGAGACAATTGTAATTAGCTTTTAATTATTTAAGCCCAACTAGTGGGTTTGTTTAGAAGTTTAGGCATGTAAGGTTTAATTAAAGTTAGGGTTTTTAACTTCCTATTAGGTTTATGATTGTTTAAGCTATAAAAGGGCTTGTAACGCTAAACAATGTGAAGGAGTTGAGTATGTTTTAATTGAAAAAGAGAATTTTCTTCTTTGTTCTTCATGAACATATGATCCTATTAAGTTAATTCTTATGGTGATTGAAATTATGACTTATCTCTCACCTTCTCAACTCATTCTTAGGAGTAGTGTTAATATCCTTCTTTTACAATTTTGGTTCTTGGTTGTTCTATAACCAATTGATCAAAATTCTTTATAACTTCGATATTTGATTGTCATATAATTAAAGGGTCAAAGTTGTAAGTCCTCGAATTAGATTTTATGGATTTCCCCAGATATAATCCCTAAATAATTATTGGAGACCCTAATTGGTTTATGGAAACGCTTAAGTTTATAGAGAACCCATAGGGATTGAATTAAACTTGATTGGAGATTAAACGGAATGATAGAATGATGAAGGAAATTGAATAATTTTTAAGGTGAATAAGGGACTAATTTGAAGATAAATTTTAATAATTGTGGTCAAATTAAAATTAAGCTAAAAGTCAAGGGAGGAGAATAAAATTTTAGCAGGACGTGACCGTCATTTTGAGGATAGTTTGGGGAGGAAAGCATAAAGCCAAAAAGTTGTCTAAAAAATCTAAAGAGAGAGAGAGGGAGCTGTCGCAGAAGAGAAGAAAAGAAAGAAAGAAGAGAAGAGAAAAGAAGGAAGAAGAAAGAAGAAGAAGGAAGAAGAGGGAGCTAACCGTGATGCCAACGCCGACCAGCTGCCGTCGTCGACCAGCTGCTGTCGCTGCGAACCAGAACGCAAACGAAGGTCGAGCAGAACGACGGCAGAAGCTGACCGAGCTGTCACCGAGCAGTTGGAAGCCGACCCGATCTGCCGCTGCCGACGACGACGACGCCAAGCTGCTGTCCCGTCGTCGACCTGCAGAACCAGCTACCTCGACGCCGATCTAGCTCGCCGATCGACCAGCCAAGCTCCACCAGAACTGCAGCAGATCGCGCGAGGTAGAGAGCGGAAGAGAACGGCGATGAGCTGCCGTCCGAGCTGCGCCGATCTGCGGAACCCAGCCCAGCTGAACCAGTCCTTCAAGCTCGCCATACCCAGCTCAAATCCAGCTGTAAACGCGACCAGAACCAGCCCTTTCGCGCACGCACAGATAAGCAGCAGAACGAGGAGAAAAGAAAAGAGATCAGCCACGAGAGAGAGATCGCGTGAGGGAGAGGAAAGAGAGGAAGATCCAACCGAACCCAGTCCAAAATCACCCCCAAAACAGTCCCTAAACTAAGTCAAAGCGAAGATAAATAGTGATTTCGCGAGGAAGATAAGGGGTGAGTTGTTTACTATTGATGTTGATGATTTTATTGATGATTTAAGTTGATTCGAAATGGATGTTAATTTGATTTGTTTATTGGTTGATTTTGGGTAAAAATAAATTGGAAAACAAGTGGGTTTGGGTATATTGAGAGCTTAGAGAACCAAGAAAATGTCGAAAAATTAGAGAGAGACTAAAACGCGCAATAAACTAGTTTAAAGGGTAATTTCGTAAATTGACCCTTATGGCATTCGTTGAGTGTTTGGACGACCCTAATGAGTTTAATTAGGAATATTGAAGCTATTAAAAGCGAAAGATTAAGATTATAAATCAAAATGGAAAGTTGCGCGTAAAAAAGGTTATATAGGGACGATTGTGTAATTTCGAGTTTCCAGAAGTGACGTGAACGTAAATTTACGTTTCCATATGTTATGTAGGTGACAAGGACGCTCGTGGATTGAGGCGAGAGAATTAGGGGCTCCGCACACGCTATTTTCAGTCAACAGTTTTGTGAGTGAGTTTTATTTAAAGATTTTAAAAGTATTTCAAATTATTACATTTGATTTGATAAGTGATCGCTTGAGTTTATTTTAAATGCATTGATATATGCATGAGCATTAGCTTGAAATGAGAGCGTGATTTTATATGCATATACATATAAAGTTGTTGAAATGAAATTTCAGAAACTAAGTTTTCAAGTTTGAATTGAGAAAATCAGTTTTAGTGCTTAATGCACTCAGAAAATGAGTTTCAGTATTTATTACATTCAGAAATCAGATTTTAGTGCTTTACGCACTCAGAAAAGAGATTTGTGCTTTTGCACCAGAAAGTTAAAGTAGAAAAGGAAAAGTATTTTAAAAACCAGAAAGTATCCCCTCAGGGATTTTCAAAGATTACAGATCAGTTTAGATCCGGCCGGTCTATCCCACTTCAGTTGGCACAGTCCTGGGAAGGGATAAGTCACTAACATGGGGGATAAGTGTCAGAGTCTGTCAATCGAGTCGCCATTACTGATGTGGGGTAGTGTTTCGTGTGCTATGGTTAGTGCTGGGAAATTCCGCACATGGCCACGAGATGTCTTAGAGCAGGCGAGCTATGGTTAGCACTGGGAAATTCTACACATAGCCGCGAGATGTCTCCGAGCTGGCGAGCTATGGTTAGCGCTGGGAAATTCTGAACATAGCCGTTAGACTTGAGAGACCCCAGATTTAAGGATACTATGGTAATTTGGAAAGATATCGAGAAACAGCTTTTAAAAGAAAAGCTTATTTGAGATAAAAGATATTTTATAATTAGTATTGAAGTTATTTATGATTTACAGTTGCAAGTTTTGTATTTGAATACGTGTATGTGCTTAGAGATGAATTCTCTTGATTAAGTTGATGTTTAAGAGATTTAAACTTGAAATACTTTCGAAACAAAGAATAGTTTTCAAACGTTTTCAGAGGAGGACGTTTTGAAAATCAGATTTTTAAAGAAACGAAATATTATCACTCACTGAGCTTCTAGCTCATTATTTTTCTGTTTTATATAAAAACCTCCTCAGGTACTCTCAGCAAGTAGCCGATCAGTAGCATTACCTCCAGCGGATGAGCCAGCGCGACACGACATCATTGAGTAGCTCATTTTGTTTCAGCAGTTATATTTCATGTAAATATCTTTTGAAATGTATAAGTAATTTAAAAGTTGTAATTATTTGTTTATAACTGTTTTTAAATTGTTTTTTATTTAAATGCGGTTTATTAAATGTCATTTGAATTTTCATAAGTTGATTTAACAATCAAATGCATGATTGAGGCCTACGGACAACCAGAAGTTGGGTTGGTGATAAATTTTAGTCGAAGTGTTGATAATTTTGTAAACAGGTTTTTCGAGAACGTTAAAAATGCATTCGTTATGCTGCCGAAATTTTATTAGAAAAATAAGTTTCGAAAATGAATTTAAAATTAAAATTAAAAATTTTTCCTACGCGTTTTTAGTTTTTAAGGAAAACCCAACCCAACGATGTTTCAGAAAAGTATGAAAGAGTTTAGGGTTCGCTTCACGGGTTTCGCTTAGCCCGACGAGTCGAATCTGAGAGGGATCCGTTGGGGTGCCCGGCGTGATCGACCGGATCAGAGTTAGAGGTATTCGGTTCGGATCGCGTCAAAAGTTATCTTTATAAATTACCTATAATTAATTTTCTTACGGTTGTGATTTCAGATTTGTTTGTGAGTGCTATATTGGTATATAGGGTTCATATCATTTAGTATCAGAGTTTTGGTTAATTAATTTAGATTTGAATTATCAATTTAATTTTTATTTATTTATTAGTATTATTATTTTTTGTATCTGTTTTATTTCTTTTGGCCGCATATTACTTAGGGTTCTTGATCTAATCTTGTTTCATCATTCATGTTTGCGTCCATCTCATCAATCCATTTTAGGGTTTCTTTGTTCATGAATTTATTTTGCTCACCAATCTTTATTCTTGTTTGTGTCCACGTCATAAATCTTGTTGGTTCATCAAATTTGTCTAGGATTTTTCTTATTTTCGTATCATCAATTTTTCTTTAGGGTTCTCATTGGCCAAAATTCATTCCTTGGGTTATAATTTCTTGATTGGCCGAATTCATTAATTGGATTTAATTTTATTGTTGGCCGAATTGAATATAATCATCACCTAGGGTTTGAATTCTTGTTGAACTATATCACCATCTAGAGTTTGATTTCATCTTGATTCTTCTTGTGACACATAAATCTATCTTGATTGTTTATTGGTTACATATTCTGGGGTTTCTAAGGTTCGTGATCGAATCTTGAGTAAATCTTCATGAATTCAATCTGTACATGTCACCTAGAAATCATCTTGACATGCAAATAACATCAACAAAGCCAAAAAAAAAAAAAAAAAGTGAAACACGTGAAAGGAGTGTTGAGTGAAACACATGAGAGTGTTTTGAAGTTCTTTCTTTTTTTTCCTAATATTCTTTTCAAGTTCAAATCAAGTTATCGAACAATGATAATGATGGGTGACGACTTCAAGAAAGGGGGAATGATAGGATCTAAGGAAACAAGCAAATAAGTTGTAAAGTTTATATTAAGAGGATGAATAAGGCTTTATATGAACTGGTTCGAAAGAGTTAGGTCAAGAGTATAGCACAACGTGACTTGGATGACATAGAGAAGACACCAAGGTTTTAAAATATTATTAAGTCCAAGATCACCAATCTTTAAGGTTTTGAGCTCTAATTGAAGATAACTAATATCATTGGGCCTAATTTATTCAATGGGTCATGTTGATTAATTTAATTCATTAGAGGCCATGCCTAAAGGGTTTATTGGGCTTTGATTAAGTTAGATTTATTTAATTTTATGTCATGGGCTGAGACCATTGTAATTAGTTTTTCATTATTTAAGCCCAACAAATGGGTGTGTTTAGAGGTTTAGGCGTGTAGGGTTTAATTAAGTTAGGGTTTTTAATTACTTATTAGGTTTATGATTGTTTAAGATATAAAAGATCTTGTAACCTTAAACAATGTGAAGTAGCCGAGTATGTTTTAATTGAAACAGAGAATTTTCTCCTTTGTTCTTCATGAATATGTGATCTTATCAAGTTAATTTTTGTAGCGATCGAAATCATAACTTATCTCTATTCTGAATATCATTCTTCTATAATTTTGGTTCTTGGTTGTTCTATAATCAATGGATCAAGATTCTTTATAACTTTGATTCTTAATTGTCATATAACCAAACGGTCAAAATTTTCGTTATAAACTTATAATTAACTTTCTTAGGGTTAAGATTTTAGATTTGTCTATGGGTGCCATATTAGTAAATGGGATTCACATCAGCTTCATTTTCAAATTTAGTGCTCTTATCAGTTGAAAGTTGTAACAATTGTATTTCTTGCCATCAGTTGGGCTGCTGCCCTCACTGGAAGAACTTGTTATCAGCAGAATGGCTGGTATAAAGAAGGTGGGTCTGGAGTTCTAGGGAAATGTATGTTCAAAGCCTTTTCCATCATTATAGAGACTTTATTTTGAAGATATACAAGAAAGGGAAGACTAGATTTCTGATGGATTTGGACAAGGTGTTCAAGTCTTTCCAGTCCTGCGAGAACTTTCCATTTTAGGATGTCCAAAACTACGAGGGAGATTGCCTGAACATCTTTCTGTGTTGAAAAGCTCTTTCACTAAGAGATGTGAACAATTACTAGTGTTAGTTCCAAGTCTTCCAACACACTGCAAGGTTGTAATTGATGGATGCAAACAGATGGAGCAGAGAAGTATAGCCAGCCTCAACTCATTGAATCCGGTGGTTTTCTCTGATATTTCCAGTCACATGATCTGATTAAACAGGGTATGCAAAGGTCATCGGAAGTTGAGGAACTGGAGACTGTTGGCTATAAAGAGCCAACATCTTTCTTTGACAGTGGAATGGTTTCATTGCAATATGCTAGGTAGTTTGCCTCATTGATGCATGAATACTATCACCAACTTCTTTTATTGATGGGCAAGAACGAAGAGGAGCTAAAACGTCAAGGGTTGCCTTCCAGATGTCAGTATCTAATATTTTAGGACTATGTGTGTCACAAGCATTGCATAATCTCAGGTCCCTAGTACGACTTTCTTCCAGCATTCAAAGCCTCAACTCCTTGGAGCAACTATGGATTAGGAGATGTCCAAAGCTCAAATTCTTTCCAGCGAAGGGCCTGCCTCTCTCACTTTTAATATTAATTATCACTGCATGTCCTCTGCTAAAACAAAAGGGCAAAAGTGACCAAGGGATATATTGGCCAATGATCGCGTACATACCTGAAGTCGGCATAGACTAAGGGCCATTATGATCTTATGGAAAAGAAGAATGAAATCAGTTTGATTTCGTAAACCTCCAGGTATGCCTCTTTGTTCTGATTCATTGCAATTTAAAATTTTAAAGCAACTAAAATGATGATTTTAGTTTAATTCAGCTCGAAAATTCCAGGTGGTCATGAAAATTTTGAAGGAGTCAGAGGTCCATCTTATGTTATAACTTCATGATATATCAAAATCTTTTTAAGTTGAGACTGTTTCTATTCACTTTGTTTCAAAATTTACAGGCAAAAGTACTATGATAATACTTTTGTTTCTTTTCTGAATCCTGTTTTATCGATTTTAATTATAACATAACCCTTCAGAAAAGTAACTTAAATGGTTTCTTTGTTTTGTTAATTTATTTATGATTCACCTGAACAAGAATTGGAAAAGGATTCGTGTGAAACTTTAATCATTTTTTGAAGCCTGATTTTAAAGCCTTCAAAAAATCCAAAAGGCCATTAACTCTTTGTAATTAGTGATATATATATTTATATAAATCAGGTATATAATATTGCCACCATTATAATATCAGGTATGCACAAGTCTGCATGATTGCAGTGCTAGCTTTGGCAGTCAAGAAGGCATCAAATCCTATACCCATTTGAGCAATACGATACCTGCCCAGCTGCCCTATTGGAGTATAGGGCACGCAGGCCCACCACTCGCGGGTCAAGTTGCCATCCCTACTTAACAATGCCATGTTCGGATGCTGACTTGGTGTGTTCTGGTGGATCCTGTAGAGTGATCAGACGTTCCTCAGGTTAATAATTGTCTTCAGCTTCAACCATTTGTCAGTGTAGTTCCTCTGCAGGCAGGCTGATAGAAGCCATTTAGAGTTGTCTGTCTCTATTACGATCAATAATGCTGCTAATCAATTTTATGTTCCATTTCAATTCCCTGCCATATACCGGCGAAACAACGGACTTAGTGGCGATATTGGTCAACTAAAGTTTCTTCGTGTTCAGGATCTGCGCCACAATTACGTGTCTGGTAAGTAACATTCCGGGACAATCTTGGCCTGATTGGATCTCTCTGGAAAGTGGAAACCATCATTCTGGTGAAATTCCTACATCACTTGGTGCCCTGGTTCAGTGTTATACAGAGAACAATCTTTAAGGACCGATACCTTGAGAAAGCACCTTTGATACCTTTCCTGACTCCAGTTTTAAAGGGAATTAAGGCTTGTGCAATGATGTTTTACAGCGCTCATGTTCTATTCAAACACGAATTCCCCACATCAATCAGTGAATCCTCAAATATGGAGCTGAGCTGTTACTGTTATTGGATCAACAAGTATTAAACTTTTAGCGGCAGTCAAGGCATAGCAGACGCCACCATTGAGGAGGAGGAACACGAGGGAGAAGTAGCCACCTCAGAATCAATACATTAATCAGGATACACGGTCAGATTTTCTGCGGAAGTCAAGGTACAGAAGACACCACCAAGAGGGAGGAATGTTCAGAGATGTAATGAACTTGACGCAGTATTTCAGCACAAGAGTTAACCCTCACTGCAACAAAACAGGGCAATGCTTTATTGCCCAGTATGGTTGACTATCCATACCGAACAAACCGCCCGGCATGGATAACTCCGGTATGGTTATTGTCAGTATCCATGCCAAGCATCCATCCAGTATGGTAATCATTATCCATACTGGGCAATATCTGGTATGGATACTTCAATATCCATACCGAGCGGCCTGTTCATGATGTATAAGCAGGCCTAAAATATTGCATGGAAATGGTTTTTTTTGATGGCTTCTGCCTCTAAATTGTTTCATGCAATGTTGTACAATTTTAAGGGCCAAATAGAACAAACCAACATTAGTTTGTGGCCTTCATGTCTCTGGAAAATTGTAGGCACAGATGTCATTTGATTGAATTTACTACAACTATACTGACATGTGACCACTTTTTTAAAGTTGTTTCATTTGGAAATGTAGAAGTTTTGGATCCTTTATCATGCCTCATGCATTTTAAATATGGTGCAGTTGGAAGAGACAAATTGTCTGCAACTCAGGAATGGTGTGGATTATTATATTTAGGTCTAGATACAATGTGTTCAACATATCAATATCACACTAAGAAAAGAAAAGGAAAAATTTCATTTTCATCATTGTATTTTTAAAAAGTGTCAAAATTTTAATTATATTTGAAAACTTATCAAAATCTTCATAAAGTTCGCAAAACACATTAAATTAGTTCATTCTTGTCAATCAACCGACGGTCAAATCAAAAAAAAAAATTAAAAAGACGTATTTACCCCTCGCCAATTACAATGCCCTAAAATGACCATTTTGTACCAATGAAACTAAAATTTAAAATATTAAAAATTTAAAACTAAACTAATTAAAACTAATTTTTTTGATTAAAATAATTAAAACTAAATGTACAAGGCCCCAATGCAAGTGGACCGAAGAGATTAATTGGAACTCATATTATTGTAATTAATTTAGTCTGACCCAAGGTTTAGTAATAAATGAATATATAGATAAACATTCACTTCTTGGATATTTTTAAAAGAAATTAAGAAAGTTGGATGTGAAAGAAAATAGACCATAGAAAAATGCGGGGATTAAAATGTAAAAAGATAAGTCAAACTGTTGAGACATTTTGGTGGCCGTGCATGGTGAAAGAAAGTGAGAGATCAGTGTCAATATTTTAAATAAAAATGGACAAGTGTCATGCGATTGTATCATAATGAGAATCAGTGGATTGACTTGCGAAATAAAGATGAGGAAATGAGGACATATGACATTGATATGATGAAACAAAAGGAAAAAAAAAAAAAAACAAAGCCAAAGAGACAAAATGGAGTATTTAAGGAGAATGATAGAGAGAGCATAAGATAGTGTCGTTTTTATTAAAAAAAAAAAAAAGGACATGTGTCCATCAAAGACATAATACAAAAAGATTAGAGTAAAAGAAAAGTCAAAAGAAAAAAGTGAGCTAGATAGTTAAATAAAAGAGACTAGATAGACATGAATTGAGGAGAGATGAAAGGCAGTTGTGTGTGTGTGTGTGTAAAGCTAAGGACAAAGCAAACAAACAACAAAAAGGGGTAGAACCGTGCAGCATAAGAAAAATAACAAAAAAAAAAAAAAAGGTATTTCAAAAAAAAAAAAAAAAAGGTGAAGCCGAAAAAAGAAAAGAAAGAAGAAGCAAAAGAAGAGGAAGAGGGAGAAGAAAAATAAGAAGAAATTTTTGGAAGGGTGAACGAAATATTTGAGTGCTTAAATTATCTAGATAAGTAATATTATTTCAAAAGAATTTGAATTTCAAGAAATTAGTTAATTTTTCTAGAAGTTTTAGATCGAGCTTATGTGATTTTAAGATGGATCTAGGATGAAGAAAAATTAGATGAGAACCTGTTTTAAATCTATAAATAAGTAAATGAGTTATGTGGATAGTTTTATTTTAATTAAATTGATTGAATTATGTTTATTTATATTTTAGTTTTTATTATTTATTGAAAATAAATTATTTGTTTAGACAATTGATTTTATAGATTATAAATTATATTTTATTATTGAATTGAGAATTTATTTAGTATTAGTAAATATGCATATGTATTAGATTTTCCAATCAAAAGTTTATGCTTTTTAGCTTGAATTTATTATAAGAAATGTTTTAAATATTTTTAGTAATATTATGTTATGTTTCGAGAAAAAATATTTATTTATCTTTTGATTTAAGTATTTTTTAGAATTATGTATAATTACATATAGAAATTGTTAAATATTTGAAAAGAAAATAAAAATGTTTTCAGAACACCAAAGTTGTATCCTTCCCTCTGACAATCAGACAGACTATATGTGTGAGACCTAGATTCGTCCAACATATGTATGACAGATGTCAAGAAAATCATTGAGTTATTAAGAGAGTCATTATGTCACCCAGCATATGTATGACAGATGTTATCTCTCACTTTACATGTGTGTTGAGTATCTCCATTACGTGTAACAGATTTCCTTAGATACTAGTTGGTGTCAATTTTTATATTACAGATATTGTATACTAAGATTGATCAATATAAAAAGATATTTATAGAACACTAGATTTACAGAAAGAGATTCCACAAAAGGTTTACAGATTATAGATTTTCATATTTTATATTATTAAATTTATAAAGATAATTTATATAGAAGTTTACAGTTTTACTATGATATGAGATTTATATTTAGATTTATTTCCTAATATAATTGCGTATGAATCACTAAGAATCGTTTCTTTTCACAAATGATATTTTGATATTTTAATTAGAAATGTTTTTAGAAAAGTTTTATCCATTTAATGGGCGTTAATGCTCACTCTTTTATAAAACCCATTATTTTAGATATCTGTTGTAGATTCGTGCAGATTATTATAGATCGTGAGAAAGACTATATGATGACAAACGGTTGCATTTGTGTATATTATTTTTTTAATTTACCAAATTTTAAAAATGTGTTTCAAAAATATTTTACAAATGAAATATCTTCTCCAAATATTCTATGAATATTTTAAACATTCAGTCAATGGGTCCAACATGAAAAATGTAAAGATTTTTTATTTGTTCAATTTATATTTTAATCAAAGTGATTATCATAATTACGATGATTATTTCAAAGGATTTTCGGTAAATCCAAATTTCAATAAGAAAGACTTTAGTTTTACATGATTCTTTTGGATTCAAGAAAAGAGTCGGGATAGGTCTTATCAAAATCAAAATTAAACACCAAAGAAAATTAAAACATAAAAAAAAAAAAAAAAAAAAAAAAAACTGATTATGGCCCTTTTTTTTTCTTTTAATTAAACAATGGAAAAAGATATATAGAAAATCAAATCATTAGAATGATCTAAAAGATCAAATAATTCAAACGATCTCGAACCAAACCAGTGGTTCCAAATTGCACCATGAAGATGGAGACCCAAACCAAACTAGTGGCTCTCCTGGGTGCTACTCGCAACAACGACAGAGGCATGGCAAACGGTCAAGGTATGGTGATTGCTTAAGACGATGATGAAAGGAACTTATTAGAGAGAAGGGTGGTTTTTTTTTTTTTTTTTTTTTGTAAAGTTCTTGTTTTGATTTTTGGTTTCAAGTTTCAAGTTTTGGGTTTTGATTTTCAAGTTTTTTAAGTTTTCAAGATTTCAAGTTTTTCGAGTATAAAGTTTTTATTTTGATACCTAGATCTTCAAGATGAAGATATAAGTTAAACCTAGATCTTCAAAGTTTAAACATCCAGATCTTCTTTTTTTTTTTTAAATATTTTATTTTTGTTTTTTATTTTTTATTTTTTTGTTTGCTTTAATCCTTATATATATATATATATATTGATATTAAACTAAGATCTTCCTTTTTTTCCCTTTAATAACTATATATTTTTATTAGTTTTTTATTTTTAAATTTTATTTTAATTAAACTTATAATAACATGATTGAAATGACAAAACTACGCCTACCTCAATTAATTTTGATTAATGGTTGACTCACTTGAGGAACCAACTTGATGCTTTTTGAAAATTTTAGGGAAGATTTGATATATTTTAAAAATACAGTTAAAAATTTAACACTTTTCCAAAATATAAGGACTAAAATGAAATTGGAACTGCAAATTTTCTACAGAAACTTGCAAGGAAACTTACATCAGTTTGCCGTACAATGCTATGCAGAAGCCTCATATTGAATTTTCTAGGACAAGTAGTGTATTTTCAAGGTTTGTAGTCAAACAAAAAGGGCTGCTTATGCTTTACGCACGTGACATGTTTAATCAAATATGACCATGGGTGGAGTTGGACTTATTGTCATTTAAATTGGCGTGATTGTGATGGAAATTGACTTAGGAGTTTTATTATCAGGACCTTTCTTGGGAAGAGGTGGCTTTGTTTCACAAGTAAACAAAATGAGAAAGCAATGTAGGAGTAGCTCAATTTTTTTATTTTCAAACTCGGTAAAGCATGAATTCAGTGGAGAATTTTCCGCAATGGGCAAAAGCCCAACGAAGCAATGCCACGTGAAGGTAGAAGCCCTACGAGTTGTGAACTTCTTTTCTATAACCAAAAATAAGGAGAAGGGTGTAGTCCTTCTCTCAAGTGCGGATGTTTACTGTTTACACTTTATTTGCGCTCATATTTAGGTTGCGTAAAAGTTGTTAATACTGATCCACACCTGACAATTTCTGCACGAATCTACGAGGTGAGAAGACACCATCCTGTCTGCCATTCATTTTATTGACTCCAGCAAGCAGCATAACGAACTATTTCTGTTGCCAGTGACAACAGTTGTACATGCTTTGGTCCATATACATGAATTCTTCTACCTTCTACAATGAATTCAAGGACCAGATTGTCTTGGACTAGGAAAAAAAAACAAAAAACTAAAAATTCAATAGCTTGTGGCATCAGCTCTGTTCACGTACATCACTGCTTGCATTAGGGTAGCTATTAACCACCAGCTAAGAAAGAAATTTTGTCCGACATATTTGTACTGAAATCTGCATTGTTTATCTCACGTTATAGAAACAAGCTAACCTGTTTCAAAAAAAAAAAAAAAAAAAAAGAAACAAGCTAACCAATATAAAAAATGAGTTAGGAAGGTTTGCAAGAATTGGTGTGCTCATCAATGATAAAATGAAAGCACTTTAATTCAAAGATCTTCAGGTTTCTACAATCTAATGCTACCAACTTGGCGGTCAAATGCTGGCCTGGCTAGCTAAGCTCAATAGACTTGTCCGACAATTTTCATTTAGAAATCTTCCTGCCAAACCTGCAGATTGCAGGCATTGGCATAGCAGGCGAGTAACAGAGTGGATGGAGCAATTAGAATTTCCTTCCTATGTCAAACACAATAATTGCCCCAGTCCGCAATGTATTGAACTCTTCATCCTACCACAGACAATATTCCTGTGAAACAACAGCTTCAGTTGCGGAATTTCCACTGAGATAGTAATTAAAGTATCTTTGTGAGCTTGTTCAGAGCCAAAAGAATTTTGCTGGAAACATTCTATATTAAATGTCTGATCTCACTAACTTATCGAACCTATCTAAGTGATTAAGTCCCTGTATCACTAATAACAGTCTTTGCTTAGATCAAGGATCACAATCTTGATTAGTATTACAGTTTTGCAACCTATCTATGTCAATTTATATCTTTCCATGCTCAAGTTTCTCAGAAAATCATGAACTATGTGGCAGCACGGTACAGTTCTCTTGTCTTAGCCTAGCAAGAGCTGCCTATTCTTTCATAACCAGGAACTCTTCAAATAAAGAGCTTATCATCCACAACTTGGTTATTGTACCTCAATTTTCGAATAAAGTTCCTGAAATACTTTATGTTTTCCCCAAATCAAAGTTGCTGGTGTCTTTGTTAATTTAGTTTGATAAGCTATGGTGAATGCTAATGAACAAAACTTGAAAAGATGTAGTATCTTTATGATAGATTGAACATTCAAGAAAGAAATATTGACAAAATGATAAAATCTGTTGCCTAATGCAAATACCCAGAAATATATTCTGTAAAATGTTGCTGAAAATAGTAGAAACAAAAAGTTTCAAACCTTTGAAGCAGTGAAATCCCATTGAAGCACTTACCTCTTCAAAATACCTGTGAGTATTTACCCATGAGGGTTGCATATTTAATACACTAATAAATGATTTTGCAAGGCTAATTTGCATAAACAGAAATTAACTCTATTTGTTAGGACAAAGCAGAAAACGACACAAGCAGCAACACCAGCTTTAATAGGGAGAAAAAGTTGCACAATAAATGAGACAAAAGCAATCTCAATATATATACACTTAAATGCATATAATTACAACGTCTTGATTTATCACAAATTTTTTCCTGCAGAGACATCCTATGTGGTCTATTTGTTCATTCATAACATGGTAGAAACGATTTAAATCCATCAATTGATGTCTAACATTCGCAAATTCTCTACTCTTTCCATCCATCTTGTCAAAATTCGGACTCAGTTGAATGCTTGTTTCTGTGTATGTCACTTGCACTAACAGGTCTTCAAGCCAACCCCACACGTCATTACAGCAAGCACATTGTAGCATTACATAAAACAAGATTAACCTATCGCATAGGCTAGCTCACAGTCAGACCTCATAACTTGAGATTCTCACCAAAAATCTACAAATATTGACCATTGACCAACCAAAATGCAGCTCATATGTTCAAGACCCTCAACTAAACTGCAGCATCTCATGTATAAAGTGTGGCCTCAACATTCTTATACACAGTATGTTGGTTATAAAATTATGATCTGTCATGATTACCTGAGCATGTCTCCAGTATTTAACTGTGGCCCACTCAATGCTGGTGAGATGCTGAATTTATTACCATCACCATAAAATGAAGGATGCCCAAGAGGCATTGGTCGATCTGGGATGGGTGGAACTTCAATATCGCCTTCCAACATTTTCAGAGCATCCGCAATGGTAGGCCTCAAAGCCACCATGACATGAGCACACAAAATTCCTACCAATACAAATCTCTCCATCATTGATTTGGGATTTGCATTCACCGAATCCCCCTCTTTCAACAAAGATGCATCCAAGGCCTCCTGTAGCTTTCCAGATTTTACCAATGACCAAACCCAATCCGTGATCAGAAATGCACGTGGAGATCCCGATGAAGACAAATCAAGAGCTTTTCTCCCACACATTATCTCCAAAACAACCACCCCAAAGCTATAAACATCACTCTTCTCGGTCAACTGCCCATAAAGTGCATACTCAGGGGCTAAGTACCCATGAGTTCCTGCCACTCTAGTAGTAAGATGAGACTGTCCTTCTCTGCTTTGTTTCGCTAGCCCGAAATCCGCCACTCTTGCTCTCATGTCCGCATCTAACAGTATATTTGTAGCCTTAATGTCTCGGTGATAAATTGCAGGTTTCACTCCATAATGCAAATAAGCTAACCCCTTTGCCACATCCAAAATTATACTCTTACGCTGAGGCCAAGTCAATGGCTTCCTAGTATTTCCACTACAATCATCGATAGAAGGGAACAAATGGTCATTAAGATTTCCATTAGGCATGTAATCATAAACAAGATACCTATGACCAACTCTCTCATCATAGGTCTCATCATCACCATCAATCACACAACATCCTCTAAGAGGCACAAGATTTCTATGCTTCAAATTGCTAATGATTTCAACCTCGTTACAAAACTCTGCATCGCCTTGAAAATCTGATTCGATAATCCTCTTAACAGCAACCGTAGTCCCATCATGAAGAACCCCCTTGTAAACCATTCCAAACCCACCTCTACCTATGAAATTCTTTTGGGAAAAATAATCAGTAGCTCTCTCAAGATCCTCAATCTTGAACCAAATAGAGCCAGTATTAGGCCTCAATTTCGGCTTAGAACCCTGGTCCTCTAAATGCAAACCCGAATCGAATCTAGCCCCATATATTCTTCTCCTCCACCTTTTATCCCACCAAATATACAAAATCAACAAAGTAAGCATGACAAACAGAGCGACCCCAGCTCCAGTCAAGCCAAAAACAAGAGCTGAATTGGCCTTATGAGAGGCACCCTTTTGGGATGTTAATTGCAACCCAAAAGCACATGACAAGGTTCCATCACCTTCAGGTCCAAACTCATTAACAATACCAGCAGCATAAAGAACTGTAAAATAAAAGCAATCAGTGGCATGAGAGCTATTACCATCAATGGCAAGCAATTGAGACTGGACTCTGAAACCAGCAGCAACACAAGCATCACAAGCAGTAAGATCACTGAGGTCAGGTTTGCAAGCTGTGTCCAGCACAGTTGAGTCGCCAAGATGCCTCTTCCAGTCCTGGAGGGTCTCAATGCTTGCACATATATTAGGTGTGATCACAAACTGCGAAGGGTCAAAGCAAAGAGAAACCAAATCACCAGGCAAGGAGAGAGAAGAGAGCTTGGTCTGGTAATCATGGAGACAAGAAACTGAGGTGGCCAAGTTTGGGAGATTAAACAAAGAGGTCTCTTTGAGATGCTGAGCCAAAGCCACACCAAAGAGAGACAAGAGACTTTGACAACATGGGTTCTTGTTGTCTTTTAGGTTGGTGGTGTTTTGATTGAGGTCATCACAACCTGAGGTGTTGAATGGAATTCTCAACACATAGTTGAGGTCCATGGGACATGTTGCTGCAGAAGACAGAGTAACAAAAGAGAGAAACAGTGAGAGAAGAAGGCTCTTGTTCATCGTTTTCTAACAAAGTTGATGGATTTTGCTTATGGGAGCGGAATGGCTTCTCTTCTTCAAATGGGTATGGATGCCATTTTTGTGGTTAAGAATCGCATGTTGTGGCCAGTTGGGTCAAACACTCCGTCTTTTCCTGTTAACAGTGTCGATGCGCGTGAATTGGACGCTCTGGAAGAAAATGCATGGGATTACACGCGCTGGAAAAGGGGAATACAGGGGTGGCATGACATGATGCGTATGTCATAGAGTTTGCGATCAGAAGCAACGTTTGCAAAATGCTCGGGCCCGTTCAAAGTACCTCGGCCTTCCAACCTTTTTTTTTTTTTTTTTTAAATTTATTTATAAATACGATTACATCTACGGGTGATAATCTGAAATCCGATACGACGGGTTGACATAAATCCGACATAATAATTATAGGTTAGGGTTGAGTATTAACGGGTTGGATAAATTAAAGGGTCAACCCGTTTAACTCATTAAGTTATCGTGTCGGGTTCGTATTCCTTTAATCGTATTACGGGTTGACCCGTTAAAGGGGGTAAAATAATAATTTTACATTAAAGGGTGTTTATGTAATTTTACTGATAATATATATATTTTGAAAGTCAAAACCCTAATCTAACATTTCATTTTTATCTTTGCCTCTCTATTACTATTAGTCTATTTTTTTCTCTTCTATTTTCTTTCAGCCGCTGACTACCCAACATCCCAATCCAAGCCTGAGCAGCCGTCGCGCCGTGTCACCCTCCGTCCAGCATCTTCTCCTGCCGTCCTGTGCAACGCTGCGCTGCCATTTGCTCGCAGCGCATCTGCTATTGCTGCGCAGCACTGCTACTAACTACTGTCATCTCCTCCGCATAACTTCTCGTCTGCCGCGTCGTCTCCCCAAAGCTGCTGCCGCCGCCGCGTCGTGACATCTCTGTCGTCCCGCATAGCGTCTTCTGCTCGCAAGTCGCAACACATCTGCAAATCTGCTACTGCTGCGTAGTACTACTACCGTTCTCCTCCGCGTAGCTTCTTCTCACCCACCGCGTCGTCCAGCTGTTGCTGCCGTGTCGTGCCATCTCCACTAGGTTTTGTTGTGTACTCTTGTAGAGAAATAACAATAGAGAGACGCTAACAACAGAGGGTCTTGCTTTGATTTTCTTGTGTATTTGTAATTGTGGATGATTGTATTTTTATGTTTTGGATTATTTTGGATTGTATTTGTAATTTGTGGATGTTTTGGATTATTTTGGATTATATTTGTAATTTGTGGATGATTATATTTTTAGGTTTTAAATTGTATTTGTGAATGATTGTATTTTTTTTTTTTTTTGAAATATGGATGTTGTATTTTTACTTTTAGGTTTTGAATTGTATTTGAGTATTTTAATGTTATTTTTTATTAGATGTGAATTAAAATTTAAATATATTAAAAATGTTTAAATTCATAAACGAGTCAACGGGTCAGCTTAACGGGTTATAAACGGGTTAGCTAAACGACCCGTTAATAAACAGGTTATCGTATCGTTTTCGTGTTGACCAGTTTATTATCGTATCGTGTTCGTGTCAAGTGAGTTCAACCCGTTTACTTATCGTGTCGTGTTAAAAATTATCGGGTCGTGTCCAACTCAACCCATCAACCAGAATTGTCACCCATAATTACATCTATTGAAACATCTAAATGATGACACTATAGAACAATTCGAAATAAAACATTTAACTCTACTTCCTAATAGTAGAAAGAAAGGAATTCACACTAAATGGAGAAAACTGTCTTCCGACTGAAGGGATTTATATATAGATTGTCCACAAACAAGTAAACTAATATAAAATTATTCATTTTTTATGGTGGACAATACTTGAACTCTGTATCTGTTATGAGTGACAAGGTGAGTGTGCCACTCAGGTAAACCACTTGTGAGTTTTTCCTTTATTTTTTGGGATCTTTGTTCTTTGGACAAATTTCATTTTGGTTTATATTTTCAAAAAACTCTTTTTTTTTTTTTTTAAACTATGAATTCGTTTATTCTATTAGTGATCCATCACCTTTTGAAAACACCTTATTATAGTCCTTTTGACGTGATTTTTTACAATCAACATTAACAAAAAATAGTAAAAGACTATTTTACCCGTAACTAGATGTAAACACTTTAAAATGTTGTTTTTACCTAGTAGTAGGAAGAGATGAACTTACATTAAATTGAGAAAACTATAGTAGTAGGAAGAGATGAACTTACATTAAATTGAAAAAACTATCTTCCAATTGGAGGGGCTTATATGTAGATTGCCCAATAAACAAGTAGGTTAAGATGAAATTCTCTACTTTTTATGGTGGACAGTACTCAAAGCCTATATCTATGGTGAGCGACAAGGTGGGTGTGTCACTTAGGTAAACCACTTGTGAGTTTTTCTTTTATTATATAGGATCTTTGTTCTTTGGCCAAATTTAATTTCGGTTTATATTTTTAGAAAACTTTTTTTTTTTTTTTAGCTATGAATTCGTTTATTCTGTTAGTGATCCATCACGTTTCAAAAACACCTTATATTAGTCCTTTTGATTTGATTTTTTACGATCAATGTTAACAAAAAATAGAAAAAGAGTATTTTACCCTTAACTTGATGTAAACACTTTAAAATGTCGTTTTTACCTTTTCGAAAAACTTATAATTACACTTTGACCTTAGTTCTTTATGACAAAAATGCCTTTCACAACTTATTATTTTTTATCGAAATAACTTTTTAATTAATTCAGATTAAAATAAAAAATAAAATATATATAACAATAATGGTGACCATTGTGGTGACCACCACTATGTTGGTGATAGAAGCTTGCTCCATCACTGAAGCTTTCTCCAGTGACTGTTTAAGTCGTCGAAGGAGTCGATAGACTACTCCAATGTTGGAGGAAGTCGGTTCTTTTAACATAAGGACCAAAATGAAATTTACTTTTATTGTTTTAACACTTTTTCACCCTCTTTTGGTGTACATATCACTTAATTAATAATTTTAGTTTCATGGCATTAAAGTATGTGTGCAGACAAAATTACCCTTGCACCAAACTTGATTTTCATGTGAGAGTCATGTTGCCTTTGAGAAATAAGTCATTCAAGAGATATTTTATTCATTTGAGAGATATTTCCTTCTTTCGAGAGATATCTTCCTCCTTTGAGAGATAAATCATTCCTTTGAGAGATAAGTCATTCTTTCAAGAGATAGGTCATTCCTTCAAGAGATAAGTTTTTCCTTTGAGAGATATTTACTTTATTTGAGAGTATTTTCTTGTTTCGAGAGGTAAGTCATTCTTTCAATAGATATGTCTTTTTTTTTTTATTTTTTTTTTTATTTTTTTATAGATATATCATTCTTTCGAGAGATATATCGTTCTTTCGAGAGATAAGTCTTACCTTCGAGAGATATTCCCTTCATTTGAGAGTATTTCCTTTTTTTGATAGATAAGTTATTCCCTTGAAAGATGAGTACTTCTTTCAAAAGATAAATTATCATTCGAGAAATATTTTCTTATTTTACTGATCTTTCTACTTTTTTTTTTTTCAATATTTTCAAGTAATTCTTTTAGATTCGAGTTTTCTTCTTGTTTTAAGAAGTTTATAGATTCAATTACATTCATCTTTTCATTATAAACAAGTCAAATCACTATTATGAGCATCGAAACAAAGTTTTCCTTTCATGAAAAATGATATTATGAGAGAGAATGTAATAATCGATATATAAAAATGTTGATAAAAAAAAAAAAAAGAATGAAATCACTGTTATGAACACCAAAATAATGTTTTTCTTCCATGAAAATTGATATTATAAAGAGAGAATATAGGAATCAATGATAAAAATGGTAAGAGGTAAAAGAGAGAAAAAATGAAAGAAAGAAAAAAGAGAAAAGAAGAAAGAGAAGGGTTATTATCATTAAGGGCACTTTTGTCTGTACATATATTTTAGTGACATTAAAACTCAAACTATTAATGTGGTGATAGAGTCACAAGATTTCAATAAAAAGGTGCCACATCATCTCATTTTAATGTTTTTTTTTTTGAAAAAAAAAAATTAAAGATTTGCTTCAATTTCCTCATATGAATCTTTTTGTAAGTTAGATATTTAAATATATTGGTCACAATCCTTTAGTAAAAGTGGTTAAGAACTTTCTTTAAAAAGTCAAGGGTTCAAGTCTCATCCTATGAATTTAATGCCCCCTCCCCCCACCCGCCCCAGGCCCCCAACCCCAAAAAAAAAGAAAAAAAAAAATTCTAATGACTCACTATTCATACAAACCAAAAAGCACCCATACTAGAAGCCTAAATAACACTAAACAAAACTAACAAGTCTAGAGGCCCAAGAAGCTCAATATAGAGCCCAGATGATATAAAACTTATAATCTCATGACGCTTCAGCACACGTCACGTTAGTAGGAAGTATTTACCATATTTGACTATGCCAAGCAAAGAAAGCAGTTTAGGTTTAAGTAGGTCACATGGGAGGCAGCTCAAGGTAGCATAAGCCCTGTAGGCCTAAAAAGCATCATCAACTCGCTATTTCATTAACAGTATAAAGGACCCGCAAATAGAAAGTCTTTTATAAACCATTAGACATTGGCATATTTCCTTTATTTGACAAAGCTCTAAGAAAGGGAAAAGGAACTTTACCAAACCAAAAGACTTCCACAATGAACAAAAGATCTCTTTGAACAAGAAGCAGCAAGAATTATAATACAAGTTGAATATGACCACAATTTATTGCAGTTCGACTCAGTATCTAAGTATTTAATGCAATTTCAAGTAACATATATTAGTCATTCATATATTATAATGACCAAATTATATAAATAAGGAATCCTAACACTATATCAAGGGATCCTTGGCATGCACAAGATACAACATTCAACAGTTTTTCTACCCCTAGCAAAAACCCTACTAAACATAGCCTCCCCCTCCATAAATAATATAATTATGGATGTAGGTATTACACATAGGGCCGAACCATGTTAAAAACTCTCTGTGTTTGTTTCATTGTCTCCACTTCTTATCCTTTATTTTGCATTATCGATTTCTATTGTTATTCATTTTTTCAACATAATAAGCCCATACATTTCCGCCACCACTCACTGTATTTTATTGCAATCCCTTACAAATCTCCATATTCACTCAATTTGCATAAATTTGGGTGTTGGCCTTTTTTTTTTTTTTTTAATGTCAACAACTATTAATTCACATATCAATACCTAATATAGAGATAATCCCAAAAAATCCATTATAATTTGCAAAAAATGTTCATTTTATCACAAATGGTTTTATTTTTATCTAAAATCCTTTCTGATGTTAATAAAAACACTCAAAATATCATCTAGAGATGTGTGAAAGAATGAAAATTTTCCTGATGGTCACAAATTGATGATGAAATTATAGGAGGTAAAATGGACATTGTTTGTTAATTTTTAATGTTAAGAGAGATTTTGGACAAAAATGAAACCATAAGTGGTAAAATAGACATTTTTGCCAACTACAATGAGTTTTTTTGGATTATCGCCATACATATATTGATTTGTGAATTAATAGTATTTAATCACAATAATTTTTATATATAAGGTAATCACAATAGTAGTTAGGATTTGTTGGGACTTATCAAGATCAAACATATATATATATATATATATAATTATAAGTTAATCATATCAATGGTCTATTAAAATTTATCAAGCTTAAATATTATGGCTTAAAAATTAACACTTATAGCATTATGAGACTCCTATAAGGGAGAAAACTCTTCACATATGCTCGTAAATATCTATGATAGAACTCAAACCCTTATGAAAAATATTAATGTGAAGTGCACTAATCATTTTAACTATAAGTGGATATGAATTTATAGTAAATGAATCAATTATATCACCATTGAGTTCCATAGTATTACTGTTTACTAAAATAATAATTATAATGTTAAAAAAACTAATAATTATTGAATGAGAAAGTTTATATCAAATCAAAATAACACACCTAATTAATGAACTTTAGGGGTTAGACACTCTTTTTCCCTTGCTGAATTTTTCTATTGGGTTTTTTTGGTAAAATTTTTAATGAGATCTGCTATAGAGTTCGATATGCAAAGATTTGGTTTCAGCTGAATCTTTTGCTGTCTATATCTTCCCTTAGTCGGTTTTTTCCTTCAATGGATTTTTCTTATTTTTGTATTGGCTTTCCGCATTTCTCTTCTTTTGTTTTTTTTTTTTTTTTGTTTTTTTGTTTTTTTGTTTTTAATTTTTGTTTTGTTTTTGTTTTTTTTTTTTTTTTTGTTTCTAATAATAAGTTGGCTTTGAGCACCAACCTTATATTTATATATATATATATATATATATAAAACTTAAATAACATTACACATATATTCTAATTAAAATATTTTTAAGAAATAAATCAATAAAATAACAAAATCAATACTATCTTACGAAATAACGAAATAAGAGATAAAAAATAATTGAACTATCATATTCTATTGGCAATTTTGATGCTAAAATTTTAGACGGTTAAAGTTTACAAATTAAAAGTTGGTTAAATTAAAAATTATTATAATTTACAAAAACAAAAAAATAAAAAATATAATGATAGAGTGTAATAATTTAATTAAAAAAAGTAGGTATTCACTAATTTGTACCATAAAAATATAAATATATTATTGTATGGACCAAAGTGGAGAATAAAAATGTAGCATTTACATAAAAAATTTAATATCAAACAAATTGAAAAAGAAAAACAATTTTATACATTTAGCTTTTAATTTGTAAAAACAAATGTAGTATATTAAATTTTTTTTCCTTAATATCTGAGGTAGAGCATGTCCCCCGCCTAAACCCCAAGTGGGTTCGTCACTGCCTCTAAGTATAATATAGTCCAAAAGATTTGTAAGGAAAAAAATTAATCATAAAATTAAGAATTAAGATAAAAGGAAATCAAAATTTATTGAAAATAAAATTAAAAAAAAAAAAAGATTCTACTATGGACAAGAATTAAGTTCCTTTTTAGTAGGAACTTAAATTTATTTGTGGAGTACACATGGTTTGATTTTAATAATTTCTGCAAACATAGTAATCATCGATCATAAAATATATTTTTTTTCACCTTTTAAAAGATTTTTTATTAATAAAAATGATCTTACGGACTGTAAATAAATTAGGTAATGTTGAACCAAAAGTCGAGAGAAACTAGATTATTTGCTTGCAAGATTGCTTTTCATCTTAGACTCATTTATGTTGCTTTTCATTTCAGACTCATTTATACCTCTAGAACTAATTATATGCCTCAACAACATTTTTTTTTTGAAAAAAAAGACAAGAAAAAAAAATGAATCCATAAATTGACCTGCATAAGATTATCATATTGTAGAATTCTTTCATGATGTAGTCACTAATAGTTATATATATATAAGATCAGAATATTATCAAGGCTAGATGAGATGGTATTTTGAAGTATGGTTCGGATTTCTATTTCTAGAAACGGAAAAAGGTTATCCATATAGAGTGGATAAACTATTCATAAATAGTGGATCGAACTCATGACCTTGTGCATGAGTGGGGATGCTAAACCACATAGCCAACCCCACTTGCCACCACTAATAGTTTTTATTAGGTGAGGACATAGTGGTCTCTCTATTAAAAGAAGTTGAATTCAATGTCCAATACATTTTGTTTCGTATAGAAATAATTACTATATTAATTGTTGATTGAACTATAATTAACTTTCACAGTCCCTAGCTATTACATGAACTTCTTTTCGTTAGTGCACTGAGTTTTCATGTACCTGGTCAACCACTTTTAACAATAACATGTAACAACTGTCATGTAAGACAAGAGAATCACAATGTCTTTTGTTGGTACTTAAAATCAATCCTACCTAACCATTTCACCATTGGACTTGTAGTCCTATTGGAAAATGACTTCATCTACAAATTCTTGGTTTTGTCCTCCATCATTTTCAAGACTTTTATGCTAATTTCTAGCTCCCTATTATTGCTTGACCATAATTATATTTTAATAAATTGTGATCCTCTCTTGCTTTTCGTTAATCTAAAACATTTTATAATAATATATTATATTTGAAAAAAAAAATAAATCTCTACAATTAATTATATAAGTTATATGATCTATTTAAATTAGTAAAGGAAAGAATTTTAATTTGTTTCGAATCGTTATAAAATAGTTTTCAAAAACTTCTTTTCTAAAAAAATAAATTATTAACTTAATGTGATTTTTTTGAGATCTAAGTTTATAAATCCACAAAAAATATAATCAGTTTAAAAAAAGAAAAATAAAATAAAATAAAAATATTTTTTTTTTTAAAGAATAAAAGAGAAAGTTGTATTTAAAAATGTGCTTACATTATCAAGACTCAAAGAGACATAGCTATTGTGACACGACTCTCCTATTTGCAGTTATAGTTTAAACTTCGAAGAGGTTATAAAAGGTTTGGTATTGGAATATTATCAATTTCTTTGTATTTAGTATTAAGTTTTGCATTAAAAAAAGAGAAAGGAAAATTATACTAACACTAGTGCATCTATACAGGGGTGGCAATTCGGGTTGACGGATCGGGTTGGATACAACACGAACACGACACAATAATTTTTGACACGATATGATAAATAAATGGGTTGAACTCATTCGACACGAACATGACACGATAATAAACGGGTCAATACGAAAACGACATGATTAACCCGTTTATTAACGGGTCGTTTAGCTGACCCGTTTAATTGATCCGTTAAGTTGACTCATTTAATTAACCCGTTTATGAATTTAACCATATTTAATACATTTAAATTTTAATTCAACCCTAATTAAAAATAACATTAAAATACTCAAATACAATCCAAAACCTACAAATACAATCATTCATATTTAAAAAAAAATACAATCATCCACAAATACAATTCAAAACATAAAAATACAATCATCCACAACATAAAAATACAAACATCCACACAAATGAATATACAAACATAGATGCAAATCGGTGGCAGTGCTGCGCGAGGAGATGATGTTGGATGATGGAGGTGACATAGCGCGGTAGTAGATCGATGGATTGGTGAACCGTGGTACGACTGTTGCTTAGGCTTGGGTGGTCGGTTGAGACTGAGAGAAATCAGAGAAGGAGACGACGCTGCGTAGGAGAAGATGCTAGACGACAGAGGCGATACGGCGCGGCGGCAGATCGACAGATCGGTGGACCATGGTGCGGCTGCTACTCCAGCTTGGGTGGTCGGCTAAGACTAAGAGAAATTAGAAAATAGAAATGAAAATGAAATGGCAGGGTTTTGATTTTCAAAAGATATATATATATATATATATATTATCAATAAAATTACATAAACACCCTCTAATGTAAAATTATCATTTTATCCCTCGTTAACGGGTCAATCCGTAACACGATTAACTCAACACGAACTCAACACGATTATTAAATGGGTTAGACGAGATTATTATCATTCGATTATTAAATCAAATTTCATTGAAAATAAAATAAAAAATCAAGAAAAAAGAAAAAAACTTGATTATACAATGGATAAGAATTAAGTTCCTTTTCAGTAGAAACTTAAATTTATTTGTGGTGTACACATGGTTTGATTTTGATAATTTAGCAAACATAGTAATCATAAATCATAAAACATTTTTTTTTCTCCTTTTAAAGGATTTTTTATTAATAAAAGCGACATTAAGGATTGTAAATAAATTACGTAATCTTGAACAAAAATGTCGAGAGAAGCTAGATTATTTGCTTGCACGATTGCTTTTCATTTCAGACTCATTAAAATAATTATATGTTTCAACAACATTTAAAAAAAATTAAAAAAATTAAATTCGTAAATTGACCTGCATAAGATTATTATATAGTAGAATTCTTTCATGATGTAGTCACTAATAGTTATTATTAGGTGAGGACCTAGTGGTTTCTCTATTAAAAGAAGTTGAATTCCATGTCCAATAAATTTTGTTCTGTACAGAAATAATTACTATATTAACTGTGGATTGAACTATAATTAGCTTGTATCATCCCTAGCTATTCCTCGAACTTTTTTTTTGTTTTTGTCGAGAGACTAATTGAGATAAAACTCTCATATCTCTACTTTCAGAAATGGGAGAGGACAGCATAGCACTGACGAAATCAGTTGAGATAAGACTCTAAAGTACAATCCTACTTTTTACTCCCAGAAGTAAGAGGAAACAACTTACATATCATGAGAAAACTACCCATATTTCAAATGAGAGAAACGTGTTTGAGCCCAAGACTTAGAAGTGGCTTGGGTGAGAGGTGGTCTTATACTACTAAACCAACTCTGTTTTGCACTTGAACTTCTATTTTTTAGTGCATTGAGTTTTTATGTCAAGATGATGATAACCTGATCAGCCACTTTTAACGATAACACGTAACAACTATCATGTAAGTCAAAAGAGAATCACAATGTCTTTAGTTGGCACTTAAATCAATCACCATTGGACTTGTAGTCCTATTGGAAAATGAATTCATCCACAAATTCTTGGTTCTGTCCTTCGTCATTTTCAAAGACTTTTATGCTGTTTCTTTTCTAGTTCCCCATTATTGCTTGACAATAGTTATATTTTAATAAATTGTAATCCTCTCTTACTTTTTGTTAATCTAAAGCATTTTATTATATTTCAAAAAAAAAAAACATTTTATTTGAAACAAAATAAATAAATTTCAACTATTAATTATATAAGTTATATGATCTATTTAAATTAATATAGGAAGAATTTTAATTTTTTATAATAGTTGTAAAACAGTTTTCAGCAACTTCTTTTTCTAAAAGATAAATTAAAAACTTAATGTGATGCTTTTAAGATCTGAGTTTATATATTCACAAAAAATGTAGATAATCAGAAACAATTTAAAAAAGAAAAAAGAAAGTTGTATTTAAAGATGGGCTTACATTATCTAGACTCAAAAGAGACATCTATTTTGATACGACTCTCCTAAGTTGCAGTTATAGGTCAAACTTCGAAGAGGTTATAAAAGGTTTGGCATTAGAATATTAGCAATTTCTTTTTAATATATTTCCATGTTCTGTATTAAAAAAAAAAAAAGAAAAGAAAAAAAAAAAAAGGAAATTATACTAACATCACAATGGAATAGTTGATTTATTACCTAAAAATTATGATAGGCTTCTAAAATTTTTATCTAAATGACGTGACATATGAATAATCAATATTATATTAATTATCACACTATCTTATAATTTATAAAATGTTAACAACTCATACGCTAATTGTAAATCTATCGCAATTTATGAAAAAAAAAAACAGTTTGGACATTTGTAAGTGGAAGATAATAACTCAAAAAATTACCTAATTTAGAATTATTAAACTCCTATAACTTAGATAAGTAAAGAAATACATAACCTAAGAGTGGTGTAAATTAACTATTTCAAAGAATTCTCTCATTTCAAGGGGCTAAAGCAGCAACATTTTCTAACATGGTTAATCTAGTCAAGCACCAATTGAAATTGTACACAGATGTTTGATTCCATATCAACCATGATGTAATTTTATATATTAAAAAATCTTGTTAATCTGTTCACCAATGTAATCCAAAGAGTCAAGAACATACACTCTAATTTATGCATTAACGAGAAACATTTCTTATGTCATGAATAAATTCAATATAAAGTTATGTATTTAGTATTCTATTACTTAATATATGCCATAAAATTACAAACTAACTATGAGGCTATTTATTTTTCACCACTTAAATTTTATTTTCACTTTTTTTAAAACCTAAATCTTAATTTCATTTAATAATTAAGCTAAATAAGTTTAAATGGTTTATTTTGTACCTTTTTATAAATTAAAAAATATCTAAATTAAAAAGTCAAAATTTTTATTTTTTTTGTTCAAAAAAAAAAAAATTTATTTTTAAATAAACTTTTAAGTCATAATTTACCAACCGACACTTCTATACTAGAATAATTTCATTTATCTAAATTATTATCAAAATATCATATTTACCTTAAAATATATAATTTTATCGTATTCAATACCTAATCTTTTAACTCTAATTGGAAAATGGTAAGTCAAATGAGGAAGACAGCTTGAATTGCCATCAAAGGAGGCTGCTCAACCTTTCGATTGAAGGAGGCTCCGGCCTCTTCCCATGCGTTGTAATGATGGAAAGCCATTGCCCCCTTTTAATCTCGATGACAGGGCCAGTAGCATCCAATTATCAGAGAGGCCATGACAAACAGGCAAAGGAGGCTATATATCAAATAAAATAATTAAACTATAAATTATTATAAATGAAAAAACTATCTGTTCAAAAAATAATAAAAATAAATAGTTAAGATTAAAGGTATAATAATAATAGTCAAACCACTTAATATAAAAAGTATTAAAAAAAATAAATAAATTATAAAAGTGCATGTAATTCCCATCATTTTACAATCTTAAACATTAACTAATATTCAAGTAAAAAAATAAAAAAAAACATTAGCTTGCATTAAGCTCTTAATTAAATTAAGTGTTAATAAGACTTAAGAAAAACAATTCCACATAAATCTTTAAAAAGTCAGAACTATATCTATTGGACCTTTGTAAAACAAGATAAATGACCTGATCATAGTAACTTGTTCTGCTGTGGTCACATTATCTGAGCTTTTAGCATGCATGGAAACAAATCAAGGGGAGCATTTGAACACTAGAGGATAGGCTACTATGTGTTAATGCTTCATTTACATTTCTACTTGCATTGTGAGGTTGAACTATGTATGAAAAACGAAGAAAAGATACTAATACTACCTCAATCAGCCCTGATCAGCTGGCCTTTATTATTAGTACTCTTGGTGAGAATATGTTGATTCATTAAGGTAGGTTTTACAGCTAGAACCAAAGGTAACTTGATTAATATAATTTATGAACCGCAAAACTCGAATGAGGATGAGAATGATCATCTATTACTTCCTCTTTCTTTGATCAACTTCACTAACGTTAGTATCGTCCTTCGCTAAAGGAGGTGCAAGGGGAGCAGCATACTGCATATGTAAGGGAGCAGGAACAGCAGCAGCGGTGGTCAAGGGCAGGGGAGGTGGAGAGGAAATAGAAGCTGAAGCAGATGCAACAGGTTCGGTAACATGCCTTGACATAACGTGCCTCAACCTGTTGTTCTTGTAGTACTTCCAATAATAAAAATGCTGCCTATGTACCAGTTCCTAAAAAAGGCCGAAGTAGAGCCCATAAACCCATCAGTGGATTAGTGATCTATATAGTTAATCTCTACGGACCATGATAAATCCTTTTGTCTTTTACAATCAACTCTAGCAGCTCAAGTGACTTATCTTCTATAGTAACATTATAATCATATGTTTCAATTAGAACAATGATAATTTACAACACTTCACACACAAGGGAAATGCTAAATGAACAAGGAAGGATAGTTCATAACAGAGAAATGCTAAAGATCATCCCATGAACAGAGTGCATGGAGAAGTACATGCAGATACACATGATTTTGTCAGAAAGATTGTGCTCAGAACTCTACTCTTCTTTACAAAATATAACTGAGCAAATTCAGCAAGCTTGAAAGGGTATACTATAAGTAAATTATCCTCATGGATTGCTTACTTGTTAGACTTCAATAAACATATGAGAAACACAAATATATGATGGGAAAACTCAACTGGAAATGAGGAATAGAACCTTTGTGGCTGGATGTGTCATTGCATTGCGGAAGTTTGCACTTTGAAGATGGTTAAGGAAATATAGACAGTGTGGGTACCTGATAAAACAATGTACATGTATTTTACAATCATGACTAAAAACGGTCAGAACAACGACTCATCGCGCACCTTTCTGGGAATGAATGTACACTATAAACTTTGAGTATTCTGGTCGCTTCCAGCATTGAAGATACCTCAAATAGCCAATGAAGGCTTCATCTTCAAAATAGCGATTTTGTGCCAAATCTGTACAAGAAAATGTAAGCATTAAGCATCAGGAAATGAATGCTGAGATAATCAACGGAATGTTAAATCTCTTGTGCACTATGAACAATGAAAACAGTGGAGGAGATACCATAGCTAACATAAGTACTTTCTTCGTTATGATTAATTTGTTTGATTGTTCAATACTTGTATTATAACCAAGCTTCTGATGTAATAAAATAAAGCATCAGAACCCTTTTTGTACTTGGAAGTTCAAACAACTCTAGCTATCCAATTTTAAGTAAATAAGTTCTGATCCAAGGTCCCTAAAATTTAAGCTTCAATATTTCATAAACTTGAACACAATCAACTTTGATTGCCTTAACAACCACATAACTGACTAACAGATTATGAATCTGTTTTTGCTATTCTCTTTACAGCCCCATATAGGCATCCTCCAACAGATCAATGGCATGTTTGTCAAATACAAGCAGTCTAAAACGTGTGGCCCAATGCTTTCTCTGCTTCTAACTTTCTCAAGAGTGTATTAACTATTTCTTAACTTAAAGATGTTTATGTTGGTAGATTAGTATCAAAATTTGTCATCTATGAGATTGGCAACTATAGATGTTGCTTGAAAAGCCATTAGTCCCAGCATTACCTTGAACATTCAACAATCTATTTATCTAAACCATTAGCTATTACAGAAAGTTGAAGGGAAATTAGGCGATACCATTTGATCGATGCCAAAGCAATGAGTCCTGTTACATGCTGGTTCACCTCAACACTAATGATAAGACACAGTAATGTCTTATACTTTTACCTCTCCAACAAGGCAGCAAAAGCTGAATTTATATACAATATATATGATAAGCAATATGGTGTTCATAGTCCTCGAGATGGAATATTTGTTCTGCACAAGAAAATGAATGATTACATTTCCTTCTAGATAAATTCAATTGAACCACATTTAATTTGTAATTCATTCCTTACATTTATAGCAGATATATATAAAAGTAAGGTATCAAGAAAATGAATGCTTCAAAGATCTTTACTGGACATGAGAGAAGAATATTCCCAACACAAAGCAAAAATGATAGCCTTTACTGCTTTAAAATGAATAGCAATTTGTAACTATTGGGACCTCAGCCTAATCTTTTGTCAATTGTCCTTGTAGGTTTTTAGCCTTTTTGCCTCTAGGGTAGATAGTGTCTTTGAGATTTGAACCCGATATCTTAAGTGTTTTTTAAGTGATAAGAGGTTTGCATCCAAAAAAACACTTAAGGTCTCAGGTTTAAACCTCCAAAACGCTACCTACCCTACGGGGGACAAAGGCCAAAACCCTATAGAGACAAATGGCAAAAGGATTGGGCTGAGATCCCAACAATAACAGTGACAGTCAAGATATATGTTGATGCTTAACATTCCTTTGACAAAAACGATATGTAAAAAGGAAAAGAAATTATCATCATAACTGATATGGTTTCAACAGTGATGCTACAAAAACAGTTACAAACATGTTGATGTAACCAACCAAACTTACAATGGATGTAGTTTGGAATTGCCAGACATTGAACAAATTCTAGTTCAAGCAAAAAACAATGACGCCCATCATCCGGGTCCTTGTATTCATTTGGCAGCCTGAACACAACACAACCATTCACTGACCTTGCATGTGTAGTTCAAACTAAGCTTTTAGTTCCCTAAGTCACCATAGAAAATGGCCTTTAACCACAAATTGAATCCATACTGTAACATGGTTTTTCTTCCTAGAAAACCAATCAACAAATATGTATTCCTAATTTGGATTGAAATTGTTAGGAAGACTGATTTAGAATTACTAATTTGATAATAAGTTGATATGGTAAATGACAATATATTACCAAATCAATTAAGAATATATAAATTTTAATATTTATGAACAGACATTCAAACTCGTTTCACTTTATATACAAAACGTAAATTAAAATAAATTATCCGCTGAAGTCAACCTTAGTCGAAAATGTCTAAACTCACTTCTTTAATGCAAAAGATCTAACGGCTTAATCCATATTCTTCTAGACACAAATTTGATATGGTAAATATCCCTCCAAAGTTGAATTGAGTAAACTAGAACAATTTAATTTTTATCTATCAAACTAGTGATTTTTGATTTTATGAATCTATGATAAAAGCCTAAAAGAATAAAATAGTTTCAATGGGGTCCCACATGACCAACAGTATTGTAGCAATTAACATGTGTTGATGCTTCTGGGAAATTTACTGAATCTCTATCAGAAATTCTACCTGGGTTGGTGGCTATTGACCCATCTTAAGTTCTTCCAATGGTTCAAATTCAATGAACCATAAATCATTGTACTAGGGGTGGCGTCCACATACCATTATTTTTGGGTTTACTTTTCTTTACAAAAAAAGAATCAACTTCCTTTCTAAGTGGAGTCCACATACCATTATTTTTGGGTTTACTTTTCTTTACAAAAAAAGAATCAACTTCCTTTCTAAAAAGTAAGTCATCGCGCAAACCAAGTCTCCTGGTTATCCCAGTTCATACATATCCCAGTTCATACACAAAACGAAGCTATTGTGGTTTACCTTGACGTTGGTGGTTTGTGTTAGAGTGAAACTTGTACTAATTTAGATGGTTATTAGATTTTGATTAGAAGGCAGTTTTGGCCATCCCCTGCTGTAAATTTATTTGCTTCCGTCTTGTAATTTGATAATTTATTTGGAAACATATTTGTTGACTAAAGAAATTTACCTTCACCTCAACGATAATTGATCTTGTCACATAACAGGTTAACCTACTAAATTGATTAGTTTTTTTTTTTTTTCAAATTTGTTTATTTTTTTAATAATTTAAATTTAATATACATTCCATCAATAAATCTTAAAATCTTAAATTTTAAGTTATCATATTAAAATTATCTATATATTGTCATGATTCAATTTTTTTTTTTTTTTAATTTATAGTTTTATTTTATTTAGAATCAATAAAAATTTGAAGACTAACAAAATGAATGAAAATGCAGCTTTTTCTTCTACAAACTCTACGGTACTCATTGGGATTTAAGGGTAATAATGATTGGCAGAAATCTAACGGATGGGGGGAAACCTAACGTCGTGTTTGTGAGGTAAAATAAAAACATTGTCCCATTCATGAACACGTTGCTTTAATGAGATGTGAAGATAGTGGCTATTGATTGACGGTTGTTCACCAACTTGCAAGAACACAAACATTCAAGCTTTCAACGTGATTGAAATGGCCAACTTGTATTGAAAGCTGTGGGGCTTATGTTGTGCCCAAAATCAACACTATGAGCCACAGGAGAAAATTAAAAGCCGATAAAGGCTAGACAAACTGACAAGCCCAAAAGCCTAGATGAAGAATGAAGCATTCGAAAACTTATCGTTCCATGACACGTTAACAATTAAAATGTTGCACCAGTTGGAATACCAAACGAATTTATTCACACCAAGATAATGAATCAACGTAGGATAAGAAGCTTGCATAAGACATAGCTCAAGATCATAGTCAAAGAAGCAGCTCGTGATATATTTTCAAATTGTTATTTCCTTAACAGTATTAAATACTTGAAAAATGAAGTCTTCTACAAAACGGTAGATATTTGCATTTTGCTTTATTCAACGATATTCTGGAAAAAGGAAAAAAGCTTCATCAAATAGGAAGATTTCCATAATGTGCAAAAGATCCATTCGAATAGGAAGTTGCTAGAATCACACTTTAATTCAAATATAGACATGATGAATTGTAGTTTAATTCAGTATCTAGGTGTTTAATGAAGTTTTATGTAAAATAGGAAAGAAAAATTTTAGTCTTTCTTATATTATAACAACCAAATTATATTTAAACAAAGAACCCTAAAACTATATAAAGGGTCATTTGTATGTACAATAGGCATCTTGCAATCTTGTAAGTCTATCTATATCCCGAAAGAGTTCTTATATGCTCGGTAGCATCCACTCTCATAGTAGAAACTCTACTAAACCCAGCTTCTTCTTAGCAATAATATAATCATGGACATAGGTATAATCCTTTCGGTCGAACTATGTCAAAAACCCGTTTGCTTCCTTCGTCTCTTTATTTCTCTCTTTTTTATATCTCTATTGCTTCACTATACTTATTTGTATTTATTCTATTTTTCTTTTTGATTACCATATTAACACCATGACAAGATTTTGTTTAACCCCCAAAGTTTATACTATTCACCATTTTTACATTAATCTAGATATTGACTGATTTTTTACATCAACAATAATCATATAAATAGGCAAAATGGGGTAAATGAGGATGATTGTGGTTTCCTTATCCTCGTCCTTGTCCCTATTTGTTTATTTAATTGAGTAATCTAGGGTTTGGTATTTAATGTTTCAAGGAAGTTGAGTGGAGATGTAATAGCCTTATTTTGTGTTTATGTTTTATTTGGTTGATGTGAAAATATATGAGAAATTGGAGAAAATAGAAGAAAAAATGGAAGTGGATTTTTTTTTTTTAGGGTTAGGCTATATTAATATAAAATAATGATTTAAAAAATTGACTTCAACATCGATGCATCTATTTTCACTCATTTCAAGGATTTATTTATTTTGAATTCATTCATTTTGTTTTCATCCTTAAATTAAGTGAAAATGGATGTTAAAATTACTTTTTAAAGTTAATCCAGCTTAACCCTTTTTTCAATCAATAATTTTATTTTCATTTTTTCTAGTTTGAAATTATTCTTAATTTTTACATTAGTATATTGACAATTTTAAACCTATTCAGGTTGTTTTATAACTTTATGTAGTTTTGATTATTAATTCCTATGTGAAAAGATAATTTTACCCTAGGATCAATTAGTTAGTCAATTATTAATCAATGAATTCTAAGGGTATTTAAGTAATTAGGATAAAAGTTACTACTGCATGCAATTTTACTTAACATTGGAAGGGTCTATTCAATTTATCCTAATAAATTCTTACATTGGATTATTTTTTCAATAAACACAAATATTGATTAATTATAAAATTGGTAAATCAAAGCAACCAATCATTTAAGTAGTACATAAATGTTTTACGTATACTATAGAGATGTATACAATCGGATACCTGTGTTCAGAAGTCCTAGGACTGAGCTTACATCTGCATAAGAGCATCTTTTGGGGTGTAGTGAGAGGGATGAACGAAAATGTCAATAACATCATCAGAAGTTTGCATGGTATTTTGGTTGGTCCAGACACGACAAATTAGCTAATATCTCCATTGGGAAAGTCAAGGCTTCTCTTTTGGAGGCCCCCAACAATATGCTTTTTCTTCTCTCACGTGTGGGGACCCTTTCTGGTCAAAGTCGACTACTGTGACATCCATTGCTTTCTTCTTAGTTATCTCCAACGAGTGGTCATCATCATACGTTACCTGGTCATCTTGAGTGTTTTTATTTTGATTAGTGGGACAGTGTCTCTTTGATTTTGTCTCTGTTCGATCATGTAGCACAATTAATACAATGCTTATAATATTTATTTATAGTTTGAAAAAAATTATTATCATTTACAAATTGATAATAAAAATTTTAATTATAAAACTTACATTTTACATTAATTCGATTTTGATATCAAGATGTGACAGACCGACATAGTACCAACTTGATAAAGTTGCTTCATGAACTTGTACTTGTACTTGATTTTTATTTTTCTTCTAATTTTACAAAATTTTTATTGACATTTAAATGGATTAAAACTATAAAAATTGGAGAGAAAAAATGATTTATTAATTATACCTTAACAATTTCAATCTAACAAATTAAAATATATAAATTTATTCAATAGTTAAATTGGAAAAATCCATAGTCATTCAATTAAAAAAATGAAAGTAAATAATAATGTTTCAAAACTCGTTACCAGACTAGTAACTCAATGAGTAACAAGTATTTTACAATTCGATGAGCACTTGGTTTGACCTTAGATGAGAGGAAAAATAGAGAAAAATGAGAGCATGAAGCCTATACTAGAAACCAGAAAAAGAAAACCTTCTCAAACCAACACAAGTTACACAACAGCTCAAACACAATCTCCCAACACAACAACCCAAACACAAATAGAAAAGAGTGTTGATATTTCCCCCTTTTAAACATGTTTATACACCCCTTTGTAAGTTCATCCTCATTAAATGATTCATAATTATTACTTTTTTAAAGGAAAAATTGCAATGAAATGCCTTGATATTCGATCAAAGTGCAACTAGACTGGTTACTACCCTTAACTATTAAGTTGACTGTTAAGAGAATAAATATTGACCAGTCAAATAATCTGAAATGTCCTAAAACAACCCAACACCACCCGGCGCGCCCGGCGCCCCCCCATTATCTTGTTAATAATGATTTTATTTTTCGATTAAATATTAAAAATAATAATATATTTTAGAAAATAAAATACAAAATTTTATGGATTTGATCTCTATCCAAAATATGGAGGAGATTTGGACTCAGCTCACCTCCATGGACATCTCATTCAGGATCCAACTATAGGAGAACCAGGAACAGACGACTTTCCTCTCGTTTCTGCCGAGCTAAATTTCCCGTGATCTCCATAAATGAAGGAGATTTGGATTAGTAAAATATATTATTGTCAACAAAACAATGAATATGAGTAAGTTTTAGAAGGAAAAGTACGTCGTTAGACGTGAAGTTTAAAAAATAAAAAAAAATTATGCTTTATGAAATTTATTACTAGATTTTGAACAATAATATTTATATGTTTTATGCCAATTTTACAGTTTTATAATAGTTAGCAAGAAATTATTAGTTTTCCAACCTATTTTGGGAGGATATATATAATTATAAAACAAATATTATAGTTTAAAAGTTTACCCACTCATCGAGTTTAAATTCTCATAACTCTTTTTGTATTTTTGAAAAATCTTCCCCAGGTGCAGGTTCGAACCATCAAATGGAAGGGGCTCCATCAGACATGGAGGTGGGCTGAGGATATGATGCTACTACACTTGGTTACTTTTGAAATGTCATGGGCATGCATAACTACTTATAATTTGATATACATTTCGTAAATACTATTTTTGGATGATATATATATATATACACTTTTGTAGTTTATGCTTTTGTAAAATAAAACAATGAATTACGAGAGCTTTGATCTCCACCAAGTTGGAGTACGTAGGCGATTAAGCTTAATCTCAATCTCAAGCTCAAAGGTTTTAAAAAATAATCTTGTGCATATCATGCTTTTGTGTAAATTAAATGATTTTGAAGTTGTATTCTTAAACTAAAAATATGATTGTGGTTGATTGTGGAAAAAAGGAAAAGAGGCCCAGAGGCCCAAAAGTTGAGAATTTTGTTGTTGTAGAAGTGTACCGATTTTCTAAAAATTTTTACAGGATGAAATTTTTAGAAAAATAACTATTGTGTTGTCAAAATTTTTAATAATCCTGTTTTGTAAATGTACACTAAAAAGAAAAAGTTTACATCCATTTTCGTTACAAAAGAAATTTAAAGTAAGAGCGGTACGCCCACGGGGCCCTTTTGAGTCAGAGTGAGAGTTCAACTGAGTTTCGTCAAAGTGCTACGAGACTCCCATCGGATCCCATAAGGGCATTCGGGATGGGTCCCATTAACAATAGCCATCCTACAATCTTGCATGCTTGCCTACATTCTAAAAGAGCTCTTATACGCTTATTAGCATCCTCTCTTTTAGCAGAAACTCTGCTAAACCCAACTATCTCTCAACAATACCATTACCATGGACATAGACATAATCCTTTGAGTCGAGCCACTTTAAAAGCTCGTTTGCTTCATTTGTCTCTTTATCTCTCTCTCTCTCTTATTTAGATCTCTATTACTTTATTGTATTTATTTGTGTTCATTTTATTTTTTCCTTTTAATTATCATATTGACATCATGACCAGATTTTGTTTAAACCCCCGAATTCCACATTATCAATCGTTTTTACATTAATCTAGGTGTTGACCTATTTTTGATATCAACAATAATCATATAAATGGGCAAAATGGGTAAATAGGGATGGTGGTGGCTTCCCCATCCCCATCCTTGTTCCCGTTTGTTTATTTAATTGAGCAATATGGGGTTCGATATTCAATGCTTCAAGGAAGTTAAATAGAGATGTAATAGCCTAATTTTGTGTTTATATTTTGTTTGGCTGATGTGAAAATATAAGAGAAATTGGAGAAAATAGACAAAAAACTAGAAGTGAAATGTTTTTGGGATTAGGCTATATTAATGTAAAATATTGATTAAAAAAATTAATTTCCACATTCATGCATCTATTTTTACTCAATCCAAAGGTTGTTAGATATATTGAATTCATTCACTTTTTTCATCCTTGAATTGACTGAACTAAAATGGAAAAATGGATATTAAAGTTACTTTTTTAAGTTAATCCAGCTTAATCATTTTTTAAATCAATAATTTTATTTTCATTTTTAAATTAATCTAGCTTAACCTTTTTTTCAATCGATAATTTTATTTTCATTTTTTCTAGTTTGAAATTATTCATAATTTTTGTATCAGTATATTGATAATTTTAAACCTATTCAGTTGTTTTATAACTTTATGTAGTTTTGATTATTAATTCCTATGTGAAAAGATAATTTTCCTCAGGATCAATTAGTTAGTCAATTGTTAATTAATCAATGAATTCTAAGGGTATTTAAATAATTATGATAAAAGTTACCACTGCATGCAGTTTTACTTAAAATTGGGAGGGTCTATGCAATTCATCTTTATAAATTCTTACAACCGGATTATTTTTTGAATAAACACAAATATTGATTAATTATAAAATCAGTAAATCAAATCAACCAGTCATTTAATTAATATATAAATGTTTTACGTACTTTTTGAAAATCTATCTACTATAGAGATACCTGTGTTCACAAGTCCTAGGACCGAGCTCACATCTGCATAAGAGCATCTTGTGGGGTGTAGTAAGAGGGATGAACGAAAATGCCTAGCATTTTGGTTATTCCAGACACGAAAAATTAGCAACTATCTCCATTGGGAAAGTCAAGGCTTCTCTTTTGGAGGCCCCAAACTACTTGTTTTTTCTTCTCTCTAACGTGTGGGACCCTTACTCGTCAAAGACTTAAAGGAGACTACTGTTTGAACAATGGAAAATCAAGGGTAACGTAACATAAGGTGTTAAGACCTTTCTATTATTTGCTTTTCTTCTCTCAGCCGTGTGGAATCATCAACCTTCCTAGTTATAGACTTGATTGGATTGAAATACATGGGATGGAGGTTAATTGTATTAGATTAACTATAAAATTATCATATATGTGGTGTACTGTAAACTCACCTTGAAAATAAATTTGGTAATGGTTTCTCAACATATATGACTTGGAATTTTTTTATTTTTAACTTTTATTATTTTAATAAAAGTATTAAAATAATTAACAAAATATTTTGGGCGGGAGGAATAATTAAAAGGAGTGAAATTTAATTAAAAAATGGTCATCTTGAGAGTTTTTATTTTGAGAAGTGGGACAGTCTCTCTTTAATTTTTTCGCTGTGGTCATAATCAAACGAAACTGGTAAGTGCTTTACTAGCCGACAATTTTGACTCACCCAAAATAGTGGAAAAGAAATGGCAAACAGAGTCATTGCCGTGCTTTATTGATCTGCATATGTAAGCCTTGTTATGCAAATATATGTATTTCCTCCTAGTTTTATAATTCTTTTCTTGTATAACTCTTTTTATTAATGTTTATGCATATTTAAACTACAAATGCTTTGTCAAGGTAGTATTACCTTGCTCATATTTGTTTTACTGATAAACTCTGTATGTACCATGTTCATATTTTATTGATATCTCATGTGAGAATTAGGTATTAAGTAATTGATTGGCTCTTTTAAGCAAAATAAGTTTATGTTAGATTTTTTGCAGCATCTTGAAAGATATGTGTTGTGTGCACGTACACTTGTCAATATGAGGTTTGCTTTTTTCTTTTTATGACAATTCTACTTTTTTCCAGATAAACTAAAATGGTGGCTAAGATTCTATTATCTCTTACTTCTTTCTTGAGTTTTGCTCTTCTCCATCCTATCTATGCTCAAGACTCACCCCAAGACTACTTAAATGCACATAACACAGCTCGTGCAGAGGTGGGTGTTGCTAATTTGACTTGGAATAGCACGGTTGCAACATATGCACAAAATTATGTCAATCAGCGGATGAACGATTGCAAGCTAGTGCATTCAAATGGGTCATATGGTGAGAGCCTTGCTTGGAGCAGTGGTGAACTTTTCGGCACACAAGCTGTTAACCTTTGGGCTGAACAGAGGGCCAACTATGACGCCGATCAAAATGCTTGTATGGAAGACCATATTTGTCGGCAATACATTCAGCTTGTCTGGCCACTGTCGCAATATCTAGGATGTGGTAAAGTGCGTTGCAAAAGTGGGGGGACTTTCATCTGTTGCAATTATGACCCTCGGGCAGGCTTCCATACTAAACAAAATGAAAGAGCTCCTACTCCTGAAGCAATAATACGTAACACTCCTTCTCTACCACCTTTAATTTCTCCTAGTCTCCCGCCAAATCCTTATTTACCTCATTCGCCTTATTCTGTTGATAAAGGAGTTCCACCGATTTCCAATTCTCAAGACAAAAGAGAGAAGACAGGACTCATGGCAGGCATAATAGCTGGAGTAAGTGTGTTGATTGTTGGTTTAGGGATAATTTGGCTTGTTTTAAGATGGAAGAGGAAGTGTAATGAGATTGATTCCATCCCTGATGTGCCCTTTGCCGATGAATTTGAAAATGGAATGGGACCTAGGAAGTTTTCCTATAATGACTTGGTTAAGGCTACTAACAATTTTGGAGAAAAAGACAAACTTGGAGAGGGTGGTTTTGGAGCGGTGTACAAAGGATTATTAAAGGATTTGAATTGTTTTGTTGCAGTGAAGAAGGTTTCAAAGCAGTCCAAACAAGGAAGTAAGGAATATGCCACAGAAGTCAAAATCATTAGTCGATTGAGGCACAAAAATACAGTAAAACTTATAGGTTGGTGCCATGAAAGAGAACTGATTCTTGTTTACGAGTTCATGCCTAATGGTAGCTTAGATTCCCATCTTTTCAAAGGGAAAAGCTTGTTAGCATGGGATGTGAGATATAAAATTGTACAAGACGTAGCCTCGGCGTTAATGTATCTACATGAAGAAGGAGATCAATGTGTACTACATAGGGATATCAAATCAAGCAACATTATGTTGGATTCAGAATTTAATGCTAAACTTGGTGATTTTGGGCTGGCTAGACTTGTTGACCATATAAAAGGGTCTCAAACCACTGCTTTGGCTGGGACAGTTGGATACATGGCTCCTGAATGTGTCACAACAGGAAAGGCTAGCAAGGAATCGGATGTCTATAGTTTTGGAATCGTGGCATTGGAAATTGCATGTGGTAGAAGATCAATAGAACAAAGAGATGAGGAAGCTCAGATTTCACTGGTAGCTTGGGTTTGGGAATCATATGGAGAACAAAAGCTTTTTGATGTTGTCGACAAAAAGTTGTGCATGAACTTCAACCAGAATCAAATGGAGTCTTTGATGATTGTTGGATTGTGGTGTGCTCATCCTGATCAAAATCTAAGACCACCTATAAGACGAGCTATGCAGGTACTTAATTTCGAGTCACCATTGCCAATTCTTCCTTCCAAGATGCCTATTCCCAAGTACGATGTGCCCACTGCCCCTGCCGTAAGCTTAAGTTCAGGTCAGTCTTGCATGTCCTTAACTGTACCTCGTTAAATTGTTTTAATAAATTAGCTCACTACAACAATTTATACGAAAGTTGTAGTACCAAACTTTTGTGATTAAGAATTGGCAATAATTTATAAAACCTTACCCATAGTCGCTCTTTTTTGTCATTTCAAACCTTTCAAGGATTTGTTAATTACTAGCATGGTATCAAAGTTTAAATTCTTCCAAGGATTGTATTTAATTCCCTCCATCTGATTATAGTTGAATTTTTTATTTGATATTTGTATTTATTGTGTGTTTGAATTTGGATTTGGAGCTCATGCAAAACCATTCCATGTGCTACTTGTAAAGCTATGTTATAGCATTTTGGCTAGTCCAAACGAGACATATTAACTGCTCTCCGTTAAGAAAATCTCAAGGCTTCTCTTTCGGTGGCCCTAAATCATTTGTTTTTCTTTCTTTGTAATATGAAGAACCTTACTCGTCAAAGAAGACTACAGCGACATCCGGATAATTACAAAGTGATAATTTTGTATAACAATTAAAAAAAAAAATACATTTCTTTGGTAAAAATAATCATAAATCAAAATAATATAAATAAAAACCTGGTGTGTAAAGAAGGGATGCGTATGGGGAAGAAAAGCACCGAAAGATGCGGATAGTTTGGCAATAGAGCTTCAAAGTTAAGCACTTGAATTGGCTGCTTTATTGAAGGCCTGAGTTTTCTCATCCTCACCTTTGCTTTCCCTTCGAAATTTATCATCCATTTTCTCATCAACCCCATCATTATCTTCTTCATCCCCGCGTTTCCTTCCTCTAACAAAGCCAATAACAAACCAAACCAAAACCGACAAGCTGACCACAATACCACCACCAACCCCAAGCCCCAACCCCAGTCCTAGTCTTGTTTTCTTAGAGCCTCTTCTTCTTCTTCTTCTTCTTCTTCGATCACTAGGTGGTGGTACTTGATCAGTTGAACCATCCTCGATTTCCAAGCTTGAACTGAACTCCCAGGAGTAAAGACTATGTATGTTCATTGCCAGTAGCTGTTGAGAACCCAATTGTTACCAACTCAGGTAAATAGAGCCTCAAATCAACTTTATAATCAAGGTTTTGCATCACTGACATTATCTCTAATCCCAGAGAAAACAACACTCAAATTCTGTGTACTGGAATTAATTTATCCAAGCTTCACTTTTTTGTCCATCCATGATATCACTCCACCATGTCAAATTGCTCACGGATATCACAGAATTGATATCCATACCCACATGTTCACCAGGTGGATCCCAAGTGTTCTTAAAGCTATCAAACTCCACTGCTAGAAACGAATTCGAAGGCGCACTAACAGGCTGCTCATCATTGGTACTGAGACCAAAAGATCCTTCTTTAGTGATGTTTGGAATCCTGGAGCCTTGTGGTGCAAGAAAGAAGGCAAGGCCATCTCCATAGGCGCTTCTGTTTTGAGAATCAATTTCAAAGATGAAATGGGCGGAGAAATCTGTGGGATTCCTGGTGGTCCGGTCCCAAAGACGCATGAGCTTGTTATATGTGGCCCGACCAACCGTCCCATTGCTCGAGGCTGGTTGGATACGGTTGCTATCCAGAAAAGCTCTTTCATATGCAATGTTGTCATCATTGCTAGGACTGAAACTGGTGTAGTTGAACGATAATGAGCTTCCAAATGGGATTATCAGACACATGAAAATGGCGATCAGCAGAGAAAAATAGATAGCCATTTTAGTCGAGAAGGATGACTTGAACAAATTTCCATATTTTCTATGTTATATAAGAGCACAAGTATTAAAGAGGTTAGGTAGTCTTAGTCTATTGATCACTGTTTACTTTGTCAACTAAGTAAAAAATAGTGACTGTTTTTGAATCAGCCCATGAAACGTTTGTGGTTGACGAGTGGAAAATGAAATACGTACCATCACTAGGGATGGCAACGAATCGGATCGGGTTTGGCCTTTACCAAACTCGACCCGAAAATTTTGAAGGGTGGTCCAAACCCGACCCATACTTCAAACGGATCGTTACTTTCCATCCCAAATCCAAACCCAATCAGAGAGACTTACCCCGAACCTGACCCGTTGACCCGATTTAATTTTTAACTAAATGATATAATTAATATAAAAAAACTAATATACAAACAAAAAAAGAGATAAATTGGCTATGATTTCCACGATCTTTCTAAAAGAATTTCAAATTCATATAAAAACACTAACAGTTAAGAGTACAAGACTTGGACACTATCTAATAAATTCCTTTAATACACAATTGTAAGTTTAAAATTTTTTTACGTTTGTATATAGATCGGGTTATCAAATCGGATCGGGGTAAAACAACTTGTCCCGAACCCGATTTAAAATTTTTGAGAGTTGCTCCAAATCCGATCTATGCCCCAAATGGGTCACTTCTTTTCACCTCAAACCTGCTCCGAATAGACTAGATTTGGACGGGTTTAGATCAGATCGGGTATTTTTACCATCCCTAACCATCACATTCAAGCAATAGTTAATCTAAAGACGAAATTGGGCTGCTTCATTTTATTAATCATAATTAATAAAGCAGTGATTACCGACTTCTTCCATTGGACCGAGTCCATAATAAAGCAGTGATTAACGACTTCTTCCATTGGACCGAGTTCATAATACCACAATGCATTCTCCCTTATTCGTATTTCATTCCAAATATATATATGATTAATTAATCACATTAATTTATATATCACTTAGTTTGAATTAAATGCAAAATATATAATGTATTGGATGTATATAGATTTTCATTGAAATGACAATTGTACATACAAACTATTGTTAGAATATGGTTATAGGCATTTATGAATACACATTAATTTAAATAAATTCTTATGGGAAGATAGTGAATGTTAAATTGTTAAATTTTAAATGGTTTGAGAGATAAATGGTAATTTTAGGGTGTTTAAATAATGGTAAAGGTTCAATTAACATTTTATTTTTTGTCATGGTTGACTGTTAAAAGTTTATTTAAAGAGAGTAATTAGATGAATTTTTGTAAATTCAGGGATGACAAAGTTATAATTAATTCGAGTTAAAAAAAACAAAATGAAGTTTTTCCAAAACACACGGATGAAACTAAAGATTACACCACAAGCATTTCCTTTTGAGTGGACTAAAACAAGAAATATAACCAAGCATAAAACAATTAATTAAACTTTTCAATGTTAAAACAATTAATCATTCCGAGGGTCATGCAAGAGAGAATTTCTAAATGACGAAATTTCAGAGTAGAACCAAGGCAACCATAAATTAGTCACAGCAAAAGCACGTATCCCTTTAATAAGAAATAAATAAATGTATAAAGAAATCTTTTGTTCATAATTAAAAAATAATGTCATAAAATTAAGATACAACTAAAAACATCAATGTGCTTTAGTTTTGAGAGGGGTTTACGACATGGCTATAACGTCCTATGCGTTGCTAGCATGTTGTTGCATGATATTGCACATTGCTGCATGATGTTGCATATTGCTAGCACATTTTTGCAAATGTTGGCAAAAGTAACATGCTTTTGCCAAAAAAATAAGTAATTTTATGTAACAATGGAGAATAAGTTACTTTATATGACAAAGAAGAATATGTTACTTTAACTTAAAAACATCTAATATATAATACATGCTGCTTTGCATCCAATGATCATAGCTAACATAAGTGCAGTTTAGCTGAGGATATGGTGTGGTGAGGGTTGGTCACGAGCAAGGTTTGATGGAACCCACCCCGCCTTTCCCTTTACGGGGCTTAGGTGCCCGCCTGGCACCCCACGGAATCCCTCTAGATTCTATTCTATTACATTCAACCAGGAATCCGAGGAGCAAAGCCTAGAACTGAAAATCATCAGAATTCAGATAACCTTAAAATTTATTAAAATTTGTTTTCTATAGTTTAAATTTCTTTAAAAATTTCAGCAGTATTTCCTCTGTTTTTCGAGATTACCAAAGTTTACAAAATCAACCTGCAATTCAAAATTTACATTTCTAAAATTTCACACATTTTCTCAACTTCCAATTAAACTTCAGGTCCATTTCAATTGCAATCCCTAACCACAATTTCTAAGAACATAAAATAAAATCAATTTAGTATCAAATTTGAAAATAAAAATTCGTTTACAATCCAGAACTTTATAATCAAAATAATAATTTACATTCGAAAGATATTTACAACCAAAATAAAGTTAATTTATTCTTTTATGCATTGCTACTTATACATTCACATATATTTTATTTCTTCAGCCACTTTCATTCGGATGGAGGGGAACGTGGATCCTGTCGGCTGGAACCTGCACCTGAGGAGGTTTTTAACAAAAATTTATAAAATGTGAGCTACAAAAGCTCAGTGAGTGTGAGGTTTCCTAATTTAAATTATTTTCTAAAAGGGTAACCTCCCTAAAACATTTATAAAAATTTCTATTTCTTACAATTTTCAGAAATATAATTTCATAATCGATATTAACAAAATTTAGATTCAAAATAATAAAATTCAGAACTAGCAGATAAAAATTTATATTAAAAATAGTAATCAATTTTAGAAATTTTCATAAAATTTCATATGTAACAGAATTTCAAAACAGTTTCAGATATAACAGAATTTCATATAATTTCAAAACCACCAATGGATTTCTAGAAGCATACAAATAATAGTCACATGTACTGGGCGGAACGAACCACTATCTCCAGCACTAGTGACAGCCATTAGTGCTTCACGCCCAGCGTCCTTCACACTTTCTGGCATATACAGAAGACATCCCACTAACGCGATGCAGATTAAATCCATAGTGCAAGCGCGAAGTGAAATAATACCCCTCGTGTATATTTGGTGACGTGACTCGACTGACATACTCAATTCCCCCCAGAGTTAGTGACAACCCATCCCAGGACTTACCATACACGCAGGGGTATTCCGATCGGGTCTAAACATATATATATATATATATTTTCAGATACCGTTAATTCCATAACAGATAGTGTAATCCATTGGGGGTTTGAAAATCCAATAACTTATTTATACCATTCATAATAAATTTATTATTTCACTTGCTCATAAAAACCGTATATCATTTTTGAATGGTATATAGTTCACAATTCATTACATATATTTTTCATGCATAAACCATAACACATTCAAATTAAAAATGGAACATTAAAATCACTTATTAGTTTCCATAACAACATGAAATAATTGAATTATTTCACAATCAAAACAACTTTAACATAACATGGTAAAATATAAGTTTGCACTCACTATTTTTGATCACTTGGTGGCTAATCAATCCTCCCCTTTTTAGCTTTCTTTTTGCCAAATTTGAACACCTATAAACCACCATTTTGGGTCCCAAAATTTCATCAATAACAAGACCATTCATAGTTAAACAAAATCACATTTTTATTAAGCAATACTAACAATCCATATTAATCCTTAAACTAATCTTATACTAACCCAATTAACCATTATTTATTCTCATCATTGTAACCCATTCTCCTTCATTTAATTCATAAGCAAAATTCATCAATTTCAACATTTAAAATCCATTCATTCAACCAACAAAAATCATCAATCCAATTAATACATTTAGACACACTAACTCATGGAATAATCCCACCATACATCCAACACTTCCTAATTTCCATTTCTTTCCATTCCATTGGTGTTTATTCAATACCAAACACATTCAAACACTTTAATATCCTATAGAATCACATGAATTAATTAAAATTCAAGGTGCCCTTCAACCTAACAAAAATTAAATTTCATACTAATTCATCCATTTAATTAAAACTCATTCCATCAATTATTCTCATGCCAGTTAATTCATCAACCAAAACCCTTACATACATTAAAATCCAACACCCACACTAGGCACCCGTTCTTGCCATCTACTAACTCCACACACACACACAATCATTCATGTCATTTTTCTTCAATTAAATCACATAAATTTCTACTAATTTAACTAATCTAACATTCAATAAACTTAAATCAATTAAACCCATCAATTATCATCATCATCCATTCAAACCCTAACCTTCAACACACTAACAAAATCCAACCAAACTCATATCATATTCTACTTCAAATCTAAGCTTAAAATCATGATAAACAACCTTCAAATAACTCACAAACAACATCAAATCATCCATCAATCACCATCTCCAACAAAACCCATAAAAACTCATCAAAAACTCTATCAATTTAACTATAAATTCAATCAACTAACTTATCTTGTTTTCTTGATGATTCTTGGAGCTAAGAGGATGAAAAACTTGAGAGAAATCACCCCAAACCAGCAGCTCACTTCTTCCTTCTTCTTCTTCTTCTATGGTTCTCTTTCTCCTCTCTTCTCTCTCTTTTTTTTTTCTTTTCTCGGTTCTGTTTTTGTGTTGGCCGAATTGCTTCTTGTTTGGATTTCATTTGGGCTTCAACTTTATATACTAGGCTCCCTTAATGACCATTTTGCCCTTAATGTTCACCTAAAATACCAAACATATCCTTTAGTCACACTAATCACAATTTCATTGGTCCATTAACTATATAATTATTCATTCAATTATCTTAATCAATTCTAATTAATCTCAACCACAAATTTAGTCAAAAGATGAATATTAGGTGTTAATCCACCATTGGTCCATCAATAATCACATGGATAGTGCTTTTAGAATCGGTTTAATATCATAAAATCTCATTTATACCCTTAACATTAAAAATTAATACAATTCATTCCGAAATAAATTTCAAATTAATTCTATGATCACCCATTCATCAAATTGACTTTACAATACTCTAATTAGATCTCTTAAGACTCAATCCATGACTTCGAAAAAAATTCAAACAGAGTTTAGGTCAACAGTATTCACAATCATGTCCGTAAGGACGTTTTCGTGGGGTAACTTTCGGAACCTTCAGAAACTACCCAAACGGACTCATTTTTTCTCCATTTTAGTTTTATTGAGTCCTACTAACCATTCTAAATATTTTTTATTTTCCGGGTCCGTCACAAAATTTCACTATTCATCAGGTACTATTCATCCGGAGATACTATTCACCTGAAAATATTACTATTCATCTATAAATTCACTGTTAATTATAAAATGAAAGTTTGAGGTCCTACAAGGTTCCAAAAATAGTTAATCGCTAATCAACCAGCAGTATAGCGGTTAGCGATTTATCAGTTACTCAATAATTAATCGATGAGTATTGTTTTAAGAGAAACTTATTATTTTTTGAAATTTGAGGATGTAAATTGATATTTTTTTTAACATTTGGGTTAAAACTTAAATATTGTTATAATTTCATCAAACCTCAAGGGTATTTGTGTAATTTTCCATATTATATATATATATATAAATATATATATATATAAACTTACACTAACCCTACACATCATTAGCCTCCTTCTCTCTCTTTTGTCAACCACCATTTTCTCCCCCTCTTGCACTCTCTTTCTTGGTTTCTCCTCTCTCCCTCCTCCCTCGCCAACCTCATCTGCTACTACCTCCTCCTCAATTGCTTTTTCCTCTTCGACCTCCATCAGATGCTCTCATTCGGCCTCCTCATCACCACCCTCTTCCAAATGGACCAAACCATGAGTTAGTCACAATGTTAGCCATCGCTCTTTGTCTTCGACAACATCAACTACAACCCGACCAGGAACACCATCACCATCCGCTCTCCTACCCCCTGTGATTTTTCATTTACTTTTATGTTGATTTTGTTATGTTCATTTTTCATTTTTTATGTTGATTTTTCATTTTTTTTTTCGATCTTTGTAGATATGATTGATGATTTCTAATGATGATATTAAGAGATTTAGATCTATCATTGTTTTTTTTTTTTTTTAATCTTTTTTGGGTTGATGGAGATTGATTTTTTTTGTTGTAAACAATTCAGTCAATTTGGGCCGATTCGACCGATTATTTGGCCCACCAGATTTGGGTCACCAATCTCATCCTTATCAGACCAGTAAGGTGCCGATGAGCACTTTTTCATCAAAAAATCATCGATTTTTGGCAATTTTTAGAACACTGGTTATGGGTTTGAGTGTTGTTTTATGATCAATGTTGCTATTTTTGGCAAAAGCAAAATAATCCAATCGTTTTTGTTTTAAAAAACAAAACAAGCTCCTTAAACAAAAAGCCACCAACTTTCCACAATTCCCCAACTGGGTTCTTTTGCTTTTGCTATTAGAGTTGTTGAAGAAAAACCCAATTCATAGGATTTATGAGTTTGGCTATAGATACTATAAATTAAAGAGTACAACTAACTAATACTAATACTATAAACCAAATTTAAGATAAGAGTTAAATACACAATATTCCCCTTGAGGTTAAGTAAAATACAGGCTCGTGAATATTTTCGTTTTTATAACACGATACCCCTCAGTTAACAGTAAACGTTGGATGCTATTAGGGATGAGAAGGGTAAAATGGTAACTTTATACTTATTTAAAAAATAAAAATAAAAATTTATATTTTATATTTTTTAAAAAGTAATTTTAAAAATTTTTTAAAAATAAAAACAATGGATCTCCACCGACCTTCTTGATGGACAGACAATGAAGATCAAAGGAATTAAAAAATATATGAAATAAGTAAAAAAAAAAAAAAAATCGAAACCATCTTCATTATTTTCATCGTCTCAATCGGAACCATCATCTCCATCATTACAACCAAATCAAAACCATCATCTCCATCATCTTCATCAACATAACCAAACCAAAACTCTCCATCTCCTCTCTCTGTATCCTTTCTTTATTCTCTCTCCCTACCCAAATTTTTGGGTTTCCATTGGACTAGAAACCTAGAAATATCTCGATTTCCATTCAAATGGAAACCCAGAAATTTATGGGTTTCCAGTCGAATGGAAACCTAGAAATTTTCTCGGTTTCCAGTCATCTCCCAATTTCCCATGGAAACCCCATCAATCTCCCAATCTCTCAATCTATCATCAAAAACCATAATCAACCTAACAAACCATCACAAAAAAACCATCATCAATCTCCCAAACCATTATCAAACATCAGACGAACATCATCAATCCAAAATAAAAGAAAAAAAAAAATTAGGGAGAAGGAGAGACGATGATGTCGAGAGGGAGAGAGATGGAGAAGGAAAAGTTCTACAAGCTTAATGGTGGAGAAGGAGAAGGAGAAGTTTTAAGAGCTTGATGTCTGGATGTGTTTGATTGGAGATGAATGGCTTGGGTTTGATTGCAGATGAATATGGGTCTAGATGGCTTTGGTTGGAGGTCGATAGGTAGGGATGCTTGGTGTTCAGATTTTGATTGGGGAGGAAACATTGTTTTTATTTTTATTTTTTTTAAGAAAAAACTTTCTTTTTAATTTTTTTTAATGATGTGTGGACATCATTTTAATTTTTTTAAAGACAATTATTGATATTTTTCTTTAATTTTTTTAATTTTTATTTTTTTTTTCAAATTAATCTCCAACGTCCATCTTAAGATGGACGGTGAAGATGTGATGAAAAAAAATTTTCATTTAATTTTCTAATTCTTCTTTTATTTCTAATTTTTTTTTTCAAATTGATCTCTATCGTCTATTTTAAAATGGACAGCGGAGATCTAATTAAAAAATTATTAAATTTATTTTAAAGTTTTTTCAATTTATTTTTTAAAAAATAAAAATTTTAAAGTTGAGGGCATTTTGGTCATTCTACTGAAATAACCGGTCAAACTTCACCTTTAACATCGGTTGATTGTTAACCGAGGGGTATGGTGTTACAAAAATGAAAATGTTCACACGACTGTATTTAACTTAACCTCAAGGGGATATTGTGTATTTAACTCTTAAGATAATTAATTGTAAAGGTGTTTTAACAACAAAAATTTTTTATTTCCCTAAACTAAAATGTATATAATGCCAACCAGCTTGCAACTCCCCCTTCTAGCTACCCGCTACTCATTGGTGTGAAAATAAGAAAATATAGGAGTGTGAAAATGACAAATGGGTAGTATAAAAATAGATTGTAGACTATAAATTAAAATGATTTTATAGCATCGTGCGGCGACATGTAGCATCGTGTTAGCAACGTGCAACATTGTGCAACAATGAGCAATATTGCGTAGTAATATCTACTTTCAATTTTCAAAAAACAAATTCGCACACAATGACCAAAATATTTATATCGTTAAAATATCTACTCCCAATTTGCCGTTATTATTATGTTTCCTTTAAAAGGAAACTTACAATTTTTATTTTATTTTTCAAAAAACAAATTGACTCAAAATGACTAAAATATTTGTATTGTTAAAATATTTACTCTCAATTTACTCCCACAAAAAATGTTGAAACACATATACTAAGGGGTCGTTCGTTTTTTAATCTGAATATTAAACAGTACTGTTGGAAACTGAAGAATGAATAGTGACTGAAACTTGAAATCTGAATGACATGTTAGTCTTTTTTTTTTTTTTTTCTCCTTACCTTTGAATGTATAGTAATCTTATCTGTTTTTTTAAATTAAAAAGTTTCCAAAAACTCGTAATTTGACATTTATATCATTTTACTATTAGTTTTTATGTAATTTCATTTAATATAATATAAACAATTATAAATTATTTAACAAATACTACAACACTATTATGTATATATTAATAATATTTTTATTCGTAGTTAAAAAATGATTAATTATTATAGTAAAATATTTTTTTTTTCAAAAATTATATATATATAAATAGATTATTATAGTGAAATAAATTAAATTTATATATTTAAATAAAAATAAACAAAATGTTCTTAAGTTGAATTACTATTGCAATAAAATTTGAAATTATAAAGTAATATATATTTTAGTCATTGAAATATTTCATTAATTACATTTAAAATGAATCTATATAATATAAAATTAAGGTAAATTTGGAAAGATGCTATTTTGGGAATGATAAATTTGGAATAATATATTTTAAAAAATTATTAAGTAATTTGACATTCAGATAAAAGTCAAAAATTATAGTTTTTTTCTTTCAGTAAGTTTTGGGTGATTTTAAGTTATTTGACCACTTATAAAAACAAACAAAAATCACTTAATAGGTGTAATTCAAATCCATTAAATAAAAAGTGATAAAAACAAACGATTCTTAAGGAAAAGATAACACCCTACAAAATGACAAGTACCTTTTTTTTTTTTTTTTTTCCATATATGGTGGGATAGAGGGATTACATTAAGATAAAATTACTAAACTTTGTGCATTAAGAAAAAATTGAAACTTAAACTTTAAGAACTCTCGACTTCTTAGGATTTAAAGAATGCTCGACCACTATTAGATAGTAGTGCTCAACCAATACTACCACGAAATGAGAAGTATAGTAGCACTTCCAAACTTCTATTTCGAGGATAAAAACATGATATAAAATGAGGAAATTGCCTATATTGACTTTTCAAAATGGTAGTTTTTATCACAATCAAATTGTTCCTGATTTTATTGGTAATCACATATTTCAGCCTCACTTTTCAATTTATAAAGAATTAAAATGTTATTTTATTTTAATGTTTTATTTAAAAAAATGAAAACTGAAAAAATTAATATATATATATGTATATAATATTAATAATACTATTAAAGAGGTCTCTTAAAACAGTCACTATTTTTTACTTCGTTGACAAAGTAAACAATGATCAATAGACTACCTAACCTCTGTAATGCTTGTGCTCTTTCTTTTTTTTTTTTTTTTTTTTTTTTTTTCTGAAAATATTACTTGTGCTCTTGTATAACATAGAAAATATGGAAATTTGTTCAAGTCATCTTCGTCGACTAAAATGGCTATCTATTTCTCTCTGCTGATCGCCATTTTCATGTGTCTGATAATCCCATTTGGAAGCTCATTATCGTTCAACTACACCAGTTTCAGTCCTAGCAATGATGACAACATTACGTATGAAAGAGCTTTTCTGGATAGCAACCGTATCAACTAGCCTCGAGCAATGGGACGGTGAGTCGGGCCACATATAACATGCCCATGAGTCTTTGGGACCGGGCCACCAGGAATCTCACAGATTTCTCCACCCATTTCATCTTTGAAATTGATTCTCAAACAGAAGCGCCTATGAGATGGCCTTGCCTTCTTTCTTGCACCACAAGGCTTCAGGATTCCAAACATCACTAAAGAAGGATCTTTTGGTCTCAGTACCAATGATGAACAGCCTGTTAGTGCGCCTTCGAATTCGTTTGTAGCAGTGGAGTTTGATATCTTTAAGAACACTTGGGATCCACCTGGTGAACATGTGAGTATCGATATCAATTCTGCGATATCCGTGAGCAATTTGACATGGTGGAGTGATTCATGGATGGACAAAAAAGTGAAGCCTGGATAAATTATAATTCCAGTACACAGAATTTGAATGTTGTTTTCACTGGGATTAGAGATAATGTAACAGCGATGCAACACCTTGATTATAAAGTTGATTTGAGGCTCTATTTACCTGAGTTTGTAATAGTTGGGTTCTCAGCAGCTACTGGCAATCAATCTGCCATACAAAGTCTTTACTCCTGGGAGTTCAGTTCAAGCTTGGAAGTCGAGGATGGTTCAACAGATCAAGCACCACCACCTAGTAATCGAAGAAGAAGAAGGAGAAGAAGAGGCTCTCAGAAGGCTTGGAGTTGGTGGTGGTGTTTTGGTCAGCTTGTTGGTTTTGGTTTGGTTATTGGCTTTGTTAGAGGAAGGAAACGCGGGGATCGAGAAAATAATAATGGGGTTGATGAGAAAATGGATGATAAATTTCAAAGGGAAAGCAAAGGTAAGGATGAGGAAACTCAGGCCTTCAATAAAGCAGCGAATTCAAGTGCTTAACTTCGAAGCTCTATTGCCATCCTATCCGCATCTTTCGGTGCTTTTCTTGCCCATACGCATGATCCCTTCTGTACACATTAAGTTTTTGTTTATATTATTTTGATTTATGATTATTGTTACCAAAGAAATGTTTTTTTTTTTTTAATTGTCATACAAAATTATCATTTTGTAAGTAATGAAAGCAATAGAAAATGAGTTTGTCCAAGATCATCACTGTGCTTATGATTATTTATAAGCCTGATTATTTGTGTTATGAAAGAGTTTTGAGTTCAAAAATATTGTTTTGCGAACGGGTGGGCTTAGGATGTGTCCTGGTCGGCATTGAATTAGGCAAAGAAGGTGCTGGTGGTGGGATAGTTGGTGCCGTGGAGTGAATTGGATTTGATGTAATGGTATATATGTGAGGATTGATCACGGGTGGGACCAAAGTAAAGTAATATCTGGCTGAGGTGAAGACTTTTCATGGGAAGTAATACTAGACAAATCTCGCTTGCATGATGTATGAGACGTTCTCTTGGTGCAATTGGCATAGATGGAACACTCACAGTGGAAGGTCCTAAACCATTATGTTGAGGTGTATCAGACTATCAGTAATACCATGAGATGCAAATAATGGTTTGAGTTTTTCATACTTTCCTCCTCTATCACTATATTGAAACGATATGAGTTCAACAAGAGATTTAAGTCTAAACAATACTTAAGACATCAGATTTATATTTCAATGCATAAAACAATACATATTTTGCTAGATAATCCATAAAAATTATATTATAAATGAAAGCCCTCAATAAATTCGAAAAGGGAAGGGTCCCCAAACATTGGAATGTAAAAGATCTAAAAGGGCCCCGACTAGTAAGAGTGGGCACGCCAAAAGGAAATTTATGACTTTTGTTTTACACTGACAAGACTTGCATGATTTTAATGAAAAATCGGAACACAGAGATGGATAGTGCATCTGCTGAATAAAATGATGAAAGATATACGAGTAAAAGGGTGACCAAGACGCTTATGCCAATCACAAGCTGAGAGTCGAACACCCACAAAAACCATGGGAGGGTTGCTTGAGGATCCATGAGCAGTCTTTGGCCACTCAAAGACATTATCTTTATTCTGTCCTTGGAAGAGATTATCGCCCCCGTTCTCAGATCCTTGAAAGAAAAACAAGTAGGTGAGAATTCAATGGTAGCATTATTAGACTTGCAAAATTGAGAAAGTGAGATCAAGTTTCTTTTCATTGCATGAACACAAGGCACATTTTTAATGAAAAGTCCTATAACGGAGAGGAGAGTTGGGTGGTCCCAATATGTGTAATAGAAAGACCTAGCATAATATCATCAGGGCCTTCATACTCAGAGTGAAGAGACAAATTTTGAAGGTCTTATAGCAACATGGTGAGAAGCACCAGTGTCACGCAACCAGCTAGAGTTCTTATTGCTTGAAGTAGCTGTGCAGTTTGCCATTGGTTCAATTCGATTTGAAGGCTTAAGGCTTGGACACTTCTTAGCTGTATGACCCATTTGTTCACAAAATTAACATTTTATTTGAGAATAATCAGGTCTGCCTGAAAAATTATTCTTACGAGAATTGTTAGGTGATGGTTGTTGGCCCCAGTTTTTATCTCCACTCAAATTTTGATTTGAGCTCTTATTTGGTTTGCCATAGCTTGAACCCATTTTTCTAAGTAAAATGTGCAGCCTTGGGGGATGAATCATGATGAAGTCCTACACGCTTGAGAAGATCTTCAAATGAAATTCGTTGTTCTCGAGCACAAACTGCTGCAGAAATCTCCTTGAACTCATTTTGAAGGAAACGGGGAACCAACTAGAGCAAGTTGATCTGCAATGTTCTTTAAAGACTGCAAAAACTCAATGACAGACTGCTTGCCACGGGTGGTAAGAGAAAGTTTCTCTTTAAGATGCATTACTCTTGATCTCGAGCGGTTGTTGGCATATGCATGGGCCAGTGTTTCCCATGCATCACCAGCTGTTATAGCAGAGGCAACGAATGACATTAAAGGTTCCGATAATAAAGCAAAAATGGCATGAAAAATGAGTTGATCTTGTCTACTTCCGTGATGATATGCTGGATTACTATATTGGCTTGCGTAGGAGCATTACTCAAAGGAAAAATACACCAACTACATGGAAGCTTTAAAATGAATTATCTAAAAGGATTTCATTTGTTTCTGACCACCCAACAAATAAGTTAGAAGTGGAGGCTAATTTATGTGCTAAAGTCTATTTTTCTCAATGTTTGCTTTTGGATCCTAATATCTCACTAACAAAGGCTAGAAAAAAGGATATTGACAATTCGAGATGCTAGAAGCGACAAGCATGGGCGCATATTGTCCTTTAAATCCTAAAAGAAGAAAGCATGAATTAACTAGCCAAGGTATGAATAATTGTTTTTCTATCATATCTTCACACATCAATCTCTTTCACTTGGGTTGATTGTTATTTTGTTTTTCTAAAGTTTCGAAACTGAGGAAACACAAGAATTTGATATGAATATGGAGAGTTGTGATGAAGAACCATGTGAGTTTTAATTGAAAATTTTCTTGATTACATGTTTCCTTATCTTTGTTCATAATGATCAATTTTTTATTTGACATTCTCGTAGGAGAGTATGGACAAATCATATCATCCATGTTGAAATATAATTTACAGTACGTTGTTGAATGGTTATATGAAGATTCACAAAATAGACAGCTAGACAGTTTAATAATGGGGAGTTTCTCTTCTTTTACAATTGAGTATTGAAAATCTTTAATGAAATATTATTTCAGTGAATAAGTTGAACTTTGATTTCTTTATTAGAAATGCAGATTATAAATAGCTAATCTCATAAACCGAGTAAACTTGTATAGAGGTTATAGAATAGAGCAGGTCATGAGCATGTACATTAGTTATAAAACAGAATAGGTGTGAATTTTTGGATTATTTTTAACCCGCACTAGTGTAGAAAACAACAACTAAAAAAGAAAAAGCCAATGGGTTTCCTATTTTATTTTACTAGTGCAAGAGTAGAAAAAAAAAAAACACAGACAGAGATCGAGATTAAAGAGATGAGAAAAAAATAAAAGAAATTAGAACAGTAAATACAGAAAAGAAGGAAATAAAACATTAAAATAAAAAAGAGAAAAAAGAAGTTTAAAAAATATAGAAAAGAACCGGTGAATGAGGGGGGAAAAAGAAATGTAAATTGTTAGAAGAAAACAAGAAACAAATTTTGAAAAGGGACCAGTAAAAGAAAAGAAAAAGAGAGAAAAAGTTAGAAGATGAGAAAGAAAAATAAATAAATATAGGAGAGCTAATCAAATAAAATAATAAATGAGAAAAGAGAAAAGAAACTAAATACAGAATAGAAGATATAGAAATTAAATTAAGAAAAAAAAATTCATAAAATATAATTAAATGTAAATCATCCAAATAAGCACAACAAGGCAAAAATGTGTTAAAACGGTGAAAAAATATTGGAAGATGTATCTAAATGTAAAAAACTGGGCCTTGAATAAATGTCAAATTTGCACAACAATTATCAATATGTCAATACACTTCAAATTCAATGCAGGGCTAGGTGAATCCAAAAGATAAAGACCAACATGAAGATTAAAGTAGGCGTGTTACTTCAAGACAAAATTTGGGACAAATTCAGGTTCAGTCCATGACAAAACAAAAATATTGTTTTTGTCAACTATTTTACAAAAATTCCTTTTTAACCTCTCAAACAAACTAATTTCTTCCTATACCCAAGTTACCCAAATTGCCCCTAGTCAAATATTCTTTCCAAGCTTAGATGAAATGACCAAAACACCCTCAAGCCTCTATAACCACTACTCTCTTCTTCCTACGATTTTTCACACCATATTTCCATCATTTTTTATTCTCTCATCCATATTGTTTGTGCACCAATTCAACATTCTTTGAATCCAAAAAACACATATTCAATCAAGCTTTATTCTCTCTAACAACAACCTCACATTGAAGTTCTTCTCCAAGTTTGAAGGTATGTGATTGTTGTTTATTAGTTTTTAAATTTTTTGTTGATAATGTTTAGGTGAAGGCCTTAAAAGTGATTTATAGTTGTGATTTTATCATATATAAGTGTGATCTGCAAGAAACAAAAGAAAAACATTTTGGGTTACGTTCTGGTATCGAAATCTGGTTTTATGGTGCCATAAAACCAGGAACCGAGTTATATGGGGTCATAAAACCCGAAACCAGGTTATATGGCACCATAAAACTCAAAACCGGGTTATATGGGGTCATAAAACCCGAACTGGGTTTTATGACCCCATATAACTCGGTTTTACCAAAAACCGGGTTATATGGCATCATAAAACCCGGTTTCGGGTTTTATGGTGCCATAAAACCCGGTCCGGGTTTTATGGTGCCATATAACCCGGTTTCGGGTTTTATGGCACCATAAAACCCGGTTTAACCCGAACCTCATTTTTGCAATTTTTTTTTTTCATGGAAAGTTTGGTATTGATATTTAGATTTAATTAGATTTTAATGGATTTGGTTTGGTTTTGGTTTGAAAACTCGGCTTATGGGTTTATTATATATTAAAACTCGATTTTGTTTATGATTTTATTTAATTAATTTAGCAAATAATATTTAAAAAGTATTGAATTAACCTTAAGTAATATAATGTTTTGATAATAATTCAATTAAATTTGAAACGTTTAATAAATATGGTGTTTATTTGTTTTTCGTGCAAAACAATTGGTTATTGAATATTATGTGAGTATGGATGAGACTAATTTATTTCAATTTTATAGAAATGAGTGAAGTGACAATAATAATCAAATGCAACGGAGAGTGGAATGGTAATAACTATGTTGAGGGTGAGACGTTCATGATGGGGGCCCCAAAGAATGTCAATTTTTCTCGGTTGGTGGACTTTGTTTACATAGTGACTAGCATTGATAGAAGAATATGAGACATCCGTTTGCATTATTTACTCCGAGCTAGGGGAATGCCCACAGTTAAGATACCTATCATGACTGATCTTAGTGTCCGGGGTGTGATTTCGGACAACAAAGCTGATTATAGAAAGATTTATGTTAATAAGAATATAAGAGATTCTACAGTTATCAGTCCTACCGTCCCGTCATATACCACAACCTCAATATAAGATGTAAGGCGTGTGGAGACAAATGACGATAGATTTGTAAGTTCGGTTATGGCTGAAGATCAAAATTGTTTTGCTTCTTATAGCGGTAGTAATCAAGTTTCAGCTTCTATCGCTGTATTTACATCCACAGAAAGTCCAATGTGCGACATTGATTATCATAGAAATGATGGTAATGATGAAGATCAGGACACAGATAGTGATTGTGAGGAGACATCGAAAAATGGAGATGATGATGATGAAACTGGAGATGATGATGATGATGGAGAGAATGTGGAGTATCTAGAAGTTAGATTTTCTGGTTCACAATTTGAAACCAACCCTTCACAACCATACTGGATTGTTCTCGATGTAGATGAGTGCGAAATTGAGACTACTTCAACCGCTATGTCGACCTTCATCCAACGTGATACATTATATGAATGTGCATTTTTTATAGTAAACATGAATTGAATGTGGCTGTTGGAAAAAGTGTTCTTAATTCAAGATTTGAACATAAAGTTAGATGTTTGTGCACGGTTCGATATGAGGCCGGGTGCAAGGAATTAACCTGTAACTTTGAGGTTCGAGCAAGATGCAGAAATGGTGGTTCGATGTGGTATGTGTACAAATATGTATCGGAACACACATGTTGTCAGGACGCCTTCGAGGCACATAGGCGGAGTGTGAAGACTGTTGTCATAGTAACATTGTATCAAAAAAAGGTGGGACTTGATAGTATTACCCCTCAAGTTTTGATTACAGAAATGCTGGAGCAATATGGTGTGTAGATTATGTACACTAAAGCTTGGAGGTCTTTACAATATACAAAAAAAACTATCATATGGGAAAGCAGATGAGTCATTTCAACAGCTTCCTCGATACTTTCATATGTTAAAATAAACAAACCCTGGTACAGTGACGGCAATTAGGACGGATGAAAACAACCAGTTCTTGTATTCATTCGTTGCACTTAGAGCCTCAATTGAGGGTTTTCCATCTTACATCAAACCGGTTATTGCTGTTGATGCTACCCATTTGAAAGGTGAATATAAAGGAGTAATTTTTGTAGCTGCAGCCAAAGATGGGGAGGAAATGATTTATCCTATTGCTTTTGGATTTGGCGATGGAGAGTCGGACAGTTCATGGACTTGATTCTTAAGTAAATTGCGAAAGGTTATTGGTGGGACGAAACATTTGCCATCAGATTTGATTATCGTATCCGATCGTTATAAAAGTATTGCGAATGCGATGAGCATCGTTTTTCCTGAAGTCCCACATGTGTTCTGTTCTTCCATTTTTTGCTTGCCTTGATCATGGATAATCCCTCCCTGTAATTTAAAGCAACTCACAATTTTAAATTAGATTTTTAAACTTAATACGTAAGACTATAATGTAAAATAAATACAAAATTTACCTGAACATCACCGAGTCATGGATGTGATGATCCCTCTCTGGTCCTGAGTCATGCATATGGATGGTCGGGTCCTTATCAACAATGTCATGATCCCTCCCTAATCCAGAATCATGGATAGGGTCAACAATGTGAGGATCCCTCCCTGATCCTGAATCATGGATGTGCAGGTCGTGATCCTGGTCCCGGATAGAGCTCTCAGTAGCATCATCATCCATAGGCCCACTAATTTGTAGCCGGTCTTCAACCATGCACAATCTCTTATCCAATTTATGCAACATCTTATTATGTGCTTCTATCATTTTGTTTTGTGATTGCTGCATCCCGGCAATATCCTCCAACAGCTTGAGTATCTTGCCCACATTTGTCTAAGGCACCTACAAAAATAAAAAATATAGAATTATATATAAATAATTTTTATATTTATATATAATTTATATAATTTATATATAAATATATAAATTATATATTTATATATAAATGATATAAATTATAATATACCCCTAATGTAAAATATAAATAAAATAAAATAATAATATCAAATTTGTACTCGAGGGTGAAAGGGTCTAAACGGCGAACTGCTCCCCGGTCGTATATCATGCACACTTTTCATTCTCGACTCTCTCTCTTCATCCTTATCCTCTCCCTCATTCTCCTCCTTCTCTTCCTCTTCCTCCTTCTCATCCTCCCTATTTAATTTATTCTCACTCACTGTCTGCTTATCATCAGCATCACGCTCAACATCATCATCATCATCACCCTCAACTTCATCTTCACCCCCTCCACCACCACATTTCCACACTTTCTCTCCAACCAAATGCTTGGCGTTTAAGGATCTCCAATAATCTATCCCTCTCTCATCATCAGTGGGCACAAGAATCCTCCTCGATGCAATATACTACAATACATGTATATAAATATAGTTAGTATATTACACGCAAAGGTAGTAAACAAATATAAAACAAATTTAGATTAATGTAGACACTTACAGAGTGAAGCTCATTCCTCTAATTATTTGCATCCTTTCTAATCCTCTTATTACAATGCCAATTCCTAAACCTTGGCAAATCCACATCACCCGCTATTCTGTTCCCTATTTTATTATCCAAGTATGGGAACATTTCAACAAACCACCACTATAATGCATATTAAACAAAAACAAATATATATATCATTACAATATATAATGATAATGAGCATATTAAACAATTTTCATTCATATTAAACAATTTTCAACCAATATGCATATTCAAGAAATATATATCTTTACAATATATAATGATAATGAGCATATTAAACAATTTTCATATTAAACAACTTTCAACCAATATACATATTCAAGAAATATATATCATTACAATATATAATGATAATGAGCATATTAAACAATTTTTATATTAAACAATTTTCAACCAATATGCATATTAAACAATTTTCATTCATAATAATAATGAGCATATAGTAAGTGTTGTACTTGAAATGCCCAAACAAACCCATATAGGTTAACCGTCCGTCCGTGAATAAGGCGTTCCTTAATAATCACCTGTCTGAGGTGATGAAGAAGTATACTATATGCCAGTGTACCCCACGGGAATGCATTCCACACTTCTACATCCTCTATCATGACCCATAACGCCTTATCCACCCCTTAGTGCTCATTTAAGCCATAAAATAACTGGAAAGCTATGACTAAATTGGCCAACTTCAAGCTGTCATCAACATCTAAATTCGCCCGTGACTTGATCATAAGAACAATAGCTTTCACTGATGGTGGAATTCCTTTGAAAAGTCGCCATAAAAGACTTTGCTTATCATTTTGTTGTGCCTTTATGGTATTTACATCAATATGCCCAAATCGTAGCCTTGTTACCAATAAAAATTCCTGCTTTCCAAATCCATATGGTCGCCCTCCAATTTCAAACCACATCTCATCAGGGCTAGCACGAGGAATTTCTAACTCTCTAGCAAGAATAGTTACAATCAAATGGCAAACCAACAACTGATTATGAGATATTTCCATAAAATATCTGAATGGGGTCATGCCCAGAAATTGCTTGAGGAGTTCTCTTTTTTCAAGAGCTGCTTTTAGACCAGCAATCTCTTTGAAGCTGCAATGTGTACTCAACGACATCTTCTCTGGAATAACCTATTAACTCCATTTATAATGGACCTGCATCTATACAACACAAATAAAAATAATTTTAATAACATTAATTTAATTCATCTATACAAAACAAAAAAAATAATTGTAATAACATTAATTTAATTGACTATTTACTTTAAAATAACACTTAATTATTATTTTGTCCTATTTTCATTAATTTGTAAATCTAATTTTAATTAACAAATTAAATTAACATATTACAATTACATTACATCAAATTTAAAATTTAATTAATTAATTCTTCTTATTTTTTATATTTCATTTAGTTATTTTATTTTTGTTAATTTTAATTTTTATTAATCACATTTATTTCATATTTTTATTTTTATTATTGGAATAATAGATTACATTTCATTTATTTCTAACTTTATTAAATTTTATAATTTATTTAACTTATTTCAAAAACCAATAATATTTATTTATTTATTAAAATAAAAAAAAATAAAACCGGGTTTAATTGTATTAAACCCGGTTTTCACAAAACCGGGTTTAATGCACCAATTAAACTTGGTTTTAACCCAAAACAGGGTTTAATGGATGCATTAAACCCGGTTTTCACAAACACCGAGTTTAATGCATCCATTACACCCGATGTTTCTAAAAACCGGGTTTAATGCATCCATTAAACCCGGTTTTGGGTTAAAACTAGGTTTAATTGGTGCATTAAACTCGGTTTTGTGCAAAACCCAACCTCATTGTCTTCTTCACACACCCAAACCTCTATTTTCATGTGTTATCCACCAAAATCCAACCAAAACTAATCTAATCTAACCATACTAAACTAATCCAACATCCATAACACAAACAAACTAAATCAACACTAAAAAATTTCACATATAAAACTCAAACTATCAAATGGAGTTTTTGTCACATATCGTCGGCAATGGAGGCAGTGATCACGCTCGCCGGCGGTTGGAGGAGGTCGGCGAAAGTCCGAAATGGTGAGACAAGGCTGGCGATGGGCGGTCGGGCACTACAACAAAACAGCTCATCCATACCGGGCAATGCCCGGTATGGTTGAGTATCCATACCGGGCACGTGCCCGGCATGGAAGCCATCGGTATAAATACTTGAATTATCCGTACCGGGCACGTGACCGGCATGGATAATCATTATCCATGCCGGGCACGTGCCCGGCATGGATATTTTCAGTGTCCATTTCATTTTTCAGTGGCGAATCACAACAACGAAAAGGCTCATCACAATCACTGCAACAACAACAACAACAACCACGGCGAACGGCGCACGGCGAAGAGAACGGCGAACAACAACAACAACAACAACAAACGGCGAACAACAACAACACGGCGAACAACAACAACAACAAACGGCGAACAACAACAACAACAACAAACGGCGAACAACAACAACACGGCGAACAACAACAACAACAACAACAACATGGCGAACAACAACAACAACAACAACAACACGGCGAACAACAACCAGATCTGCGGACGGCGGTGCACGGCGAAGAGAACGGTGAACAGCGCACGGCGAAGAGAACGGCGAACGGCGCACGGCAACAACAACAACAACAACACGGCGAACAAGAAGAAGAAGAAGAAACAGATCTGCGGACGGCGGCGCACGGCGAAGAGAACGGCGAACAACAACCAGATCTGCGGACCGCGGCGCACGGCGAAGAGAACGGCAAGCTCCCGGAGCGGTGACCGGTCGGCGAAGGGGGAGGCACGTCGGCTGTAGGGTTGGGAGGGAGAGGTTGGGAGAGAAAGAGAAAGAGAGAGAAAAGAAAGTTAAAAATGGGGGAAGAAGTGTAAGTGGGAGGGAGATCTAGCAAAAACCCATAATTCCTTACCGGGCGGGTCGCGCCCGGTAAGGAAATTGGGTTATCCTTACCGGACGGGTCGCGCCCGGTAAGGATACTTGGATTAGCCTTACCGGGCGTGATTGGATTATCCTTACCGGGCGGGTTGCGCCCGATAAGGATAATCCCATTATCCTTATCGGGTGCGATCCGCTCGGTAAGGATAATCCTATTATCCTTACCGGGCGGATCGCGACCGATATGGATAATCCGGAATCCAATCCGGGCGTGCCTCGCCCGGTAAGAAATGCGGTTTATCCATACCGGGCGCCACCTGCCCGGTATGGATAACCCGTTTTCTAATTTTTTTTTAAATTTAATCTTAGTATCCATACCGGGCTTTTAATGCCCGGTATGGATACACCGGAATAGTTGCGCTTTTTTGTTGTAGTGGGGTGTGATGGTTGGGTGATTGGTAAGACACTCGCTGTCGGGCGTGAGCGGTCGGGCGATCGACATGGTTGGAGGAGATCGACAAGGTTTGGATGGGTGAAGACGCTCGTCGGCGGTTGGAGGACGTCGGCAAGGTGCGAAACGGTGAGACAAGGCTGGCAATGGGCGGCGGTCGACGGTCTGTCGGAAACCGAGTTGTGATGTAGATATGAAACCGGTTGATTTTGCTTTGGATTTGTTTGTTGACCGAGTTTTGTGCCATGAAATAGATGAGGACAGTTTTGTAATTTCGTGTTGGGCTTTTGTTTTGAATTTTACAAAATCAAGAGTGTATGGTCAACTTTTGACTTAGAGGTAAAATGGGTAACTTGGGTATAGGAATATATTAGTTTGTTTGAGAGGTTAAAATTGAATTTTTATAACTTTGTGGTTATATATGAATTTTCAGTTTTTAGAGTTGTTATTTTGTGGTATTTTTCACACACAAATTTTTTTACTTGACTTTTAGGGGTAGAAGTCCACTAACTATCCTAAAAAATCTTTGCAACATAGCGTATTTATAACGTACATGACTTTTTACTCATGGCTAAAGCTATCATCAAAGGAAGTCTACAATTACAAGAACTTGCATTTGAAATATTTGTTTGTTGCTCATCAATAGAGATATCAATGGGGGTAAATGGGGAGAGAGGTATTTGGGGTGAGTTATCCCATCACCCTTATCCATTTTTTAAATAATTTTGTAATATTTCTCCATTCTTTCCTCATATCCATCCAAATCTCCATTTGGGAGAACCAGGGATTGAGATATTTGGGGGTGGATTCCCCTACACCTACTTTTAAATAATTTCATAAAATTTTAATTGAAGCGCCCCAATCCAGACCGCCACTAGACTCTTATCCGAATGGTACGCTCGAACACCCCAACGAATCCCTCTAGGCCCATCTTGATGGGAAAAAGACATTCGAGGAGCGAACCCTCTTAACTTGAAACTTAACTTTAGCGGAAGCTTAATCTTTTAAACCTTAAAGTTGAAATGGTTTGGGTTGGGTTGATACTATTCATTTGGTCATTTTTAAAACTCAAAACCGGCAATATAACGGCTTCAAATTGGATAAACCAAAACCTGAAAAGCAATTTGGTCACGTCAAACTATAATCATAATCCAACCTAACTTCTCGCAATCAGTTTATCAACATAAACACAAAATTTGAAATCTTCAAAGACAAGATGTAAACATGTACTTTTAAATCTAGCTAGCTTGATTTTTCAAGCACAAAATGGTGCACTTTTACACAACTCAAAAGATATCACTCTTTTTATGCAAAATGTACAAACATATGCAATATACAAAAGCCCCAAAATATGCATATTACATTCTTCAAGAAGCAATTGCCAATACTTGCGCCCACTTGAATACGGAGGAGGTAGGCTTCACTAGTCTTCACCCACACGAGTACCTGAGGAGGTTTTTTATAAACAATTTGAAAAGTGAGCTATAAAGCTAAGTGAGTGCAATAGTTTATAAATTTAATTTTACTTTCTGAAAACTTCCTCCTTAGAAAACTTTTAATGAAAGTTTCCAATTCTTAAAAACATTTAAAACATAAATCTCATTCAATTGCATAGCATTAATATAAACAACTTATAATAAACTTGTAAAGCATAAATCTGAACATACTTAAAATAACTGAACTTTATAAAAGCACCATTCGTAACCCTAATCTCTTGACCACACGGCGACTTAGCTAAGGCCGCAGGTGTGGTAGGTCACAAGACGATGTATCTGATATCCACCGCAACCAACTCTCTGAGACCTCTCAGCAACTACGTGTGGAATTCTGCATCGCTAACCGTAGTGCGAGACCATATCCCACAAAGTAGGGGTGACACACTTACTCATAACTCTAACCACACAGTTAGTGACAGACCCCTTTCCCTAGGCGATCTGCTGGCACCCTACGGTGACCCTCCAGTTAGCCCTTACGCTCAACTAAAGAATCCCCCGCAGAGCTAAGCCATATTCTTTCTCAACATTTACGAAAACAGCGGAAACGAGGGGAAATTTTTCATTTTTATTTTAAAACCTTTACAAAATATTTTATAAAAATTTGGGCAGCATCCCGTCTGTTTTTCGGATTTTGCCACCCTGTAAATAATAAAATTTAACACTTCTAAAATCATAAAAACAATTTCCCCCAAACTACGGAGCCTCAGGCTCTCATTTTTCGACACAATCACAACCACAATTTCATGTTTCAATTTATGAACTGATTATCAATAAAATCATGTCATGCATCAATTTATTTCTAAAACATAACTTAAATCCACAAAATAATATTTACAAAACCATGTGGATCTAACAAAATATTTACATCACTTAACATTAAACCAAAATATAATTGGGAAATCACATTAGCACTGACGCCGCGGTTGTCTAGTGTCGTCCGGGGAAATCCGCAGCTATGGTACCTGTGCCTGGAAGGTTTGTTTAAAAATACAGAAAACGTTTGGGTGAGCTTTAAAAGCCTAGTGAGTGTTATATAGTATCATTTAAAATCATACTTTATAAAAACCTCCCTAAAACATTTTCAAATTGATTTATTTAAAATCAAGTTTCATGCATTAATAGTGTAAAGCACATATTGCACGGTTATCAACTTTATAAAGGGATCTCCTATGGTTGCGGGGTTTTCTATTCAAAATTATTTTTCTTTTCATAAACCGAATATGGTCCGACTCCGCTCGAAGGTGTCCAGCCAACCAATCCGGCTCCCGCCAACCTATAGTGACTCGTACCTCATGGCCCCCTAGTATGGAGCGGAATCCTACATCGCTCTTTCCAGGTCATGCAGCGGAATCCTACATCGCTACAGAGCGGACCCTGTCTCGCTCGGGTAAGCTAGCAAATAATATACCTTTCACGTGCATTGGCCTAATCTCTCAGACATCTGACTGACACGACATCTTGCGGGTATCTCCCGCGGTTAGTTTAGTTAGTGACATACTGACAGTACTCATTCTACCAATGCACGCTTCGGGTACTCAACCCAGACCGTACTCATATGATACTATCATGGGTAAGCCATAGGTTTTATTTTCATATTTTCAATCCATTTCACATATAAGCAATTCAAACATGAAACCATCATTTCATGAAATCACAAAATCATATCATCAGTTACCGTGCCATTTATCATTTAAATCACATTTCATTTTCATCAAATATATCAAAACATGCATGAAACATTCATTCATGATCCAAATCAACGAAAACATTTTAAAATCAGTTTAACACTCACCTTAAGCTAGTAATTCCGAATAGATCTTCGGAAGCCTCAAAAACTGCGCTCTAGCGCTCTCCCCTAGCTCCACCGGATCGCTCGTCACCTACACAACATATATATACGTAAATTTACATTCCCGTCAACCTCCGGAGACTCAAAATCATAAAGATTACATCATCATCTCTAATTGACCATTTTTAGGCGTAATCTCTCCATTTTGATTCCTTAATCAAATCTCCGACTTTTATCAATCCCAATACGCCTAATCAAACTCATTAGGGTCATCCGAACTCTCAACGGACGCCGTATGGGTCAATTTACAAAATTGCCCATTAAACTAGTTTACTCGCGATTTTGATTTCTCTTTGAATCTATGGTATTTTCTTGGTTTTCTAAACTCCTTATCAACCTCAAATACTTATTTTTCAACTTGTTTTCACTCAAAAATAATCAACCAACAAATCACAACAAGACCCATCTCAAATCAACTTATATACCAACAAAAATCATCATTTTCGAACTCAAACAACTCACCCATTTTTCTATCGCGTTGACTTCGTTTTGGGATGGTTTTGGACTGATTTTGGGATGGATCTGAGCTGGGTTTAGGCTGGTTTCCTTCCTCTTTTCTTCCCCTCTCTTCCTCTCTCTCTTTCCCCTTGGTTTCGCCGCGATTCGTCACTGGTTTCACCGCCGATCTGCACGCGTGGAGAGCTATTCTGGCCATGGATCAGCTCCGTTCAGGTCGGGTTTGAGCTGATCTAGGTGCAGGTTGGGTTGGAGCAACTCGTCTCCTCTCTTTTCCGCGTCGATCGGAGCTAGATCGCCGACGGGTTCAGCTCGGTTCCACGTCGATCTGTCACGGGTTTGCTGCAGACTTGGCTTCGGTTCGTGGCGATCTCGACTGGACGACGACGGCAGCAAGGCTGCTCGGAGATGGCGATCGGTCGGCGATCTTCTTCTCTCCCTCTTCTTTCTTTTCTTTCTTCTCTCTTTCTTTTCTTTTCTCTTTTCTTCGAGAGAGAGAGACTGGTTTTGTGTTGATATAAAAGTCAACACACATTTCTTTGGCTTCTGTTTTCCTCCACAACACTCTCAATAATTCCACTTACACCCTAAGACAATTCCATTCTCTTCCCTTAGATTCTTGCTTAATCTTACTACGACCACAATTATTAAAAGTTATCTTCACTTTAGTCCCTTTTTCACACTAAACTTTATTCAATTCCATTTACCATTTAAACTTCCCGTTTAATCTCCAATTGAGTTTAAATCAATTCCTATGGGTTCTCTACGACCTTAAACGTCTCCATAATTCATTTAGGGTCTCTAATTGTTCCTTAGGGACTATTCCAGGGAATCCGTACAATAACAAAAATAGAGGGTTTACAGTTAGTGACTCGTTTCCCCCAACCCTTGCCTTACTAAATGGGATATACGGTACGGATCTGAACTTGATAAACTGGTGGGTACTTATGACATTTGAAAACTTGTTTTTCTCTAATGTTATGCCTTACAAATCTTTATACTTGGTGTAGAAGCACAAAAGCTTTAACTTGAAAGCTTTAAACTTGAGTCCTTAGACTCGTTTCGTTCACTTTACAAATACAATATATGCATTTAAATACAAGAACTTATACATGCAAAAGCATAAAATCTAGCTTATCAATGCAAAAGCATAAAATCACTTTAGAAAACTCTTTGAAAGTGCACTCACCTTAAGCTTGGGCTTAACTCGGATGAGCTTCAGAAGCCCTCTCGTGATCCGGTCAGATGCTCTTCACCTACACAACACATATATACGTAAATTTACGTTCGCGTCTACTTCTGGAAACTCGAAACAATAAAAAAATTACCTGATCCCCATTAAGTGACCCTTTTTAGGCGTAACTCTCCATTTTTTGTTCCTTAATTTAGTCTTTGACTTTTATTAATCCCAATACGCCTAATTAAACTCATTAGGGTCATCCAAACTCTCAACGGATATCATATGGGTTAATTTACAAAATTGCCCTTCGAACTAGTTTAGAGCACGTTTTGTTTTCTCTCTAAATCTTTGATATTTTCTTAGTTTTCTAAACTCCCAATATGCTTAAATCTACTTATTTTTCAACTCATATTTAATCAAAATCAACCAATAACCAAATCATAATAAAATCCATTTCAAACTCAACTTAAATCACCAATAAAAATCATCAACGTGAATCAATTTCGACTTGAATAACTTACCCATTTTTCCTCTCGCGTTGACTTCACTTTGAGACTGATTTCGAGCTGTTTTTGGGCGTGGAACAACTGGCTTTTCTTCTCACCTTCTTCCCTCACGCGATCCTCTCTCTCGCTGCTAATCTCTCATTCTTCTTCCCCGATCTACCTTTTCTATTCTAATTTCAGCTTCAGCTGCACTCTCCACTAGTTTTGAGCTGAAATCGAGCTCAGTTGAAGCTGAAAATGGCATGGATCGGGTGGGTTTCGTATCAGGTCTTTGTGGTCATCGTGCAGACAGCTCGCCGTCGCCGGTTTTGCTCCGATCGGTCTGGTTTCGCGGCGACAAATTTGGTTTTGGTTTGACAGCTTCGGATCGTGCTTCGCAACTTGTCTATGGCGATTCAAGCTGGTTCTAGGCGACGATGGTGGCTGGATGCAGGTCGGCGCAACTCGAACGAGATGGCAACTCCTCCTCGTTGTCGCCAGCAGCGGTCAAGTCTGATTGGTCTGTTCTGCTCGTGCGTAAGGCCTACTTCTGCTGTCGATCTGCTCAACTTCGGTTCGGGTTCGCAGCTCTCTGTCATCGTCGAGATCTTCTTCTTCTTCTCTTCTTCTTCTTTCTTTCTTCTTTCTTTCTTCTTCTTCTTCTTCTCTTCTCCTTCGCGATTTCGCGATTACTTCAGTCTGATTTTTGTTTTAATTTTTGAAAGTAAACAACCATATTTTTGGCTTCTAATTTCCTCCCCAATAAATCTCAATAATTCCAGTTTCGCCCTAAGAAAATTTCATTCTCCTCCCTTAGTTTTTAGCTTAATATTATTATGACCATAATTTTAAATTTTATCTTCAATTTAGTCTCTTTTTACCTTAAAAATTTTTCAATTTCATTTACTATTTTAATGTCCCGTTTAATCTCCAATTGAGTTTAAATCAATCCCTATGGGTTCTCTATGACTTTAAGTCTTTCCATAAACCATTTAGGGTCTCCAATAATTATTTAGGGACTATAACTGAGGAAATCCATAAAATCAAATTCGAGGGCTTACATTAATACACTTAATTCACAATATTTTAACATACAAAATCCACAATATTATTAAGCAATTATAATCTTTTTGTAGAAGTCATAATACATGATAAATGTTCAAACAATATAAAATCATTACTTATGATAAAATCATTTAAGAGAGGACTTGAAAAAATTATTAAAATAAATTTTGTTATTAAATATAAATGTTTTTTATATTTTTATATTATTAATTGAGAAATGCGGAAAATGGGGAAGGGGTGGCTTCCCCATCCCAACTCTCGTTTGGATTTGGTAACTATAAGTTAGAGGTAATTATATGAACACTCGAATTATAGTTTAATTGCACAAATATAACACTTTTACCAAATATTATATAAACAACTCCTATAATTAGTTGACTTCTATCCAAACAAACCATTAACTAACCTTTGAACTTGAATTTTCTAAAATGTCTTTAGTTGATTCGATCTTATAGTTTACTATTTTTAAATAATTGTTTAAAAATGATATATTAAATAATTTTTTAAAAAAAAATCAAATCAGATGGATGAAAACCCATATAATCAACAAATGGGACCCATCTATCTAAAAAATGGGGCTTATCTTGCTCTTGTCTAATAGAGGTCTGCACTGTTGCAGACCTCCATCCATCTACTCCTCCATGGAAGGAGCAATAAACTCCTTCATTGAAGCAGCAAATCACTCCTTTATTAGAGGAGCGAATCGCTCCTTCATTGCAGGAGCAATTTGCTTCTCCAAAACAGATTGGAGATCGCTCCTTATGAAGTGATTTGCCATGAGGAGCAATCTGCTCCTCATGGCGATGTCTTACATGATGAAGGTCATCTATCGTCAGTCGTCGTAGGCGATGGTAAAAGTTTTTTTCATTTTTTTGACTAATAGTTTCATTTAAAAAATAAAAAATGAAAAGGTCAAATGACTCTTCTATCCTCATACTATTTTGTTCTAACATCTCAATTAAGTTATAACTTAGGGGATGTTTGTACAATTATCCCTAATAACTTATAATTTTTTGAAGTAATTTTTAACAGGGTGTATATCAAAAGGGGTGTACATACAATTTTAATGAAGTGGAAAGATCGCTACTCTTAATACAATGCACATGTCATTGGCCTTGTAGTGAAGTGGAAAAGCCCACAAGGCCAACCCTAGTGTCTTCCAAGGTTCGACACCTCACCTTCAAATAAAAAGATGAGATTTTCTTCCACGTATATGGATTATCTTCCATCCAGATGTAGGTAGCTCTCAACCGTATGGGAGTCACTTATCTGGACCGTACCACTAGGATCCTACCAGTTGGGTCTTAGTTATCATTTGAGCCTATTCCAGTAAAAAAGAAAAAATGCACATGATGGGAGAAACTTATGTCTGATACTTTTACCACATGAGAATGGTGAGACTCTAATCACATTGTGGTATACGTATTACTTGGGATAAATTTCATTTAGTCACTACATTTTAATATTACTCTACCTTTTTAATTACAAATTCATTTATGGCTTACATAATCACTTACATTTGAAAATACGTCTGGTTAATTCCTTTGGCTAGATTTTAACGGTTAATTGTAATTAAAAAAGCATATATATATATATATATATATAGTTTACCCTTGACTTATGTTAGACAATTAAGTTACCCCTTTTCAAAATTAATAAATAATAATAATAATAATAAAAATCTTAGATCCCAACCGTTCATGAAGTTGAGATAGATGATGAAGATTTACTTATACCAAAAACAATAAATTAAAAATGAAATGAAAATTATATATATAAGTAAAATAAAAAATAAAAATAAAAAGGATCGGATGTAGATTCATATTAGATCTTCATTATCCATCAACATTAATAAACAGTGGATATTCAATATAGAGCTCCACCTCCGTAGATAGAGATTTAGAGTGATCTTTATTGGCCTTCCATAATTAAAGATAGAGGTCCAAAATAGGACCTTCTTCGCTAGCGATGCACGATGGAGCTCTTTTGTGCAATATAGATTGGAAAACGAATTAGATCATCAAACAAAGATTTGGTTTAGTGAAACTAGATCGTTGTTTGATGATCTAGTTCCTTTTATTCTAGATCATTGAATAGTTTGTTTCCAGATTGTTTGAAGATCTAGTTCCAACCAGATCGACTATTGATCTAGTTTTCAAATCGATTGTTGATTAGGTTTTCATATTAACAGTTGATCTAGTTCAACAAACTTTTTCATTTTTTAAAGTTTGTTTGATTATTTTAAAAAATTATTTTATTCATTTTGATCTCTACCATCCATTTCAAAAATGGATAGTGGAGATCTTTCCTTTTTTTCTAATTTTAATTTTCTATCTATTTTTTAAAATTTATTTTAAATACTTGTGACCTTCTTCATTTGAAATCCTTTATTATTATTATTATTATTATTATTTAAGTTATAATAGTTTTATTGCAATGATAAAATAATTCTCCCTCTGTTGCGGACTTACGGTTGAGTAAAGTTTGATTAATAGTAGAAACTAAAAATGATGTATTTCTAAAGAGTAATGATTTTTGGTCAATGTTAATATTGTGCTAATATTTTTATGAGAAAAGTTTAAATTTGAGTGATGTATGAAAGAAAGAAAATCTAACAACCTTAATTATTCATTTTTTTAAATGTTGATATGTCACTAGATTGTTAAAAGATTATTAAAAAAAAATATGATAGAGAATCCTTACTCATTTCACAAACATAAAGACCACGCAAGCCACAAATAGATTCACAATTAAAAAGGCATAATAATGTTAAAACATAGGGGAAAAAGTGAGATTTATCCTATTAAATAACTTGCAAAACTTTAAAATTCAATATCTTATTTTTCCAAGGTAAATTATGAGATAAACACGATGGGAGATGTTACCGGTCATGGTTTGTGAGTGCCCTACAATAGACAAATTTAGAATTTTAGAGTTACTTTTTTATAGCACTAACTGCTGTATTGTTTTTTTTAAATGTAATCTACTCAATAATCTACATATATATATATATATATATATATTTTTATCATATTAAATAGATATTGAATAAAAATACTCCTGCATCTCTTGCTCGAACAGACATATTTCAATTCAAAAACAAACCCAGAAGAGAGAAGCTAGATTTAAAAACTGCAATATAAGGAGAGAAAAAAACAAAGATAAAGTAGACTTGAAAGTCAAAACAAAAACAAGAGGAAAAATATACATCTGAGAAATAGAATTAAAAGCCAAAACAAAACAAATTCCATTACACACTAGTCACTTCATTTTCCCTACAAATCTAATAAATTATAGATTTCCATATAAAATAAAATTGTTTCAATGTTGGATGTAAAAATAAGGGGTAATCCCAAAAAACATATTGTAGTTTACAAAAATATCAATTTTTTTATTTTATTTTTGTCCAAAATCTCCTCTAACATTAATAAATTAATATAAAATGTTCATTTTACCCCTATGATTTCATCATCAATCTGTGACCATCAGGGATATTGTCATCATTTCACATGCCTCCAGGTGTATTTTAAGTGTTTTTATTAACGTTAGGAGAGATTTTAGAAAAAAATGAAATTATAGGTGCTAAAATGGATAATTTTGCAAACTATAATAGGTTTTTTGGGATTGTCCTAAAAATAAAATTGTTTCAATGTCCTCACAACACATTAAAAGTTAAAAATATTAAGAAAAATATTAGTCATCTTTTACAACCAAAAATTAAAATTTTGTATTAATATCAACAAAATTATTATGATTTATTTATATATATATATATATATAATCAGGTAAAGATCTAATGATTTTTAATTTTTTTGAATTTTTTATTTAGTCAAAACCAATCAAACAATCTATTTTTCAACTTATGGGTATTTCCATCTTTTCAACACATTGACATGGTTTCCGTCAAAGTTAAAAGACTTAGGTTATCGATAGGTAGCTAAATTATAACAAACCTATAAAATTGACTCTGCATAAGAATATATTTGAACTGAATAGCTATTTGTAATTTATTTTATTTAATAAACTTTATTCAAATAAGATACATTAGGGTATTAATATATTTAAAAAAATTCAATAAAGTCAAACGGTAAGTTAATTGTGTGAGGGACTACTTATGGTCACTTCAAAAAAGTGAAAGACTTATTTAATACTTACGCAAAATATAAGGATCGATTTTTTAGAATTACAATAGTTGCAAATAGCTAGTATTATGAAAAAAGTTTGGAACTTATTTGATAATTGCCATAAATTATATATTACAATTACTTGTCAAATTAATTGTCGGACATTTCCTAACCTATGGAATTTTATAACAAAAGGTGACTATTTTAGATTTTATTAAAAAAAAAATGCAAAATCATAATCTAATCATTGAAGTTCATTAATCGGGTCATCAAAATGTCGTTTTTTTTGCAATACAAATAGTTATGTTTTACCAAACATACAAATAAATTACTATAAAAAAAAAAAACACATACAAATAAATTATTTCAACTTTTTTTGTTAATTTTGGTCATCGTACGTTAATAAAATATAAATAGTGCAAATACCAACAATGGGCTTAAAAAAAATGCATGTATCATTTGTGTCCCCAAAAATTTTATTGATCATTTGTATCCCAAGTCATTAAAATTTGGACAATACTGTCCTTTCAAATAAATAAATATACCAACTTGTCATTTTTTTCCACCTGTCATTATCTTTGACGTCTAGCATTTTCTTTGAAGAAATTTCTGTCTTCTCCATTTGGCACCTCTCATATTCTTCTTCTACATCTTCTTCTCTTTTTCCTTCCTTTTCTTTTCCTTTCGTCTTCTTCTTCCTTCACCTAAAAATGCATTCCAATAGATTCACATATTTGTCGCCACAAATAACGGCAGTACAAACTACTATTACTTATGACAGTTATTAATGTATCATAACTTTAAATCTTAAATACTATAGTTTGATCATTTCTTATTAGTTTAAACTTTTAGATCTGATGGTAACTAACGTGATATCAGAGTTTAGAGGTCTCTAGTTTAAACCATCTCTTCCCCCTTTATCTGAAAATCTTCTCATTACATATGTTATATGGTAAGGAGCATTTAACATGTGTCTGTTATCTGTTACTTGTCCACGTTGCACGTGAGGAGGTGTGTTAACGTATCATAACCTCATGTCTTAAGTACTATAATTAGATTATTTTTCCTATCGGTTTAAATTTTTGGGTCTTGTGGTAACTAATGGTAGTAAAAATTATCGTGAGTCACAACTACATTAGACTCATTTTTAATATGGAAGAAGAAGAAGAATAAGAATAAAGAGGGGGAGAATGAAAAGGAGAAGAAGAAAAGGAGAAGAGAAAATTTATTGAAAAAAAAAATCGATGTTTGATGGTACAAAATGACAAAGTTAGTTTTTAAAAAAAATGATAATTTTGTCCAAAAACAGACCTTTGAGATATAAATGATCAAAACCTTTTGTTTTACAACACAAACATCTCTACCCTTTGTTTTTAAGTCAGTCTTATACTTACCCATATAAATATACATGATATTTACTTATAATTTTTGCAATTTCTCTTTACATTTATTACATAAGTTTTACATTTATACTGTACCATGTGTTCTACGGTACGTAGACTGCGAGGATGACGCGGCAGATTCTGGGGACTGGTTCGAACTCGTCAGGGGCGGCGTTGGACCAGGACGCGCTGTCGTAGGAACCCACGTAGGTGCAGCGCTTCCACATCCAACGGGAGAACCCCAGGATCAGAACGCACTCCAGACCGCATGAAACTGACATGATGGGCAGCTCTGAATGTTGTGTCTTGAGACTTGAAGCGAATAAGAATCAGTGTGACAAGGTTTTAACAGAGACAGAGACAGGTGTTTGTGTGTGTATGCGGGGAGTGACTGACTGAGAGGTTTTTCAGACACGATGCGTTGCTGGATTGATTTTGTTCAAATTTAATATCTAACAACGTGAAGCATTGCCCCTATCTTTTTTTTTTTTTTTAATATTTTTTGTTTTGAGTTTTGCTTAGTTACTTGTTCGGGGTTGTGTCAAGTGAGGGTGGGAAAAAAAAAAAAAAAAAAAAAGAAGGAGAACTTAACCGAACCGAATTGAAACTATGGATTTTTCCCTTATGTTTGGTTTTATTTCCTTTTTTTTTATATAAAAAACCAAAATTTTATTATTTCAGTATAATTTTGGGTTGAAAAAACAGATCCAAATCAAAAACCGAATTGAAAATTGTAAAAAAATATTTAATAGAGTGTAATACTAATTTTTATTAGTACAATAAATTTACGGAAATCACCGAAACAATATTAGAAATCATTAGATTGCATTCAATTGTACTAATAAATACAATATAATACGACTAGCAACCAATTGTCTTGGTTATATTATCATGACAGTAAATTAGTTAACCCTTTCGAATCATGAATTTGCTAACTATGTTTGATTGTATGAAACCTACAGAGCCTTTACAACCTTGGAGCTAGAAAATTCGTACTAGCTGGGCTGGGAAGAATGGGATGCATACTAAGTATTTTGGCACAAAATGCAAGGGGACAATGCTCAGAAGAAGTGAACCAACTTGTAATGCCTTTTAACACCAATGTGAAGACTATGATCAACAATCTCAACGCTGAACTCCCTGGTGCAAGATTCACTTTCATTGATATCGGTCACATGTTTGAAGATCTCCTAACCAACTATAGATCCTACGGTAAGTATATAACAAAATTCTACCATACATTAATAGTGTTTGAGAGTGTTTTCTTTGTTGTGGTTTTACATTTATACCATATAAATATACATGATATTTACTTGTAAGGCAAAGGCTGTAATAGACTTTGACTCTTCGTAGTGACTCCACAAAGTCTCCTCATAAGTCGTTGCACATAATTTTGATTGAGACTTGCATGTGCGTCCTAAATTGCCGTAACTCTGAACCTGCTACCTCAAGTAAAAACCCGATTAATTCGGTCAATAGCAAGAAGTACAGCATCCATTTCCTGGCTTGTTCTACGGACAACGGAAATCCACAATTGCAAGAACTTACATCTGAAATTTGTAAAGATTGCAACTTTGTTCATGCTCCTTATCAGCTTCTTCTTTGTTTTTTTCTCTTTCACAGGCTCAACATCCTTTGACAATATTGCTTTCAATCTCCCCAGTTTTGAACCAAATAGCAATGAAATAAAGTTTGAAGTGGATTTAATTTTTAATTTGTCACATCTAATTTCTTAAAGTATAATAATTATTTAATTTTTAATTTTTAATTTTTTATTATTCTTATGATTTTTATCTGTTTGTAACCAATAAATTGATATAAAAAAAAAAAACACCCTCTTGCATAAAAAATATGTTATGTTATATTTACTTAAGTTTTATTTCTAACAAAAGCTTAATTTCTAATTTAAATATAAAGTTTACATAATTTGATTACTAAACATTATAATATGATCACAAATAAAAAATTAAGCAGATTATCATATGGTAAAATATTATTTCATTTTTTTTATGCTTAATAAGTAATTTTTAATTAGCAAGATTATATATGTACTTAATTAAATACAATATTTATTTTCAGTTTTAGTTATTTTAAAGTTGATGGTGACTATTTAAAAATCAATTAAAAAAAAAAAACTTCATATGATCAGTGTAATTTTAGTTATTTTTAATTTTTATTATCAATTTATTAAAATCTCCCCTTTAATATTAATTTGTACGTCCGTAATATACTTGGCTTTTGTAGTGACTCCTAAGCTTGGCAAAATGGACATGATCTTCAAACGCGATCCGTACCCGCAACAATGCGGTTCGGGTATGGACCCGAACCTCCATTGTAAAGACACTTAAAAGAACCGGGTCTGAAAAAACCCTCAATTTACGGGTAGGATATGGGTCCATTTGCCGGTCTCTATCAGACCCGCTTAATACCCACCCCTTATAAACCTCATACTCATTTTGAAAAACAAACCCCAACCTATTCTGTCTCTCAACTCTCTCGACTCTCTCTCTCTCCAATCTCCATCGCCTCTCCTCCTCGACTGCGATCCATCACTATCGTTCCTCCTCGACTACGACTATCACAGTCGTGTTGTCGCTGACCACTAGAACATCTCCGTTTCTCTCTCTCCATCGTCAACCAACAAATCCCAGGTCTCTCCCCAATCTCCATCGCCGCCATTCTTTCTCAACTGCGATCCATCGCCGCCGTGTTATCGCCGGCCACTAGATCATCCCCACCTCTCTCTCTCTCCATCGCCGACCAACAAAACCCAGGTCTCTCTCCAATCTCTATCGTCGTCGTACCTCTGATCTACTACAACTCTCTCTCTCCATCGCCGTCATGTTATCACCAACAAACATTTTCGTCTTTCTTTTCGTCGCCGACCAACAAAAACATAGACGAAACAGATCTCTCTCTGTTTCTCCAAACTCAGGTCAGTTCCCAGATTCAGCTTTCTCTTTACCTTTTTATTTCCAAGCATCTGAAAAATTATTTTGACTATGATTTGAGTATTTGAAATTAGACAGATTAGTTTTTTGTTTGTTTTTAGTAGGATTTTTGTTGGTTTATTATCTATTTTAGATTTTGTTATCTGAGTTTGTCTTGTTTTATGGTTGTTGTGAACTGGGGTCTTTGTTTACTTCGCTTTATTGTTGTAATTTGGTTTTGGATTAGTTTATTTAGTTTATTTATTTTAAATGTTCACAACATGTAGTAGCAGTAATTTGAGAGCTTTAACTAATATGGTGTTACAATTGCTGCATCATTTGCACTAAATAGAATCCTTTGTGTATTAACTTGAGCTAAGAGTTGACAGACACTAGGTTGGTGCAAAGATGATTGCAAGATTCTATACTTCTTGCTTGTTGCTATCTTCACTTCTGTTCTGCCTCTTTTTCGAGCACTTGTAGAAGTGATTTGCTTAGATTGGTTGATAGAAGGTTTAGTGAATAAGGGCCTATTTTGTTCAAGTTTTTATATTATTGGTGTGTGATTTTTTTGTACTTTGTAAAAGACGGTATGAGTAATGTGAACAAAATGAAATATATATATATATATATATATCTAGTTTTAATTGTTTTTATTGTGATTTTGTTTTTATATATTGTCACACATAAGCTGAATGCATGTTGTTTTGGGTATAATCCAAGTATAGTACCTTTATTTAATGCTAAATGGGTGAATAGTATATAGTTGGAAACCAGTAACTTCGACTTACCTGTATCTGGTGGCAGTAGTTGAAACCTTTGGTATAACAACGCATATACTTTCACCAAAACAAAATAATTTTTTCTTGTTATATTTTTTATTATTAATTGAATTGTTTAAATATATTTGGTAGCCAAACAAGATAACTAGTTGTGGAGAAAATCAAATGAATACTTCGAATAGGGATAATGATACTGAGAATGTTGAATCTAGTGTTCCGAGAGTAGCCAAACGGAAGCGAGGAACATCATTTGTTTGGAGTCACATGTCTAAAGTTGAAGTTGATGGTGTTAGAATGGCTAAATGAAATTTTTGTTGGAAATTATTGAATGCTAGTCAAGGGTCGGGAACATCTAGTTTAAGAAAACATGTCCAAAATTGTCTTAAGGAGCATCTAACTACCATTGAGGAAGCAACTACTTTGTTTGATCCAAGTGTTGGTAGGAAGAAAATAGCTAAAATGATTATCATACGTGAGCTTCCTTTAAGATTTGTAGAGTATACAGGATTTCGGGAAATGATGAGTTATTACTATCCTGGGTTCGAAACTATAAGTAGAAACATGTTGAAAAATGAGATTTTTAAGATATATAATAGTGAGAGGGAGAAGACATTGAAGTTATTAGATAGTTTGGATAGTAGAGTTGCAATTACTACGGATATGTGGACATCAAGCAAAAAAATAGGATATATGGTTGTGACTATGCATTTTATTGCAAATCATGGGTGCTACATAGTCGAATCATGAGATTTATCCGTGTATTGAGTCCACATAGTTGTGAGTCACTTGGTGACGAATTGATGAAGTGTTTGCTTGATTGGAATATAGATAGAAAATTATTTGTAATTACTGTAGATAATTGTTCTACTAATGATTCTATGATTGATAAAATCAAGCATAAATTTTTGGATGGATTGTTGTTAGGTGGAAGGTTGTTTCATATGCGATGTTGTGCGCATATTTTGAATTTGGTGGTGAGAGATGGGTTACAAGTGATTGCTGATGGCATTGAGAAGATTAGAGATAGTGTTTGCTTTTGGACAGCATCACCGAAGAGAATTGAAGCATTTGAATATGCAGCAAATCAATTAAAAATCAAGTATGATAAAAAACTTGTGCTTGATTGTCCTACTAGATGGAATTCCACCTATTTCATGCTTTCTGTGGTCTTGATGTATAAGAATATTTTTGTTCGTGTACAACAACGTGAGTCACAATATAAGTGTTTGCCAGAGGACTCAAAATGGGAATTAACAACAATGATGGTGGAGCATTTGCAACCCTTTTACAAATTAACAGAATGTTTTTCAAGTATTTTTTTTTTTCTAAATGAATAATTAACATTTTAATGCTTATAGCTCTTAATTAATTGTTTTCTAACTTTTTAGATACCAGATACCCAACAGCTAATATGGTGTTTTCGATGATATGTAAAATGAGGAAAACATTGAATGATTGGCTTACTTCTCCTCATATTCTGATTCAAACAACGGCAAGGAGAATGATCACCAAATTTGAAAAGTATTGGAGTGATATACCTAATATAATAGCTATTGCGACATTCTTAGATCCTAGGTCTAAGATGTTGCGAATCGGTTTTCATTTTCAAAAGTTGTATGGTTCCGATGCAAATTGTCAACAAGAAAATATGCTTAAACTTCTAAATGCATTGATAAAAGAGTATGAGGAGAAATATGTGGATGCAACTTTAGTTGAAATTCTCCTCATATTCCAATTCAAACAATCGCAAGGAGAATGATCACCAAATTTGAAAAGTATTGGAGTGATATACCTAATATAATGGCTATTGCGGCATTCTTAGATCCTAGGTCTAAGATGTTGCAAATCGGTTTTCACTTTCAAAAGTTGTATGGCTCCAATGCAAATCGTCAACAAGAAAATGTGCTTGAACTTCTAAAGGCATTGATAAAAGAGTATGAAGAGAAATATGTGGATGCAACTTTAGTTGAACAAGTTGGCGATTCTTCTACTAATGTCCTTGGGGATGAGGATGAAGTTGAATTTGAACAATATAAGCATGACTGTGAAGAAGCTATAGGTTTGAACAAATCAGAGTTAGAGAAATATTTGGATGAAAAAGTTGAAGATAATCATCCTGACTTTGATATTTTGGCATGGTGGAAAGGAAATAAAGGGAAGTATCTGATTTTGGTTAGAATTGCCAAGGACATCATAGCCATTCCTGTGTCTACGGTGGCTTCTGAGTCCGCTTCTAGTACTAAGGGTAGATTCTTGAGCCCACATCATAGGAGATTGCATCCGGACACGTTGGAAGCATTGATGTGTGCACAAAATTGGATATGGGCTCCACTTTGAGGTATGAAAGTAGTTATAAATTTAATTACATTATGTATGTTATTCGTAATCATCAATTTAATTTTTAATTTTTTACTTAATTTGTTCTATTAGGTGGCGTTTCGGAAGAAGAAATATATCATAAACAAGATGAAGAAGAGCCATCATCGTCTTGATTTTATTTTTTATATTTATATTTATATTGTTTTTATTATTTTTGACTGTAAATTTAGGATAAATTTTAACTTTAAATTTTATTTGTTTAATTTTGATTATAACATGTATTTTGTAAAATCTAACAAGATGATTATGGAATAAATTATGTGATATGAAATTAGTTTAATTTGATTTAGTAAAAATTAAAAAAAAAATGTTCAGATCTGATCCGGTCAAATCCGGATCTAACGAGGGTCTGATGAGACCCGCAAAATATGCGGGGTGGGTGTGGAACCATATCCTCAAATTAATTTGAGAGTATGGGTAGGGTCTAGACCCTTAAAAAAATAAGAGGGTCCAATGCGGGTCTGGGCCTAGTGCGGGTCCAGACCCGCATTTTGCCAACCTTAGATAATTATAATTTACCTTCACATATCTTATCAAAAGAATAAGGAAGACAAATATATTAAGGGATAATTCTAATTTTTCCTCAATGTCTGACGTAATCGCTAATTACCTCCGTTGTTTTCCATAAATCTAAAATACCCCTTTCCATTAGTTTTGATCAGAAAATGTTATAAAGATATTTAATAACAATAATTCTAATTTCTCTCCTATCATTTGACATAATCGCTAATTAATCCCGTTTATTTTTCATAAATCTAAAATACACCTCATTGGTTTTGACAGAAAAATGTCAGCAAATGGCAAAAAGACCCATTTATCCTCAAAATATTTAATATAATAATATAAAAAATTATTAAAAAATAATAAAAGAAAAAAATCAAAAGAAAAATTATAAAAAACATTAATCTCCACCATCCGTCTCTATAGTGGATGATAGAGATTAATTTGAAATAAATTTTTAAAAATTTAAAAAAATATATGAATCTAGATCTTCGATTTGAAGATCTACATTCAACCTAGATCTTCAAAGTGAACTAGGTTCTATTTCTCTCCTACAACACACAAAAATGAAAAAAAAAAAAAAAAATAGTCTTCTTCTAGTTAAAGATCTGAAAATAAAGATTGTCGATGATCTGGGTAAACCTAGTTGTATGCCATCATGTTATTAATACTTTTCTTTATTTTTTAATTAAATTTATTTCTATTTAGTTTTATTAAATTTTAATTTTGATCTCTACCATTCATATTAGAGATTGACAGTGAAGATTTTTTTTTTTCAATTTTTTTAAATATTAAATTTTCCTTTTATTAAATATTAATATATATTTTTTTATATTTTATCTTGTTTTGAATGCCTTACCTTTTCACACTAATGGTCAAATCAATATTTTTAACATCAATTTTAATGATAGATTTTTGGCTATTTTCATATACTACAACGATTATTTTATTTATTTCATAAATTAATAAGGGATCTTTAGTGATTTCTGAAAACATTGGGATTTTTTTGGCTATTACTCCAAATTGCAAGGAGAAAGTAAAATTATTTTTTTATATTTTATCTTATTTTGACGGTTTTATCCTTTCACACTAACAGTCAAACCAGGATTTTCAATGTCAACTTTAACGATAGGGGTTTTTTTGGTAATTTCTATATACTATAGGAGTTTTTGATCTATTTTATAAATTAATAAAGGATTTTTAATGATTTTTGAAAATATTGAGGTTTTTGACTATTATATCAAATTATAAGGTAGGAATAGAATTATCCCATAAATTAATAATAAATTTTGTATTCAAAATTTGGATTCTTTAGTCTCTGTGCTAGTGGTGGATCCACATACCATTAGCTTCGCCTTTCTTACACAAAAGAACCAACTTTCTTCCTAAAAAGAAGGTCATCACATGTCTTCTGGTTATCCTAGCTCAGACAGTTCCATCTCTTTGCCTTCTACAAACAAAACCATTCTTTGCTTTCTGCAAACAAAATCATCATGGCTATGGGAGAGCTCTTCCTCTCTGCTTTCCTTAAAGTGTTGTTCGACAGACTGGCTTCTCGTGAGCTGCTGGACTTCTTGCGTCAAGAGGGACTACATGACAAGCTCAAAAAGTTGGAGCACAATCTGAAGATGGTGCAGGCTGTGCTTGATGATGCAAAGGAGAAACAACTGAGAGATAGGGTTGTGAAGATGTGGTTGGACGATCTCCAAGACTTGGCTTATGATGTGGAGTACATACTGGACGAGTTTGCAACTGAAGCTTTATCAAGGAAGTTAAAGAAGCAACAACAGGCCAGCTCTAGCAAGGTACGAAAGCTCATCCCAGCTCGTTTGAATAACTAGAGTCTAAGTGCTGTCAAGTTTAGTGGTCATATGAGGTCCCAGATCAAACATAAAAGTAGTCGGTTGAAAAAACTCTGTAATCAGAGGATTGATCTTGGATTGCAAGTGAATGTTGGAGTGACATCAACTTCTAGACAGCAGAGACCACCCAGCTCAAGTGTGACACCAGAACCTGCCATCTACAGGAGAGATGAAGATAAAGCCAGACTACTCGAAATGGTGCTGAAGGATGAACCTGATGTTGTTACTGATGTCAACTTTCGAGTAATATCTATCGTTGCAATGGGAGGAGCTGGTAAAACAACACTGGCCCGGGAGGTGTTTAACGATAAGGCTGTGGAATATTTCAACCTTAGAGTGTGGGTTTGTGTTTCTGATGAGTTTGATGTTTTGGGAATCTCAAAAACAATTCTTGAGTCAATCACTTGCTCTCCTTTCAACCTCGAAACTTTGAATGAAGTTCAGGTTCAATTGAAGAATCAAGTAGCAGGGAAGAAATTCTTGCTAGTCTTAGATGATATTTGGAATGAAGATTATGGCTCGTGGCAAATTTTAAAATCTCCCTTTTTAGGTGGAGCAAAGGGAAGTATAATGATTGTGACGACACGTCATGAACATGTTGCGTTAAAGATGGGGCATGACATTGATTGTTATAAGTTGAATCTTTTGTCAAAGGATGATTGTTGGTCCTTGTTCAAGAGACATGCATGTGACAGTGAGGTTATTGTGCAAATCAAGGTCTAGAATCAATTCTTATGAAAGTTGTTGAGAAGTGCCAAGGTTTGCCGCTGGTAGCACAAACTCTCGGTGGACTTCTACAATGTAAGTCAATTTCAGATCGGGAGGATATATTAAATAGCAAAATATGGAATTTATCATATGAAAATGATATTCTTCCAGTCTTAAAACTAAGTTATCATCATCTTCCTTCGTATCTAAAGAGATGTTTTGGTTTTTGTGCAATTTTTCCAAAGGATTACGAATTCGAAAAGAAGGAACTTGTCTTTTTATGGATGACAGAAGATCTGATTCAACAGTCAAAAGACAACAAACAACTTGAAGATATAGGTTGTGAGTACTTTCATGATCTATTGTCAAGGTCATTTTTTCAACGATCAATTACTAATGCTACTAAATTTATAATGCATGACTTTATCAACGATTTAGCTCAATTAGTGTTAGGAGATACATATTTTAGATTGGAGAATTCCTTGAAACTCAATAAGCAATCAAAGAGATTAGAAAGGTCTCGCCATGCATCTTATATTTGTGGTCTCAGTGATCGCAAAGAGAAATTTGACGTTTTTCATGAAGTTAAGCTTACGAGAACATTTTTGCCAATTTTCATTGAGTGTATGTATGAACGGTATAGGCAAAATAATATCTATATAACTAGTTATGTTTTGGATTTGCTACCAAAGTTTAAAAAATTGAGAGCATTATCTTTGAGAAAATATTATATCACTGAGCTACCTAATTCAATAGGAGATTTGAGACATCTACGGTATCTCAATCTTGCCGGCACTATGATTGTAAGTCTACCTAAATCCACAAGCTTGCTATTTAACTTGCAAACTTTGATATTAAGAGATTGTAAACGGCTCAAAACATTGCCTTTTGAGATGAGGAATTTGATTAATCTATGTCATCTTGATATTAAGGGCGTAAATTTGAAGGAGATGTCGACGGGGATGAAAGATTTGAAAAATCTTTGCACATTGTCTAATTTTATTATAGGCAAAAAGAGTGGATGTGATTTGCATGATTTGAAGTATTTAATGTTTCTTAGTGAAGAACTTCGTATTTCAAAATTAGAAAATGCCAATAATTTGTTGAACATAAAAGAGGCAATACTATGTTATAAGGTCGGTTTAATAGTATTGCATTTAGAATGGGGGTCTCAAATTGATGATTTGCGAAACGAGGAAGTAGAACAAACTGTACTTGGCATTCTTCGACCTCATAAAAATCTAAAAGAGCTCTCTCTTAAACTCTTTGGCTGTAGGAGATTTCCATTTTGGGTTGCGGATTCATTATTCTCCAATGTGACAGTAATAAGATTGGAAAACTGTTGGAATTGCATTGTATTGCCGTCACTTGGGTTATTGAGTTCACTGAAAGACCTCACTATCAAAGGAATGCCGAATTTAAAAAGTGTTAGCTCTGAAATCTACGGAGGGGATTGCTCTTTCCAAGATTTGGAGATTCTTTGTCTTGAGGATTTATAAGAATGGAGGTATTGGAATCCCATGGAAGAACACAGGCAGCATGTTGCAAGATTTCCTTGCCTGCGAGTGCTTTCCATTGTAAAATGCTCAAAGCTATCTGGAAAACGACCTAACCATCTTTCTTCACTAGAGAAACTTGTGATTCATGAATGTCAGCAGTTGATCATTTCATTCGCAATTTTTTCAATGCTTTGTGAGTTAGAAATTGACGGATGCAAACGTATGACATGCAGCCGTATGATGGACTATGAGTCATTGAAGTCCATGAATCTTTCACATTGTTCAGAATTCGGAAATTGGTTAAGCCAAGGGTTTCAGAAAGTAGAACATTTGAAGATTGTGGATTGTACAGAACTGATATTGTTGTAACGGAATGTGACTAGTCTTAAGCAGCCACCAAAAGGGTTACAGAGCTTCACGTCCCTTAGAGAGCTTTACATCGAAGGTTGCAATGCTTTGAAATCCTTACCTAAGGGCTTAAAGCACAGCATTGCCCATCTTCAACTCTTGTAGATTAAAGGTTGTGATTCTATTACATCGATCGTAATAGACCATTTACCATTTTCTTTGAAACAGCTCAATATGAAAAATTGCGAGAAGTTGTGGTATTTGGAGGATCAAAAAGAGGATACTTATACTTCTTTGTCATCTTCTTTAACAATCCACATAAAGAGTATTGATAACAGCAACATATCTCTTCTTGAGCACATTTCTATATCCTATTGCTCATATCTTCTATGCATATGTTTGAAAGGTCAGTTTCCTACATCACTCAAAAGCCTGGAGATTATGAATTGCTCAAAGCTCACAATCTTATCCCTAACGAGCCAGTTGCCTGAGGCGCTTAAGGTTCTCAAAATTAAAAGTTGTCAGAAGCTCGAATATATAGTAGATAGGTTTCTTAACAACACATCTCTTAAGTGTATACATTTCTGGTCTTGTAAAAATCTTAAATCTATACCCCATGGCCTACAAAATCTTAGTCATCTAAGTGATTTTCGAATAGCTGGTTGCCTAAGTCTTATTTCCTTTCCAGAAGGAGAGCTTCCTAGAACCAATTTAGATGTTCGTGTTATTGCTACTTGTGAGAAACTTACTGCCCTACCTAATCACCTACTCAACATCAATTCACTTCAAAGTTTATATATTGGACGATGTCCAAGTATCACATCCTTTCTGCAAGAAGGTTTCCCCACCAACGTAACCACTCTTTGGGTTGAAGGTCTCAATATCTATAAGCCACTGGTTGAGTGGGGTTTGCACAACCTCACCTCTCTTGCATTCCTATCAATCAAAGGATGTATAGAAGCAGAGTCTTTCCCACAGGAAGAGATCGACATGATGTTGCCCCCTTCTCTTAAACGTCTGCGGATTGTTAGATTCCCAAAATTAATATATCTATTTTCTAACGGTTTTCAAAACCTCATCTCCCTTGTATATTTAGGGATTGGAGATTGCCCAAAGCTCACATCCTTCCCGGATGTAGGCTTGCCATCCTCACTTTTGGAATTGTGTATCGTCAGTTGTCCTTTGCTAAAAAAGCATTGCAAAAGGAATGAAGGAAAAGAGTGGTCCAAGATAGCTCACATCCCTTATGTTGAGATAGATGGTAAATACATCTATGATCCATAAGAAGAAGACATGAGAAACAAAGAAGGAAGAATTAAATCAACACTTCATTCCATCTTATATTTAATCCCAAGTCTAACAAATCTTTAACACGCCAACTATTATTCAGATTTTAAAGTTATAACTATGTTTACTCAGCTCAAGTCCCCTTCCGCTAAGCTAACATAATTTATTTTTCAACATCTTACAATAAATTGATGTTGGATCACAACTTTGACTGATTACTCCTTATCCTTTGAGAAAAGGGATATGCAATGTTAAGAGTCTCGAAAATGGTAATAATAAGCTCATTTTTATATTTATTTTTGTTGTTATTATTATTATCCTAATGTTTTTATTTTTTTTTCTCTTAAAATGTTTGTTATTGTAATTAGGATGAAATATTACTAATACATGAGTCATCCAACATTTCTCAGTTAGCTAAAATTCCTTAGGCTGAACTGTTACTAAACATTATGCATTCATAATTTATTGTTTTGTTTGTTTCTAGGAAGAAGAAATGATGGAAGGAGAATAAAGAACACTTACAATTTTCATGTAATAGGTAGTGCCAACTGGTGGCCTAGGCAACTAACCCATAAATCTTAGGCCCCAAAGTTTTGCTTTCATAAATATTGGCTATTAAAATTTTATATTATGATATTAAATTATTTATTGAAAGATTATTCATAAAATTTTAATTCTAACTTTTTTTATATTTGTTTCCTATTGATAGCTTACTTTTCAATTGAATAACCTCCCTAACATACACTCCAAAGACTTAAGTTTATTTTATCAAATATTTTAGTTTACTTTCCAATTGAGTAACTTTTGTAATTCTCACAAGATGTCATTCTGTTTCAAATTATATATAGCCAAACAAAATAAGTGTTTTTTTTTTTTTAAAGATGGGGGAGAGGGAATTTAAATTAAAGAAAAAAAAAAAAAAAAAAAACTACCCATACCTTATGCTTTTAAGGACTAGGATGGGACAAAACAAGTTAGCAACCCTCAAAACTCTCCTTTATTTTCTACTGCTTATCAAACTCTCTAAAAAACTTTCATTCACTTTTATCAAATGCCATCAAATAAGAGGGATTATAGTAGGTATATCTCCGAGCTTTATGTTAATTCTTTATTCACTAATAATCTTTATAGTAGATTTGTTTCGTTAAAATATGAATAGCAATGTAAAATTTGACTATACTATGTATTGAAAAAAAGAAAAAAAAACTTGTTAGAAATATTAGAATTTAAAATTTGAGTATTATTTTTAATATGAAAAAAAATAGAGAAAATTACTTTTTTCTATTAAGTATAAATGCCTAATTTTTTTTTTTTTTTTTTTTTGCCTAAGGCCTTATATAGCCTTGAGCCGGCTTTGGTAAAAGTTGTTGGACAAATGCACTTTATCTGTTGTGGCGGGTTTTAGTGACATCCAGGATGATGATAATGAGTGGATTTTGCATACGTGCGGGTTTTGGGTTTGTTAGAGCTCTTGCTGTAGCTCATCTGGTCTGAACAATCGAACTGGAGGTTTTAGCCAACAAATATTCTGATGTATGAATGAATTTCATCCCTAGACAACTGACAATTATAGATTTACTAATGTCTTACAATAATTTACTGTTGTAGGACAAATTTGTAACACTACTCGTTTGTCCTGGACATGACTCATCAAAGTCTGAATCCAGTGCAAAGTGGCTTTTTTTAAGAAAATATAAAGACAATTTCAAGGATCCAGCAAAGGGTAATAACTAATTAGCTCATTTTCTTTTATATATTTGTATATTTCTTTCCATGATAGTTTAATCTTCTGTGTGTGTGTAATTTTTTTTTTTAAGAAAATGATTGTTGCTGTCATTATGATGATTTATGTTATATACTTGAAGAGTTGCTCAAGCTAAAGGTGTGTAAGTGTAAGTACTTATGCCCCTTATTTAGACTTCTATCAAATGTGTTACCAGCATCATTACCTTTCCTTTTTGGGTGGCACTTTTATCTTTCTTTTTGTTTAGGTTGAATCAGAGGAGTTCTGCGATAACAACTAAATTTCATGGCTCAATGATACACTTTGTGAGGAAACTTCTTCAGCGTTTGGCACTGTTCTTACCCCGGACACCTGTGTTCATTTGAAGAGATTGAGCAATAGGAGGAACTATCCCTCCTAGTGTCGTTTGGCTTGCTTGTTTAGTGTCTGGAATTGTTTAGCAAAACTTAAAAACAGTCGCTGCCTAATGCAAACCTGCAGTGAGTAACCTTATTCCCTTATCTGAGCATTAATATGTTCCCCCCAAAATGGCCTTGGTATGAAGAAAGATGGAGGAATTAAATAAGCACTTCATTCCAAGTCTCTAACACACCAACCAGTTATTCAGATTTTAAAACTATGTTTACTCAGCTCAGGTCCCCTTCCATTGAGCTAACATAATTTATTTTCCAACATCTTACAATAATTTGATGCTTTATCACAACTTCGGTACAGTTATCTCCTTTCCTAGATATAACTCTTTAAAAGCTGGACAGAGTGCTCTATTATGAGAAAAGGGAAAATGCAATGTTAAGGGTCCAGAAAAGAGTAATAATAAGCTCCTTTTTATATTTATTTTTGTTGTTATTATTATCCTAATGTTTTTATTATTATTTTTTCTTAAAATGTTTGCTGTTGTCATTAGAATGAAATATGTTCAATACATGAGTTCTCCAACATTTCTAAACTAGCTAAAATTCTCTACACTAAACTATTAGTAAACGTTGTATATTCATAATTTGTTATCTTGTTTATTTCTAAGGGGAAGAAAAAAATGAGAGAAGAACCTTTGTGAACTTCATGTTTTTGTTGAGGAGGGGACTACCTTTGGGAACATTGTATACTTTCGTCACCTAACACAAGCATGGGAACAAGGTACTAGAATAGTTGCTCAAGCCTGTGGTGTGCAAGTGTAAGCTTAATCCACTTATTTAGACGCATCTCACTTGTGTTCCCATCATCATTGCTTTTCTTTTTTTTTGGGTTACATTGCTTACTTTAAATTTCTTTTTTCGTTTTTTATTTAGATGGAATTCGAACATTTCTATAATAAATGGTGACTTTCACAGCAAGCGATGCTCAATGATATGCTTTGTGAGGATCCTTTTTTGGTGTCTGGTTGAGTTCTCAACTTCTTGCCAGACATAGGCTAGCCATCTTACTTTTGCAATTACATATTTGGAAGTATCCATTGCTGAAAGAGCAGTGCAAAAGGGATGAAGGACCAGAGTGGTCCAAGACGACAAATTCATCTAAGATCTAAAGGAAGAATCAATATCATTTGAGAATCAAAGAAACAGGGAAGAATCAGAAACACCTTACTCAATCTTCACCTTAGTCTCGGTATGTCAAATTTTTTAACGCACCAACCATTACTCATATTTTAATGTTTGAACAACCTTCACTATGTCACACATTTTTCTTCCTATTGTTGTTAATATTCTCTTTGCCTGTGACAATCAGTCCGTCTTCAATTGAAATCATCACTCTTATAGTATTGTTACGTTGTTTCTTTTCAGTCCAATTGAAATTTGTTTTTTTGTTTTTTAATTGTGGTGTTCAGATAATTTCAAAACAAAAAAAAAGTTGTAGTGTTCAGATTACAGGCAGATAGCTCAGGAAGCTGGTTGTATCTGCGAGAAGATGGATATTGTAAACTGCAAATCTTTCTAGGAATCAGGTAACCAATAATTGTTTCATTTCATTCTAGGCAGCTGCTACTTACAATTCTCAAGAACTCTTTAATGACATCCTTACTTTGAATAAGTCTTTTGGCTCCTGGACGAAGTATTTGTTTTTTAGTTTTACATGTTCAGTATTTGTACATCTTTTAGTTTATTTTGTATAATACTTTTTACTCTTTCTACAGCTTAATGAGATGACAAGCTAATAGCAGTGCTCACTAATTGCATAAAAGCTGTAATGAAAGGTGAGATGATTAACTCTAGTCTCCTTTTGGTGCACACACAATTCCGGTCTGATTTATCCTTCATATTGCTGTTGTGATAGGAGCATGTCTAATTCCTGAAGTAGCAAAGATGAATTATGTTAAATACATGCTTCCTCCGACATGTGTGAATTAGATCAAATTCTCTCTATTACGCTGCTTTGGTAACATTATATATCCATAGTTTGTTGTGAGTTCTTTTCCGAGAAAAATAAATGATGAGGAGAAAGATTTTGGCTGAACTTCATATATACATTGTAATGGTAATTACCAGCTAAAACAATCACCTAACAAGATACATGGAAAGTAGATTGTGGTGTAACCTTATAACCCTTATTTAAACTGGTATATTGTATGTGTTCCCATTATTGTTGCCTTTCTTTCTTGGGCAGAATGTCTACTGACAATTATTTTTACCATTTTGTTTAGGTTGAATTTGAGGCTCTCTACCATTAACAGTAACTTTCATGGCAAGCAATGCTCAATGATACACTTGAGGAAACTTCTTCGATGTCTGACTATGTTCCTTCTTCAGAATTGGATGATTTCTATGATAGATATTTGTAAACATTTTAGCATTTTTTTATCGTACTGATTACTCTTTTGTCAGCTTAATGAGTTGACAGGCTGATGGCAGAGCTCACTAATTGCGGGAAAGATATCATGGAACATGAGATGATGAAGCTCTAGTCTAGCTTTGACATACACATAAGTCCCGTCTAATTCGTCCTCCACCTTGCTGGTATGAAATGAGTATGTTATAATTTCTTAAGAAGCTAAGATTTTGGCTTGACAACGAGGCCAGAATTTGTATGTGAAAAATGGTAAAAAGAACACTTTCAATTTTCATGTAAAAGGATATTGGACAAGTGCATTTTATCTGTTGCAGTAGGTTTTACGACATCAGGGATAACAACAATATGCGAATATTGGTTTTGTGCAGCTCTCAATGTAACTCATCTAGTCTAGACAATTGAAGTGGACGTTTTAGTTGACAAATATCCTAATGTATGAAGGAACTTCTTCCCTGGACATCTGACATTATTGATTTGTCATAGTCTTACAATAATTTAATGTCGCAGCACAACTTTGAGGAACTCCTCCTTCGTCCTCGACAACATGATTCATCAAAGTCCGGGTCCAGTGCAAAGTGGCTTGCTCTGAGAAAAGAAAAGGCCGTTTTAAGGATCTAGTTAAGGGTACTAATTAATTGGCTCTTTTTTTCTTTTTTGTAGCATGCTTGTATCTCTCCTTTCGTGATAGCCTAATAATGTTTTTTCTTTTAAAGAAAATGGTTGTTGCTGTCACTAGGATGATTTATGTCATATACCCGTGTCCAACATTTGTGAATTACCTAAAATTCTCTGCATTAAATTGGTTTGGAGACATTGTATATTCATAGATTGTTGTTTTTTTCATTAGGAAGAACTGTTGCTAGGAATCATGCTTTTGGTGATGCGGGAACTACCAGTTGAAATATTCGCCTAACGCAAGTATGGGAGCGAGATACCTGAAGAGTTGCTCAAGCCAGAGGTGTGTAAATGTGACCTTATACCCTTATTTAGACTTCTATCATATGAGTTCCCATCATCATTGCCTTTCCTTTTTGGGTAGAATGTCTACTTAAAATATATCTTTCTTTTTGTTCAGGTTGAATCCAAGGATTTCTGTGGTAACCAATAAATTTCATGGCAAACAATGCTGAATGATACGGTTTGCAAGGAAATTTCTTATGTGTCAGGTTCTGCTTTACTCTGGACACCTGCCTTCATTTGATGAGATCCAATACTAGGAGGAACTGTCTCTCAGTTCTCAGAGGTCATTTGGACAAGCATATTTAGAGTATTCTATAAACAACACTCATACCACAAGTTCTTTTTTTTCTGTTAGACAGTGCAATCAACTTGCAGCCAAGGCATTGGCACATATATCAAGTGCATTAAATTATTTTCTGTTTGTATAAGATTTATTAAGGATATCTTATAAGCCAATCCTGTGTTGTTAGGCCATACTTTGAGATTGTTACAACAATTACAATACAACGATGATCAATTCACGTTACAGTATTGAAACAAATCAATACTTGCTTAAAGTATCCGTTTGGTTTGAAGTGCTTCTATAATGATATAAATCATCATCAGATATCTTTTTATGGCGTTCTTGCCTTACCTTTCTACAAGGATTTTTAAGCTGTATTTGTTTGACCTTGTAGTAATGCAATTTTATTTAAAAACATTGATTAAGTGGAAAGAAAAGACATTTTCTTCATATAAACACATTAAATGCAGTCTTTAATCTGAACATTACTATAGGATTATCCCAAATGGTATCAGTTTCACATACCTTGCTTCTGATATTTAAATCTGAAGAGAACTAATGGAACTAAGTCTGCATATGAAATTAAATAGTAAATTGTGTGTATTGCATTCAATGTCAGAAGCTAAACTCAGGCATATGCACATCATATTTGTATGTGATCGCCAACTGTTAAGCTCATTTGGGCTGGGCCTTGATTGATCATATGGGTCCGGGCCTTGTCGAATCAATCTCAAAATTCAACCAGTGACAAGATCGACAATCGCAGCCCAACTTGCTAGCCGCAAAAAATAGTGCCACAAGTTGGAAATTAAAAAATAGTGGTTATGTACACTCCTTTTGTTTGTACACCTAATAGAAAGTTTAAAATTTTTCTAATTTATTTTTAAACCTCACTTAATGCCAAGACTACCATTTTCTCTTAATTTTATTATATATATTTTTGTAAATACACCGCTTCAGTCAACCACAAATAAATTATAATATGTGTTAAAAATAGATCTAGTGTAAATTATTTTATTATCACTTATTAGAAAATTTCTATCTTATTATTTAATTTTTTTTAACACCTTCATTGTCCATCAAACGAAATCTATGCTAAGCAAATAATTTAATACAAATTCCTTCAACCCATTAACTTTTTTTCTTTTTTTAAATTAGAGATTTGTGTATAAAATAATATCTATTTTATTGTTTTACTCTCTTAAACCCTAATTTTTCATTTATATCATAAGACTTGCATGAATGATTACTAGCTAATTTTTAATTAAATTAAAAAGGCATGAATAATTGGAGACTTGCATGAGTTATCAAAGTTCGGCTTTGACGATGAACCCTTTTTAATTTTTATGATTAAAGTCATAAACCCTTTTTGCTCTCTCAAACCCTAATTTTTAATTTATTACATAAAACTTGCATGAATGATTACCAACTAAGCAAGACCTTTATATGATGAATTATGAATATTGATTTAAATCTGTAGTTTTTGGATAATTTGAAATACATCTTTTTGCTTGTTTGTTGATATGATGAAGAAATTAAAAGAAATGAATGACTTTTTTGTTTAGTTTGTGAGAAAATCTTACAAGAGAATAAAAAATGCTGATTTGGTGACTGAATGCTTAATAATATTTTTGATGATTAAATTATGATTATATAAATGATTGAAGACTTTTCAATTTTTAATGGATAAAAGTTAGAGTTTGAATGAGTAACAAAAAGAAAAATTAGGGATTGAAAGAGTAAAAAGGGTTTAAAATATAAATGATATTTTAATTAATAATTGGTGGGTGTACTTATAAAATATTTACTCTTTTAGTAATTTTACTCAAAGGTAATATTTTATAGTTAAAAAAATACTAATTTGGGATGTGCATACAATTTTTGAGAGGTGGAGATATCACCACTCTTTAAAAATGGAAAATCTAGTGGTATAAGACCAGCTCCTAAGTGAAAACCCTTTTATTGGACTATTTTATGACAATGAATTAATGTTTCACACTAATTAACTTATTAACAAGATATTTCATTGTTGAATTTAAATTTTATTGTACGGAGGTAAAAAGATGTATCAAGTTTAATTACACAGTTTTATTAGCTGCCATGGCTTTTAATAGAAACAAAATCTTTGGAAATTCAAAAGGTACTGTCAATATGGAAAATATTGGGCTCTTTGTGATTTTCCATTTCAAAAACAAGCTCAAAATGTTTTCAATTTCAAGGTTTTTCCATTGGTATATGTTCAGTCTATCGGCATATGTAATTCTTTAATTTTTTTAATTAAAGAGTTTATATTTATGTTTTCAAAAAAAAAGTAATTATAAAAGTGTTTATGTTGATTATTTTTACATCACCACAAGTCTACAACAAAACTACAAATAGTGAGTGCAGTGAGTGCCGGCCACACCATCATTAGCTTTATCAACAACAAAAGTAAGAACAAATTAAAAGCTATATGTTGAATTTAGAATGTTACAATGATATGGAAATTATTAATTTAGAATGAGGCATTTTTTGGTAGCTTCTTGTTTACATTACTACAAGTCTATAACAAAACTACAAATAGTGATAGTGTATTTACTTGATGGGTTAAAGAATGAAAATGAGGAATGTAAATGATTGATGATATTTACTTGCTTTAAAATCATTCGGTGATAGGAAAGAAATTGTGGATCCTATAGTGATAAAAAATTCTCAAGCTTAAAATGTATGCCCAAAGGTAGTTGAGATAGATTGGCCTAGTATGTCGATTCATTCATACGAATGTCCCAATGTATGTTTGATTTGTGGAACTTTTACTTTGTTAATTTGTTTTTCTAATTTTCATAGAGAATATTTTGATATTTATCTTGTAAGGAAAAAACTTGGTCTATATCATTTTTATTAAATAGAATTTCTATTTTATAGAAATATATCTTTTTGGTATAAACTTATTAATTCAGGAAGGAAAAACATCCCTTTTCAGTGCATTGATAAACTTCCATGTGTTGCAACAGAAACATTGTTCTGTTACAATAGAATTCACATTCTATTGTAACAACCGGCAGACTGGTTTTGTTAAAAACCTGAGTTTGTTCAACTAACATCATATGATGTCAACACCTATATACTAATAGATTACAGTTATTACAAATCGAATATCATATTAGAAATGAGAACGGGATCATAGTTGCAAACTAAAATGTGTTTTCAGATACACCCAAGAAACGCATAGATTAAAAGTGGATAAATTATAACTATAATTAATTAAATTTTAACTTAAATTATATTCATCTATTTAATACTGTTCAATTCAAAGTTTATATCTATCAATTAACTCTTTTTCTTTTTCTTTTTTAAATTCTTAGATTAAGTGGAAAATAAATGAATAGATGTTGAAAAATCATGATTTAAATAAAAATTTTAAATTGATAGAGTCTGACCGTTTATAATATGATATAGAAATTTATTAACTAATTGAACATTAAATACATTAATTTTAAAAATTAAGCATAAATAATTCAAACTCATTATCTTATTATTAATTATTCTTATAGTTTCATTTTTAAAAATTTATTTTTATAACAATTCTTATAATTTGACCAAATATAAATCGAATCCACACTAGAGTGACTGCACTAGTCTACAAATATAGGAAATAAATACAACAGATAGAACATGCATTTTGATACTAATGACTGAATTTCATGGGCAGAGTTTAGTTGTCCAACCAGGGTCCCATTCTCATTTCTAGCATGATACCCATATCTGTAACTAAACCCAGCTTCACCCATACAATTCAATTGTTTGACATTCATTTTCACGAACCTACCTTCGCTTTCGCTTTTATCTTTGTGGCCCTTATAGTCACCATCATCGCTGCTTTTCTTTTTATTTTTGCCACCATGGCTGCCGCTGTCATCATCATCATCATCACCACCACCATTGTCGTCAGCACCACCACCACCACAACCATTCATGTCACGGTAGGATTCCACATCATGATTCCAATTCCATGCCTTTGAATTCCACGAGACTATTACATTTCAAAACGACATTGTTTGTTAGTGACTTAATTAAAAGAGCAACACCATTGCTATAACGGTACGAAACATAAAGTGCAATAATTTGTCTCACCTGTTACTTCAACAGGAATTTTGTACATGAAACAGTGGAACCCAATTTCCATCCATGCATCGAAAAAAAAAAAGAGAAAAAGAAAACAGAAAGAAAAAAGAACCTAGAAAATAGCGGATCAGAAATCAAGTTGATTGAGTTTAACCATTGTTAAGTTTGGGAGAAAGAAAGCGATAAGGAGGTCATAAATTGTCTTGATGATAATGAATTTATGATGGTCGGGCTCGGAGAAAGAGAGTGGCGGTCTCTGGTGAAACAGATGAGAAGGTTCTAACAAAGTAATTACACGATACATTGTAATTTCATTCCATAGAAGTCAAAAGAAAAAGGCATATACATTTTATTTTATTTTATTTTTTTTAAAGGAATTCATATACTATTGCTTGCTAGCTATAAGAGAAGATAATAACTCCTTTATTTCCAAATTTGTAGATTTTTAAATTCAATTAATGGATGTATTAATAATTTTGGTATGGAAATAACTCCTTTATTTCCAAACTTTTTTCTTTTCTTTTTAATGGTTGGTACAAGTCAACATCAATTGATATCAAGTTTTTGTCAAAATAAATAAATTATGTTCCCAAACTTGTTGAAATAGAAAGAAAACATAGAAATTTATATGAATGACTAATGTAGCTGTAGACTTTTAATGATTAATATGTCTGGTTCTGTTTTACTCTGGACACCTGCCTTCATTTTATGAGATCCAATACTAGGAGGAACTGTCTCTCAGTTCTCAGAGGTCTTTTCGACAAGCATATCTAGAGCATTCTATAAACAACACTCATACCACAACTTCTTTTTTTCTGTTGGACAGTGCAATCAACTTGCAGCCAAGGCATTGGCACATATATCAAGCGCATTAAATTATTTTCTGTTTGTATAAGGTTTATTAAGGATATCTTATAAGCCAATGCTGCATTGTTAGGTCATACTTCGAGATTATTACAACAATTACAATATAATGATGAACGATTCACGTAAGAGTGTTGAAACAAATCAATGTTTCCTTAAAATATCTATTTGGTTTGAAGTGTTTCTATAATGATATAATTCATCATCAGATATCGTTTTATGGCGTTCTTGCCTTCCCTTTCTACAAGCATTTTTAAGCTGTATTTGTTTGACCCTGTAGTAATGCAATTTTATTAAAAAAGGCTGATCAAGTGAAAAGAAAAGACATTTTCTCCAACTAAGCGCATTAAATGCAATTTTTTATCTGAAAATTACTATAGGATTATCCCAAATGGTATCAGTTTCACATACCTTGCTTCTGATATTTAAATCTGAAGAGAACTAATGGAACTAAGTCTGCATATGAAATTAAATAGTAAATTGTGTGTATTGCATGCAATGTCAGAAGCTAAACTCATGCATATGCACATCATATTTGTATGTGATCTCCAACTGCTAAACTTATTTGGGCTGGGCCTTGATTGATCATATGGGTCCGGGCCTTGTCAAATCAATCTCAAAATTCAACCACTGACAAGACAATCGCAGCCCAACTTGCTAGGCGAAAAATATAGTGCCACAGCCACTAATTCTAGAAGTTGGAAATTAAAAAATAGTAGCGATGTTTCTACCCTTTAAAAATGGTATGTACACTCCTTTTGTTTGCACACCTAATAAAAAATTTAAAAATTTTCTAATTTATTTTTAAACCTCATTTAATACCAAGATTACCATTTTCTCTTAATTTTATTGTATATATTTTTGTAAATACATTCCTTCAGTCAACCACAAATAAACTATAATATGTGTTAAAAATAAATCTTGTGTAAATTATTTTGTTATCACTTATTAGAAAATTTCTATCTTATTATTTAATTTTTTTTAACACCTTCATTGTCCATCAAACGAAATCTATGCTAAGCAAATAATTTAATACAAATTCCTTCAACCCATTAACTTTTTTTTCTTTTTTTAAATTAGAGATTTGTGTATAAAATAATATCTATTTTATTGTTTTACTCTCTTAAATCCTAATTTTTCATTTATATCATAAGACTTGCATGAATGATTACTAGCTAATTTTTAATTAAATTAAAAAGGCATGAATAATTGGAGACTTGCATGAATTATCAAAGTTCGGCTTTGACGATGAACCCTTTTAATTTTTATGATTAAAGTTATAAAACCTTTTTGCTCTCTCAAACCCTAATTTTTAATTTATTACATAAAACTTGCATGAATGATTACCAACTAAGCAAGACCTTTATATGATGAATTATGAATATCGATTTAAATATGTAGTTTTTGGATAATTTGAAATACATCTTTTTGCTTGTTTGTTGATATGATGAAGAAATTAAAAGAAATGAATGACTTTTTTGTTTAGTTTGTGAGAAAATCTTACAAGAGAATAAAAATTGCTGATTTGGTGACTGAATGCTTAATAATATTTTTGATGATTAAATTATGATTATATAAATGATTGGAGACTTTTCAATTTTTAATGAATAAAAGTTAGAGTTTTAACGAGTAACAGAAAGAAAAATTAGGGATTAAAAGAGTAAAAAGAGTTTAAAATATAAATGATATTTTAATTAATAATTGGTGGGTGTACTTATAAAATATTTACTCTTTTAGTAATTTTACTCAAAGGTAATATTTTATAGTTAAAAAATTACTAATTTGGGATGTGCATACAATTTTTGAGAGGTGGAGATATCACCACTCTTAAAAAATGGAAAATCTAGTGGTATAAGACCAGCTCCTAAGTGAAAACCATTATATTGGACTATTTAAGACAATGAGTGAAAACCCTTTTATTGGACTATTTTATGACAATGAATTAATGTTTCAAACTAATTAACTTATTAACAAGATATTTCATTGTTGAATTTAAATTTTATTGTACGGAGGTAAAAAGATATATCAAGTTTAATTACATAGTTTTATTAGCTGCCATGGCTTTTATAGAAACAAAATCTTTGGAAATTCAAAAGGTACTGTCAATATGGAAAATATTGGGCTCTTTGTGATTTTCCATTTCAAAAACAAGCTCAAAATCTTTTCAATTTCAAGGTTTTTCCATTGGTATATGTTCAGTCTATCTGCATATGTAATTCTTTAATTTTTTTAATTAAAGAGTTTATATTTATGTTTTCAAAAGAAAAGTAATTATATAAAAGTGTTTATGTTGATTCTTTTATATCACCACAAGTCTACAACAAAACTACAAATAGTGAGTGTAGTGAGTGCCGGCCACACCATCATTAGCTTTATCAACAACAAAAGTAAGAACAAATTAAAAGCTATATGCTGAGAATGAGGAATGTAAATGATTGATGATATTTACTTGCTTTAAAATCATTCGGTAATAGGAAAAAAATTGTGGATCCTGTAGTGGTAAAAAATTCTCAGGCCTAAAATGTAAGCCCAAAGCTAGTTGAGATAGACTGGCCTAGTATATCGATCGATCCATTCGAATGACCCAACATATGTTTGATTTGTGGAACTTTTACTTTGTTAATTTGTTTTCATGATTTTCATAGAGGATATTTCGATATTTATCTTGTAAGGAAAACACTTGGTCTATATCATTTCTATGAAATAGAATTTCTATTTTATAGAAATATATCTTTCGGATAAACTTATTGATTCAGGAAGGAAAAACATGCATTGATAAACTTCCATGTGTTGCAATAGAAACATTGTTTTGTTACAACAGAATTCACATTCCATTGTAACAACTGGCAGCCTAGCTTTGTTAAAAACCTGAGTTTATTCAACTAACATCATATGATGTCAACACCTATATACTAATAGATTACAATTATTACAAATCGAATATCATATTGGAAATGAGAACGGGATCATAGTTGGAAACTAAATGTGTTTCCAGAATACACCCAAGAAATGCATAGATTAAAAGTGGATAAATTATAACTATAATTAATTAAATTTTAACTTAAATTATATTCATCTATTTAATACTGTTCAATTCAAAGTTTATATCTATTAATTAACTCTTTTCCTTTTCCTTTTTCTTTTTTAAATTCTTAGATTAAGTGGAAAATAAATGAATAGATGTTGAAAAATCATGATTTAAATAAAAATTTTAAATTGATAGAGTCTGACCCTTTATAATATGATATAGAAATTTATTAACTAATTAAACATTAAATACATTAATTTTAAAAATTAAGAATACATAATTCAAACTCATTATTTTATTATTAATCATTCTTATAGTTTCATTTTTAAAAATTTATTTTTATAACAATTCTTATAATTTGACCAAATATAAATTGAACCACACAAGAGTGACTACACTAGTCTACACAAATAGGAAATAAATACAACAGATAGAACATGCATTTTGATACTAATAATTGAATTTCATGGGCAGAGTTCAATTGTCCAACTGGGGTCCCATTCTCATTTCCAACATGATACCCGTATCTGTAACTGAACCCAGCTTCACCCATATAATTCAATTGTTTGTCATTCATTTTCGCAAACGTACCTTCACTTTTATCTTTGTGGCCCTTATAGTCACCATCACCTCTGCTTTTCTTTTTATTTTGGCCACCATGGCTGCCACTGTCATCATCATCATCATCATTATCACCACCACTATTGTCGTCATCACCACCACCACCACCACCATTCATGTCACGGTAGGATTCCACATCATGATTCCAATTCCATGCCTTTGGATTCCACGGGACTGCTACATTTCAAAACGACATTGTTTTTTAGTGACTTAATTACAAGAGCAGCACCATTGCTGTAACGGTACGGAACATAAAGTGCAATAATTTGTCTCACCTTTTACTTCAACAGGAATTTTGTACATGAAACAGTGGAACCCAATTTCCATCCATGCATCGAAAAAAAAAAAAAAAGAAAAAGAAAACAGAAAGAAAAAATAACCCAGAAAATAGCGGATCGGAAACCGAGTTGATTGAGTTTAACCATTGTTAAGTTTGGGAGAAAGAAAGCGGTCAAGAGGGCATAAATTGTCTTAATGATAATGAATTTATGATGGTCGGGCTCGGAGAAAGAGAGTGGTGGTCTCTGATGAAACAGATGAGAAGGTGCTAGCAAAGTAAGTACACGATACATTGTAATTTCATTCCACATAAGTCAAAAGAAAAAGGCATATACATTTTATTTATTATTATTATTGTTTTTTAAATGAACTCATATACTATTGCTTGCTAGCTATAAGAGAAGATAATAACTCCTTTATTTCCAGATTTGTAGATTTTTAAACTCAATTAATAGATGTATTAATAATTTTGGTGTGGACATAACTCCTTTATTTCCAAACTTTTTTCTTTACTTTTTAATGGTTGGTACAGGTCAAAATCAATCAATATCAAGTTTTTGTTAAAATAAATAAATTATGTCCCGAACTTGTTGAAATAGAAAGAAAACGTAGAATTTTTATGAATGATTAATGTAGCTGTGGACTTTTAATCCTGTTGTCTTATGGATAAACTTCACGCGGTTTTATCTCTCTAATTCGAAGGTGACATGAAGAAATAAGGAAAATGCAATGAGAAAAATACCCCTCTATTATTGACTTGTTAAATAAGTGATGTGACTGTTATAGAGAAAACATAGAAATTGCGATGAATGATTAATGTTAGTGGTGGAATATTAAGGCTATGGACTTGCAAGTAAACTCCACGCTTTCTTTTTGCCCTTATTTTAAGGCAACATGTTCCCCTTACTTTAAGGCAACATGAAGAAACAAAAAACAATCATGCAATTGAAAAAGTAGCCCTCCATTTGTAATACAGTTTTGTTAATAAGTGATGTGAATATTATTTGTTAACTTTTTCCTTTACTGCTTTCTGCTTTCTGTAAAAGGGGGAAGAAGAAGAACTAATGAATTTTCATTATATAGATTCAAATCAATCATGACAAAATATTAGAACCTTTTACATGTACATATGTTCTCAAAGTTTTTAAGTAGTAGCTGGGTAGTGGTCTAATTGGTTTAACACATTGCCCTATGTGCTAGAGTGCACGGGTTCTATACCCCGTGAGGCCTCCTTCCACCAATAAAATGTATGGGTTACCCCCCAACTCCCTCCCTCCCTCCCCCCCCCCCCCCTTATGTGGGCTCCTCCCCCCCACTTATGTAAATACGCAATACATTGTAATTTCATTTCACATAAGTCAAAAGAAAAAGGCATACACATTTTATTTATTTATTTTAAAGGAACTCATATACTATTGTTTGCTAGCTATAAGAGAAGATAATAACTCCTTTATTTCCAAATTTGTAGATTTTTAAGTTCAATTAATGGATGTATTAATAATTTTGGTGTGGAAATAACTTTTTTATTTCCAAACTTTTTTCTTTTCTTTTTAATGGTTGGTACAAGTTAAGATCAATCAATATCAAGTTTTTGTCAAAATAAATAAATTATGTTCCCAAACTTGTTGAAATAGAAAGAAAACATAAAAAGTTATATGAATGATTAATATAGCTGTGGACTTTTAATCCTGTTGTCTTATAGATAAACTTAACGCGGCTTTATCTCTCTAATTCAAAGGTGACATGAAGAAATAAGGAAAACACAACGATAAAAATACCCCTCTATTATTGACTTATTAAACAAGTGATGTGACTGTTATAGAGAAAACATGGAAATTGCAATGAATGATTAATGTTGGTGGTGGAATATTAAGGCTATTGACCTGCAAGTAAACTCCACACATTTTTTTTCCCTTATTTTAAGGCAACATGAAGAAACAAACGACAATCATGCAATGAAAAAAGTAGCCCTCCATTTGGTAATACATTTTTGTTAACAAGTGATGTGACTATTACTTCTTAACTTTTTCCTTTACTGCTTCCTACTTTCTGTAAAAGGGGAAGAAGAAGAAATAATGAATTTTCATTATATAGATTCAAATCAACCATGACGAAATATTATAACCGTTAACATGTACATATGTTCTCAAAGTTTTAAGTAGTAGCTGGGTAGTGGTCTAATTAGTTTAACACATTGCCCCATGTGCTATAGTGCACGGGTTGTACACCCTATGAGGCTTCTTTCCACCAATAAAATGTATGGGTTATCCCCCACCTTATGTGGGCCCCTTCCATCTCTCCTTCCCACTTATTTATGGGATGTTCCCTCCTGTATGGGAGCTGTTTCCCATCCCACTTGATCTCGATTGATCTTGACTTATACCAACTATTAAAAAGAAAAAAAAAAAAAGTTTTTAAGCAAGTTTTTCTCTTGTCCTTTGCTTTTATTTTTTATTTTTTTCATGTTTCTTAGCCGAAGAATTGTATTACTAATATTCTGAAAAATTAACTTTCTTAATTGTATCCATATATTCTTAAAATATGTTAGATTAAATCTTGAATTTGACGCTATCTTTTTTACACTAATTAATTTTATAGTAATGCTACTCTATTCAAGTTGGTGTCTAAATTTTACCATCAGAATTGCTCATCCTCCTTGGCTTTCTTAGTGGTAAGGTGTACATAATCGCAGGATTTGGCTTCATGTCTATTTCTATTGGAACTAAAAAAAAAAAAAAGAAAAATAAATACCATGAACAAATAGAAACAAAAGTACCTCTTTTCTCTTAAAACAATAATGATACTAATAATAACCTTGGAAGAACGAGTTTCGAGACTACATAGATTCTCTTAATAGCACACTTTGTGAGGAAACTTCTTTAGCGTTTGGCTCTGTTCTTACCTCGGACACCTGTCTTCATTTGAAGAGATTGAGCAATAGGAGGAACTATCCCTCCTAGTGTCGTTTGGCTTGCTTGTTTAGTGTCTGGAATTGTTATCCTTGTTTAGGCAGAACTACTTGCAAAACTTGAAAACAGTCGCTGCCTAATGCAAGCCTGCAGTGAGTAACCTTATTCCCTTATCTGAGCATTAATATGTGGCCCCAGCATCATTCTCGTCTTTTTTGGTACAATGTCTAGCTACCTAATATGTTCCTATTTCAACTTGTTTAGGATGAAACACTTGACTTCTATAAGAAACATCATACTAATTGAGCTAGCCCCCCAAAATGGCCTTGGTATGAAGAAAGATGGAGGAATTAAATAAACACTTCATTCCAAGTCTCTAACGCACCAACCGTTATTCAGATTTTAATGTCATAACTATGTTTACTCAGCTCAGGTCCCCTTTTATTTTCCAACATCTTACAATAATTTGATGCTTTATCACAACTTTGGTAACGTTATCTCATTTCCTATATATAACTCTTTAAAGGCTGGACAGAGTGCTCTATTATGAGAAAAGGGAAAATGCAATGTTAAGGGTCCAGAAAAGAGTAATAATAAGCTCCTTTTTATATTTATTTTTGTTGTTATTATTATCCTAACGTTTTTATTATTGTTTTTTTCTTAAAATGTTTGCTGTTGTCATTAGGATGAAATATGTTCAAATAAATGAGTTCTCCAACATTTCTAAATTAGCTAAAATTCTCTACACTAAACTATTAGTAAACGTTGTATATTCATAATTTGTTACTTTGTTTATTATAAGGTGAAGAAAAAAATGAGAGAAGAACCTTTGTGAACTTAATATTTTTGTTGACGAGGGGACTACCTTTGGGAATATTGTATAATTTTGTCACCTAACATAAGCATGGGAACAAGGTACTAGAATAGTTGCTCAAGCCTGTGGTGTGGTGTGCAAGTGTAAGCTTAATCCACTTATTTAGACCCATATCACTTGTGTTCCCATCATCATTGCTTTTCTTTTTTTTGGCCGTTACATTGTTTTGAAGGTTGGCAAAATGCGGGTCTGGACCCGCACCAGGCCAGACCCGCATTGGACCCTCTCATTTGTTTGAGGGTCTAGACCCTACCCATACCCTCAAATTAATTTGAGAGTATGGTTCGAGACCCTACCCGCATATTTTACGGGTCTCTTCAGACCCTCCTCAAACCCGGAATTGACCGGGTCAGATCTGGATCAACGGGTCAGACCCAGATTTTAATTGGGTTGATCCGATCAAATCGGGTCGACCCGTTTTAAAAAAATTCAAAATTTTTCAAAAAAATATTTATGAACTATAATATCAAGATCCCAACTTGATTTTTGAAGAAAAAAAACAATTTTTTTTTTACTAAATCAAATTAAACTAATTTCATATCACATATCCATTCCATAATCATCTTGTTAGATTTTACAAAATACATGTCATAATCAAAATTAAACAACAAATAAAATTTAAAGTTAAAATTTATCCTTAATTTACATTCAAAAATAACAAAAAAATATAAATATAAATATAAAAAATAAAATCAAGACGATGATAGCTCTTCTTCATCTTGGTTATGATATATTTCTTTTTCTGAAATGTCACCTAATAGAATAAATTAAGTGAAAAATTAAAAATTAAATTGATGATTACGAATAATATATATAATGTAATTAAATTTATAACTACTTTCATACTCTGAAGTGGAGCCCATATATCAAACAAACAAACAAACATCGATCTTCACACCAACAACAACAACAGCAACACCCCGAGTCCTTAAACTAACATAAACAACTCTCAATCAAACAAATAAATATACCATAAACAATCACACGCACCCCCCTCACTCGATTATCCGCCGCCTTCTCCACAACCTAAACCATGAAACACATCATCCAAAACAATTCCTCAATCAAAACAATGGTTCATAGCAGAAGTAGCAGATATAAGCATTTATTCACATAACAAAATGACTAACATACAGTCAAATCAGTTTCATTTCACACTTGTGATATATTGTAATCATAAATCAAAACCACAAAATCAATAGACATGCTGTGCTTGACATAATCTTGTATTCATTTGACCAAAGATGAATAGTAGAACAGAGAATAGTGCAACTAACATCCACAAGCACCGATCTCTAGAAAAGGTTATATACACTGTTGTTATTCACCAACAATATATTATGTGATTGTATTACACCAATAGCACTGGAACTCATCCTCGCCATGATTTACTTTAAAAGTCAAGTTGTAACCTTTATTAAAGTTTTAGATCTAGCATAAAATATAGACACATTGACAGTGCATAAACTAAAAAAAAAGAAGCAACAGTTGACACAAACCAAGATCCAATATGGAGATTGGAAAAAAACAAAACATAAAATACATAGAAAACAAAGCTATGATAATCCATTAACAACAAAATGACCTTAAACAACAGAACGACCCACATTTCAACCACAAAAACCAAGCTTATAAAAAATACATATATACTACCAGCAGACCATACAAAAACCAGAAAAGTAAAGTGACAGATCTCAGCTAACAAATTGCAAGATTGAAGCAAACCCATTTGAGACCCGTTTGAGGAAAACAGAACCAAAACCCCACCAAAACAAACTCGACCGACACAACCACAGGCAGAGAAAGAGAGAGAGGGAAAGGGAAGGGAAGAGAGAGCACCTTAGAGCAAAGGAACGATGGCGATGGAGAGAGAGAGACGCAATAGAGCAGAGATCTGGGTTTTATTGGTCGGCGATGGAGAGAGAGAGAGACGAGGATGTTCTGGTGGCCGACGATAACACGGCGGCGATGGATCGCGGTCGATGAGGAATGACGGCGATGGAGATTGGAGAGAGACCTAGTTTTATTGGTCGACGATGGAGAGAGAGAAACAGAGATCTGGGTTTTGTTGGTCGGCGATGGACAGAGAGAGAAACGGAGATGTTCTGGTGGCCGGCGATAACGCGGCGGCGATGGATCGCGCTCGATGAGGAATGGCGGTGATGGAGATTGGAGAGAGACCTGGGTTTTGTTGGTTGATGATGGAGAGAGAGAAACGGAGATGTTCTGGTGGTCGGTGACAACATTGCGGCGATGGATCGTAGTCGAGGAGGAACGGCGGCGATGGAGCGCAGTCGATGAGGAACAGCGGTAGATGGAGATTGGAGAGAGAGAGAGTCGAGAGAGTTGAGAGACCCGTAGATGGAGAGTTTGGGTTTTTTTTTTTTTAAATGAGGAGAGGGTATTTTGTGGGTCTGATAGAGACCCGCAGATGGACCCATATCCTACCCGTAAATTATGGATTTTTTTAGATCTGGTTCTTTTAAGGGTTTTTATTATGGAGGTTAGGGTTTATACCCGAACCGCATTGTTGCGGGTACGGATAGGGTTTGAAGACCCTATCCATTTTGCCAACCTCTACTTTACTTTAAATTTCTTTTTTTTTATTTAGATGGAATTCGACGATTTCTATATTAAATAGTGACTTTCATAGCAAGCCATGCTCAATGATATGCTTTGTGAGGATCCTTTTTTGGTGTCTGGTTTAGTTCTCAACTTCTTGCCAGACATAGGCTTGCCATCTTACTTTTGCAATTACATATTTGGTAGTATCCTTTGCTGAAAGAGCAATGTAAAAGGGATAAAGGACCAGAGTGGTCCAAGACAACAAATTCATCCAAGATCTAAAGGAAGAATCAATATCATTTGAGAATCAAAGAAACAGGGAAGAATCAGAAACACCTTACTCAATCTTCACCTTAGTCTCGGTATGTCAAATTTTTTAACACGCCAACCATTACTCATATTTTAATGTTTGAACAACGTTCACTATGTCACACATTTTTTTTTCCTATTGTTGTTAACATTCTCTTTGCCTGTGACAATCAGTCCACCTTCAATTGAAATCATCACTCATATCGCATTGTTACATTGTTTCTTTTCAGTCTAATTGAAATTTTTTTTAGTTTTTAAATTGTAGTGTTCAGATAATTTCAAAACAAAAAAAATCGTAGTGTTCAGATTACAGGCAGATAGTTCAGGAAGCTGGTTGTATCTGCGAGAAGATGGATATTGTAAACTACAAACCTTTCTAGGAATCAGGTAACCAATAATGATTTCATTTCATTCTAGGCAGCTACTACTTACAATTCTCAAGAACTCTTTTATGACATCCTTACTTTGAATAAGTCTTTGGCTCCTGGATGAAGTATTTGTTTAATAGTTTTACATGTTCAATATCTGTACATCTTTTAGTTTATTTTGTATAATACTTTTTACTCTTTCTACAGCTTAATGAGATGACAAGATAATAGCAGTGCTCACTAATGGCATAAAAGCTGTAATGAAAGGTGAGATGATGAAACTCTAGTCTCTTTTTGGTGCATACACAAGTCCGGTCTGATTTATCCTCCATTAGGTTGGCAAAATGGACAGGGTCTTCAGACCCTATCCGTACCCGCAACAATGCGGTTTGGGTATAGACCCTAACCTCCATAATAAAAACCCTTGAAAGAACCGGATCTAAAAAAATCCATAATTTACGGGTAAGATATGGGTCCATCTGCGGGTCTCTATCAGACCCGCAAAATACCCTCTCCTCATTTAAAAAAAAAAAACCCAAACTCTCCATCTACAGGTCTCTCAAATCTCTCAACTCTCTCTCTCTCCAATCTCCATCTGCCTCCGTTCCTCCTCGACTGCGCTCCATCGCCGCCGTTCTTCCTCGACTACGATCCATCGCTACCGTGTTGTCGCCGACCACCAGAACATCTCCGTTTCTCTCTCTCCATCATCAACCAACAAAACCCAGGTCTCTCTCCAATCTCCATCGCCGCCATTCCTCATCGAGCGCGATCCATCGCCGCCGCGTTATCGCCGACCACCAGAACATCCCCGTTTCTCTCTCTGTCCATCGCCGACCAACAAAACCCAGATCTCTGTTTCTCTCTCTCCATCGTCGACCAACAAAACTAGGTCTCTCTCCAATCTCCATCGCCGCCATTCCTTATCGACCGCGATCCATCGCCGCCGTGTTATCGTCGGCCACCAGAACATCCTCGTCTCTCTCTCTCTCTATCGCCGACCAATAAAACCCAGATCTCTGCTCTATTGCGCCTCTCTCTCTCCATCGTCGTCGTTCCTTTGCTCTAAGGTGCTCTCTCTTCCCTTCCCTTTCCCTCTCTCTCTTTCTCTGCCTGTGGTTGTGTCGGTCGAGTTTGTTTTGGTGGGGTTTTGGTTCTGTTTTCCTCAAACGGGTCTCAAATGGGTTTGCTTCAATCTTGCAATTTGTTAGCTGAGATCTGTCACTTTACTTTTCTGGTTTTTGTATGGTCTGCTGGTAGTATATATGTATTTTTTATAAGCTTGGTTTTTGTGGTTGAAATGTGGGTCGTTCTGTTGTTGAAGGTCATTTTGTTGTTAATGGATTATCATAGCTTTGTTTTCTATGTATTTTATGTTTTGTGTTTTTCCAATCTCCATATTGGATCTTGGTTTGTGTTAACTGTTGCTTCTTTTTTTTTTTCAGTTTATGCACTGTCAATGTGTCTATATTTTATGCTAGATCTAAAACTTTAATAAAGGTTACAACTTGACTTTTAAAGTAAATCATGGCGAGGATGAGTTCCAGTGCTATTGGTGTAATACAATCACATAATTTATTGTTGGTGAATAACAACAGTGTATATAACCTTTTCTAGAGATCGGTGCTTGTGGATGTTAGTTGCACTGTTCTCTGTTCTCCTATTCATCTTTGGTCAAATGAATACAAGATTATGTCAAGCACAGCATGTCTATTGATTTTGTGGTTTTGATTTATGATTACAATATATCACAAGTGTGAAATGGAACTGATTTGACTGTATGTTAGTCATTTTGTTATGTGAATAAATGCTTATATCTGCTACTTCTGCTATGAACCATTGTTTTGATTGAGGAATTGTTTTGGATGATGTGTTTCATGGTTTAGGTTGTGGAGAAGGCGGCGGATAATCGAGTGAGGGGGGTGCGTGTGATTGTTTATGGTATATTTATTTGTTTGATTGAGAGTTGTTTATGTTAGTTTAAGGACTCGGGGTGTTGCTGTTGTTGTTGTTGGTTTGAAGATCGATGTTTGTTTGTTTGTTTGATATATGGGCTCCACTTCAGAGTATGAAAGTAGTTATAAATTTAATTACATTATATATATTATTCGTAATCATCAATTTAATTTTTAATTTTTCACTTAATTTATTCTATTAGGTGACGTTCCGGAAAAAGAAATATATCATAAACAAGATGAAGAAGAGCTATCATCGTCTTGATTTTATTTTTTATATTTATATTTATATTTTTTTGTTATTTTTGAATGTAAATTAAGGATAAATTTTAACTTTAAATTTTATTTGTTGTTTAATTTTGATTATAACATGTATTTTGTAAAATCTAACAAGATGATTATGGAATGGATATGTGATATGAAATTAGTTTAATTTGATTTAGTAAAAAAAAAAATTGTTTTTTTTCTTCAAAAATCAAGTTGGGATCTTGATATTATAGTTCATAAATATTTTTTTTGAAAAATTTTGAATTTTTTAAAACGGGTCGACCAGATTTGATTGGATCATCCCCAATTAAAATCTGGGTCTGACCCGTTGATCCGGATCTGACCCGGTCAATTCCGGGTTTGAGGAGGGTCTGAAGAGACCCGTAAAATATGCGGGTAGGGTCTGAAACCATACCCTCAAAATTAATTTGAGGGTATGGATAGGGTCCAGACCCGCATTTTGCCAACCTCCGCCTGTGGCACTATATTTTTCGCCTAGCAAGTTGGGCTACGATTGTCTTGTCATTGGTTGAATTTTGAGATTGATTTGACAAGGCCCGAACCGATATGATCAATCAAGGCCCAACCCAAATGAGTTTAACAGTAGGAGATCAAATACAAATATGATGTGCATATGCCTGAGTTTAGCTTCTGACATTGCATGCAATACACACAATTTACTATTGGGCAAATTACACTAAAGTACCCGGACCTATTAAATTATTACAGTCATGATACGAGTTTTATCTAAATTACACATAAATACATTTGACCTGGTTTGACTAACAATCCATTAACGGTAAAATTAACATCTCAAGGGTAAATTGGTCTTTTTATATATCAAATAATATTATTTAAACAAAATCTCTCTCTCTCTCTAAAAAACAAAATCTCTCTCTCTCATTCTTCTTCTTCTTCTTTTTTTCTTCTTCTTCTTCGTCTAGAACTCTTCTTCTTATTCTTCTGCTTCTGCTCGTCTTTTTTTTTTTTTTTTTTTTTTTTTTTTTTTTTTTTTTCTGCTCTTCTTCTTCTCTGGGTTCCAATGGAACCCAGATCTGGGTTCCAAGATTTGGGTTCGATTCGAACTCAGAAACTGGGTTCGAAGGAACCCAGAAACTGGGTTCCATTCGAACCCAGATCTGGGTTCGAATCAAACCTAGTTTCTGTTCTTGTTTTTTTTTTTTTTCCTTTTTTGCGTGGTGGTGGTTGGTTGGTAATGGTTGATTGCTGGTGGTGATAGTTGGCTGTTTGGGTGCTATATTGATTTGAGGGTGGTTGTGGTGGCAAGTCGATCGGGATGACTGGGGTTTTGACATATAAAAGAAAAAGAAGAAGAAGAGAAGAAGAAGCAGAGAAGAAGAAGAATAGAGAGAAATCGAGAGAGGGAGAGAGAAATTTGATATATAAAAAGACCATTTTGCCCTTGAGACGTTTATTTTGCCGTTGATGGACTGTTGGTCAAACTCAGTCAAGGGTATCTTTGTGTAATTTAATCTAAACTCGCATTATTGTTGTAATAACACAATAGGTCGAGGTACTTTAGTGTAATTTTTCCTTTACTATTTAATTTCATATGTAGACTTAGTTCCATTAGTTCTCTTCAGATTTAAATATCAGAAGCAAGGTATGTGAAACTGATACCATTTGGGATAATCCTACAGTAATTTTCAGATTAAAGATTGCATTTAATGCGCTTAATTGGAGAAAATGTCTTTTCTTTCCACTTGATCAGCATTTTTAAATAAAATTGCATTACTATAGGGTCAAACAAATACAGCTTAAAAATGCTTGTAGAAAGGGAAGGCAAGAACGCCATAAAACGATATCTGATGATGATTTATATTATTATAGAAACACTTCAAACCAAACAGATACTTTAAGCAAGCATTGATTTGTTTCAATACTCTTACGTGAATCGTTCATCATTGTATTGTAATTGTTGTAACAATCTCGAAGTATGGCCTAACAACGCAGGATTGGCTTATAAGATATCCTTAATAAATCTTATACAAACAGAAAATAATTTAACGCACTTGATATATGCGCCAAGGCCTTGGCTGCAAGTTGATTGCATTGTCTAACATGAAAAAAGAACTTGTGGTATGAGTGTTGTTTATAGAATACTCTAAATATGCTTGTCCAAATGACCTCTGAGAACTGAGAGACAGTTCCTCCTAGTATTGGATATCATCAAATGAAGGCAGGTGTCCAGAGTAAAACAGAACCAGACACATAAGAAATTTCCTTGCAAACAATATCATTGAGCATTGCTTGCCATGAAATTTATTGGTTACCACAGCAATCCTTGGATTCAACCTGAACGAAAAGAAAGATAAATTTTAAGTAGGCATTCTACCCAAAAAGGAAAGGCAATGATGATGGGAACTCATATGATAGAAGTCTAAATAAGGGTATAAGGTCACATTTACACACCTCTGACTTGAGCAGCTCTTCAGGTATCTCGCTCCCATACTTGCGTTAGGCGACTATTTCAACTGGCAGTTCCCGCATCACCAAAAGTATGATTCCTAGCAACGATTCTTCCTAATGAAAAAAACAACAATCTATGAATATGCAATGTTTCCAAAGCAATTTAATGCAGAGAATTTTAGGTAATTCACAAATGTTGGACACGTGTATATGACACAAATCATCCTAGTGACAGCAACAACCATTTTCTTTAAAAGAAAAAACATTATTAGCTATCACGAAAGGAGAGATACAAGCATGCTAAAAAAAAAGAGAGAGAGCCAATTAATTAGTACCCTTAACCGGATCCTTAAAAGGGCCTTTTCTTTTCTCAGAGCCAGCCACTTTGCACTGGACCCAGACTTTGATGAATCATGTCTAGGACGAAGGAGGAGTCCCTCAAAGTTGTGCTGCAACATTAAATTATTGTAAGACAATGACAAATCAATAATGTCAGATGTCCAGGGAAGAAGTTCCTTCATAGATTAGGATATTTGTCAACTAAAACGTCCACTTCAATTGTCCAGACTAGATGAGTTACATTGAGAGCTACACAAACCCAATATTCACCTATTATTTTTATCCCTGATGTCATAAAACCTACCGCAACAGATAAAAGGCACTTGTCCAATATCCTTTTACATGAAAATTGTAAGTGTTCTTTTTACCATTTTTCACATACAAATTCTGGCCTAGTTGTTCAGAGAAAATCTTAGCTTCTTAAGACATTATAACATACTAATATCAAACCAGCAAGGTGGAGGATGAATTAGACGGGACTTATGTGTATGTCGAAGCTAGACTAGAGCTTCATCATCTCATCTTCCATGACATCTTTCCTGCAATGAGTGAGCTCTGTCATCAGCCTGTCAACTTATTAAGCTGAAAAAAGAGTAATTAGTATTATAAAAAATGCTAAAATGTTTACAAATATTCATCATACAAATCATCCAATTCTGAAGAAGAAACCGAAGAAGTTTCCTCAAGCGTATCATTGAGCATTGCTTGCCATGAAAGTTACTGTTAATGTTAGGAAGCCTCAAATTCAACCTAAACAAAATGATAAAAATAATTCTCAGTAGACATTCTGCCCAAGAAAGAAAGGCAACAATAATGGGAACACATACAATATACCAGTTTAAATAAGGGTTATAAGGTTACACCACAATCTACTTTCCATGTATCTTGTTAGGAGATTATTTTAGCTGGTAATTACCATTACAATGTATATATGAAGTTCAGCCAAAATCTTTCTCCTCATCATTTATTTTTCTCAGAAAAGAACTAGACAACAAACTATGGATATACAATGTTACCAAAGCAGCGTAATAGAGAGAATATGATCTAATTCACACATGTCGGAGGAAGCATGTATTTGACATAATTCATCTTTGCTACTTCAGGAATTAGACATGCTCCTATCACAACACCAATATGGAGCCCACAGCCACTAATTCTAGAAGTTGGAAATTAGAAAATAGCGATGTTTCTACCCTTTAAAAATGGTATGTACACTCCTTTTGTTTGCACACCTAATAAAAAATTTAAAATTCTTCTAATTTATTTTTAAACCTCACTTAATACCAAGATTACCATTTTCTCTTAATTTTATTGTATATATTTTTGTAAATACATTCCTTCAGTCAACCACAAATAAACTATAATATGTGTTAAAAGTAAATCTAGTGTAAATTATTTTGTTATCACTTATTAGAAAATTTCTATTTAATTATTTAATTTTTTTTAACACCTTCATTGTCCATCAAACGAAATCTATGCTAAGCAAATAATTTAATACAAATTCCTTCAACCCATTAACTTTTTTTCTTTTTTTAAATTAGAGATTTGTGCATAAAATAATATCTATTTTATTGTTTTACTCTCTCAAACCCTAATTTTTCATTTATATCATAAGACTTGAATGAATGATTACTAGCTAATTTTTAATTAAATTAAAAAGGCATGAATAATTGGAGACTTGCATAAATTATCAAAGTTAGGCTTTAACGATGAACCCTTTTTAATTTTTATGATTAAAGTCATAAACCCTTTTTGCTATCTCAAACCCTAATTTTTAATTTATTACATGAAATTTGCATTAAAGATTACCAACTAAGCAAGACTTTTTATATGATGAATTATGAATATCGATTTAAATCTGTAGTTTTTGGATGATTTAAAATACATCATTTTGCTTGTTTGTTGATATGATGAAGAAATTAAAAGAAATGAATGACTTTTTTGTTTAGTTTGTGAGAAAATCTAATAAAAGAATAGAAAATGCTGATTTGGTGACTGAATGCTTAATAATATTTTTGATGATTAAATTATGATTATATAAATGATTGGAGACTTTTCAATTTTTAATGGATAAAAGTTAGAGTTTGAACGAGTAACAAAAAGAAAAATTAGGGATTAAAAGAGTAAAAAGAGTTTAAAATATAAATGATATTTTAATTAATAATTGGTGGGTGTACTTATAAAATATTTACTCGTTTAGTAATTTTACTCAAAGGTAATATTGTATAGTTAAAAAAATACTAATTTGGGATGTGCATACAATTTTTGAGAGGTGGAGATATCACCACTCTTAAAAAATGGAAAATCTAGTGGTATAAGACCAGCTCCTAAGTGAAAACCCTTATATTGGACTATTTAAGACAATGAGTGAAAACCCTTTTATTGGACTATTTTATGACAATGAATTAATGTTTCAAACTAATTAACTTATTAACAAGATATTTCATTGTTGAATTTAAATTTTATTGTACGGAGGTAAAAAGATATATCAAGTTTAATTACATAGTTTTATTAGCTGCCATGGCTTTTATAGAAACAAAATCTTTGGAAATTCAAAAGGTACTGTCAATATAGAAAATATTGGGCTCTTTGTGATTTTCCATTTCAAAAACAAGCTCAAAATCTTTTCAATTTCAAGGTTTTTCCATTGGTATATGTTCAGTCTATCTGCATATGTAATTCTTTAATTTTTTTAATTAAAGAGTTTATATTTATGTTTTCAAAAGAAAAGTAATTATATAAAAGTGTTTATGTTGATTCTTTTATATCGCCACAAGTCTACAACAAAACTACAAATAGTGAGTGTAGTGAGTGCCGGCCACACCATCATTAGCTTTATCAACAACAAAAGTAAGAACAAATTAAAAGCTATATATTGAATTTAGAATGTTACAATGATATGGAAATTATTAATTTGGAATGAGCCATTTTTTGTTAGCTTCTTGTTTACATTACTACAAGTCTATAACAAAACTACAAATAGTGATAATGTGGTTACTTGATGGGTGAGGGAATGAAAATGAAGAATGTAAATGATTGATGATATTTATTTGCTTTAAAATCATTCGGTAATAGGAAAGAAATTGTGGATCCTGTAGTGGTAAAAAATTTTCAAGCCTAAAATGTAAGCCCAAAGCTAGTTAAGATAGATTGGCCTAGTATGTCGATCGATCCATGTGAATGACCCAGTGTATGTTTGATTTGTGGAACTTTTACTTTGTTAATTTGTTTTTCTGATTTTCATAGAGGATATTTTGATATTTATCTTGTAAGGAAAACACTTGGTCTATATCATTTTTGTTAAATAGAATTTCTATTTTATAGAAATATATCTTTTCGGATAAACTTATTGATTCAGGAAGGAAAAACATGCATTGATAAACATCCATGTGTTGCAACAAAAACATTGTTTTGTTACAACAGAATTCACATTCCATTGTAACAACTGGCAGACTAGTTTTGTTAAAAACCTGAGTTTATTCAGCTAACATCATATGATGTCAACACCATATACTAATAGATTACAATTATTACAAATCGAATATCATATTGGAAATGAGAACGGGATCATAGTTGGAAACTAAAATGTGTTTCCAGAATACACCCAAGAAATGCATAGATTAAAAGTGGATAAATTATAACTATAATTAATTAAATTTTAACTTAAATTATATTCATCTATTTAATACTGTTCAATTCAAAGTTTATATCTATTAATTAACTCTTTTTCTTTTTCTTTTTCTTTTTTAAATTCTTAGATTAAGTGGAAAATAAATGAATAGATGTTGAAAAATCATGATTTAAATAAAAATTTTAAATTGATAGAGTCTGACCCTTTAAAATATGATATAGAAATTTATTAACTAATTGAACATTAAATACATTAATTTTGAAAATTAAGCATACATAATTCAAACTCATTATCTTATTATTAATTATTCTTATAGTTTCATTTTTAAAAATTTATTTATATAACAATTCTTATAATTTGACCAAATATAAATTGAATCCACACAAGAGTGACTGCACTAGTCTACACATATAGGAAATAAATACAACAGATTGAACATGCATTTTGATACTAATGACTGAATTTCATGGGCAGAGTTCAGTTGTCCAACTGGGGTCCCATTCTCATTTCCAGCATGATACCCGTATCTGTAACTGAACCCAGCTTCACCCATATAATTAAATTGTTTGTCATTCATTTTTGCAAACCTACCTTCGCTTTTATCTTTGTGGCCCTTATAGTTACCATCACCGCTGCTTTTCTTTTTATTTTTGCCACCATGGCTGTCGCTATCATCATCTTCATCATCACCACCACCATTGTCGTCATCACCACCACCACCACCAACACCATTCATGTCGCGGTAGGATTCCACATCATGATTCCAATTCGATGCCTTTAGATTCCAAGGGACTGTTACATTTCAAAATGACATTGTTTGTTAGTGACTTAATTAAAAGAGCAACACCATTACTGTAACGGTACGAAACATAAAGTACAATAATTTGTCTCACTTGTTACTTCAACAGGAATTTCGTACACCAAACACCCGCACCCAGTTTTCATCCATGAAAAAGCAAACAGAAAAGGAAAAAAGAAAGAAAAAAGAACCCTGAAAATAGGGGATTGGAAACCGAGTTGATTGAGTTTAACTATTGTTAAGTTTGGGAGAAAGAAAGCGGTCAGGAGGGCATAAATTGTCTTGATGATAATGAATTTATGATGGTCGGGCTCGGAGAAAGAGAGTGGCGGTCTCTGGTGAAACAGATGAGAAGGTGTTAGAAAAGTAATTACACAATACATTGTAATTTCATTCCACAGAAGTCGAAAGAAAAAGGCATATACATTTTATTTTATTTTTTAAAGGAACTCATATACTATTGCTTGCTAGCTATAAGAGAAGAGAATAACTCCTTTATTTCCAAATTTGTAGATTTTTAAATTCAGTTAATGGATGTATTAATAATTTTGGTGTGGAAATAACTCCTTTATTTTCAAACTTTTTTCTTTTCTTTTTAATGGTTGGTACAAGTCAAGATCAATCGATATCAAGTTTTTGTCAAAATAAATAAATTATGTTCCCAAACTTGTTGAAATAGAAAAAAAAAAAAACATAGAAATTTATATTAATGATTAATGTAGCTGTGGACTTTTATTCTTGTTGTCTTATAGATAAACTTCAGCGGTTTTATCTCTCTAATTCGAAGGTGACATGAAGAAATAAGGAAAATGCAATGAGAAAAATACCCCTCTATTATTGACTTGTTAAACAAGTGATGTGACTGTTATAGAGAAAACATAGAAATTGCGATGAATGATTAATGTTGGTGGTGGAATATTAAGGCTATTGACTTGCAAGTAAACTTCATGCATTTATTTTTCCCCTTATTTTAAGGTAACATGAAGAAACAAACAACAATCATGCAATGAAAAAAGTAGCCCTCCATTTGGTTATACATTTTTGTTAACAAGTGATATGACTATTATTTGTTAACTTTTTTCTTTATTGTTTCCTACTTTCTGTAAAAGGGGAAGAAGAAGAAAAAATGAATTTTCATTATATAGATTCAAATCAACCATGATGAAATATTAGAACCTTTTACATGCACATATGTTTTCAAAGTTTTTAAGTAGTAGCTGGGTAGTGGTCTAATTGGTTTAACACATTGCCCCATGTGCTATAGTCCACGGGTTTTACACCCCGTGAGGCCTCCTTCCACCAATAAAATGTATGGGTTATCCCCCACCTTATATGGGCCCCTCTCCCCTCTCCCTCTCACTTATGTATGGGATGTTCCCTCCTGCATGGGACCTGTTCCCCATCCCGCTTAATCTCGATTGATCTTGACTTATACCAACCATTAAAAAGAAAAGAAAAAAGTTTTTAAGCAAGTTTTTTTCTTGTCCTTTGCTTTTATTTTTTATTTTTGTCATGTTTCTTTGCCGAAGAATTGTATTACTAATATTCTGAAAAATTAACTTGCTTAATTGTATCCATATATTCTTAAAACATTTTAGATAAAAACTTGAATTTGACACTATCTTTTTTACACTAATTAATTTTACAATAATGCAACTCTATTCAAATTGGGGTCTAAATTTTACCATCAAAATTGCTCATCCTCCTTGGCTTTCTTAGTGGCAGGGTGTACATAATCATAGGATTTGGCTACATGTCTATTTCTATTGGAACTCAAACAAAAAAAAAAAAGAAAAATAAATACCATGAACAAATAGAAATGAAAGTACCTCTTTTCTCTTAAAACAATAATGATACTAATAATAACCTTAGAAGAACAAGTTTCGAGACTACATAGATTTTTAGTGGTTCAGAACTTGGCTGAGTCGACTTGGATCGACACTCTTTTGATCCGAAAACCCCCAGATCAAGGGTTTTGCTTTCTAGAGGCGAACACTTGGCCAACTCGGTCGACTTGAGCATCTTGGTCAATTTGCAAAAAATAAAATAAAATAAGATATAAAAAGCAAAGGAGCAGCAACGTTGGAGGTGGAGACGAAGATAGTGGTGGAGTAGTGGCAGAGGGTTTTTAAGAGTGGAGCAAGAGGCTTGGAGACACAGAACCAGAGACAAAAACAGAAGAGCCTTCAGAAAATAGATTGGTTTGATGGATTTTGATAAAAATATAAAAGTACAATTGTGTAAAACAAATGGATTTTAGGAGATGGGGTTTTGGTCTTGAAACGTTTTGGATTAAGAAGCACGAGAAAGGTGCACATCAAAGGAGTGAAAAAAGGAAGGAAGAAGAGGGTGTTTTGAAAACAAAGGAGGTTTTAGGGAACGACCCTAAAAAAATATAGGTTTTTTAATGTGTAAAAGAAGCAAAATCGTGTAATAGAGATGGTTTTTTTTTTTTTTTTTTTAAAAAAAAAGTTAAATTTAAAAGAGAGAGTGATCTAAAAGAGAAATAAAAAAATTCAATTAAATTTTTTACATGCAAAGTTCTGTGCCTAAAGAAAAAAAAAAAAAACCCTTAACATAATTTAAAAAATGAAAATCATACATTAGCCTCCAACGAGGTAAAAGAATTGGTATAAATCCTTGATGTTCGAAAGAGTAGTATATATTCTTGATGAGGTATTGTAATTTATTTTCAAACATTACAAGTGATCTGAAGGGCAACATAACTTCTATGAATACCCGATTAAAATTTAACACCAAATACTTGCAAATAATACTACTAATTCGAGGGTGAACACAAGCCATCATGATTCGGGAAATCACCCCACGACAAAACACATCTCATCATAGTTTAGCACTTTGAATATCAACTAATATACCCAATTAAAAATATTTGTTAAAGAAAGCTTGGATCATTTTTGCCAATGTACCTATGTATCTCGGTCTCAATGAGTATAGCCACCTCTTTGCTTTATCTTTTAGGGAGAAAGAAATAAATTTTAGTCTAACCGATTCTGTTGTATTAGGTTGGTAATGGAAAGTGATCACTACCTTTTCAAATTCCATAATATGTACGTATGAATTTTCATTATCTAAACCATGAAAGGTAGACAATAGTTGAATCATTCCAGCTTTGAAATTTATTCATGGCATATTTGGGGGGAATATTATGCATGATGGTGTGGTAATGCGGGTAGGGTGTAAGTAGTCTTTTAAGGACCTAACAGGGACTTCCTCGTTTTGACTTATAGTAGTGGAACTAGAGGATGAACATAATAAATTAGAATAAAAATGACTAAAATACCCTCAACATAATTAATAAAATAAAAATAAAAATCTAGTGCTAATAAAATACCCTCAACATAATTAATAAAAATAAAAATAAAAAAAATGAAAAAAATTTTTTATTTTACATTTGTCAATAGTGTAATAGATAACATTAACTTACTAGTAAAAAATCATTATTATTATTAAAAAATAGTTTAATAAGTATAATATTATTATATAAAAATTTAAACAAATTTAAATAGAGTCTTATATACATGTGTGGGCACATGTAAAAGCCCAAAACTTAAATGAATAATTTGTTATTGTATTTTAATATATTAATAAATAATATGTTACTCAATATAAATAAAAGTATTAAATTATTTATTATTCAGTCTTTGATGTATAATGTAATATCTTCCATTAGAATATTAGTAATACATAATTCACCTAAATAATGTTAGGATGAAAAATAAAATTAAGCAATGGAAACACATACAAGAAAATAAAAGACATACGAATTTCACTATGTGATGATGTTTACAAATAAAAACCCTCAATCTCTCTTTTCTCACTACATGGTACAAAACCTTCATATATACATGAATTTTTTTAATAGCTCAGTGTTACAAATAAAAACACTCCTAATTACCTTAGAAAATCTTCTTGTAAGATATAAAAACTTTCATTTCAAGACTTCTAATTCGATTACAATTAATTATTCTATCAGTGATTAACATAAAATTTTCTTTTGGGGCAAAGGTCCTCCTTAGCTCTCCGCCAAGCTCATCCACTCTGAGGTTTGTGGAGAGTCGGACCCTCACGAGTTGATTAGATAGTTTGATCTCCGATCCTTAGCACCAAAATTTTGACTATGGGCCTCACACTCTAACAAATAATCCTTAACAAATACCAGAGTGACAAGCAAAAATACTCAATTGCTAGGAAATTAATTTCTATACAATGGCTATTAAATTTGTTCATGGTTCATTAACTTATGTACAATGATTATGTATACCAACTTCTTCTTCCACTGTTGTTAGGAAAGCACGAGTCAAGAAGCATCAATAAAGGAAAAAGCTAAAGCTTTAAAAGGATAAATCTAATTTGCCTCCCCTGTAGTTTGATACAATAATAAAAAAAACCCACAAACTTCAAAAAATCACTATAAACCCCCTTATGGTTTACAAAAATGGTCAAAAAACCACCTGCTATTTATAAAAATAGGCAAAAAAAACCTTCTGCTATCAACTTGAACATTAAAAATCAATGTTTGATCATTAATGTGGAAGGACAAAACTATCAAGACAAAATAAAATATATAATAATATTAATTAATTAATTAATTAAATTAAGAAAGATTTTTTTGAAAAATAAAAAAAGTCATCTTCACTGCCTATCATAACATGGATAGTGGAGATGAAAACAAAAAAAATAAAAATAAAAAAATATTAAATAACTTTAAAAAAGAAAAAATTAAAACATATTTTTTAAAAAAAAAAAATAAATGTCATCTCTAGTGTTCATCACAAGGATGAACGGTGGAGATGGAGAAAAAAATTTAAATGAAAAATGGTTATTAAAATGAAAAGAGAAAAGGTTTAAAACCTAACATCCAACACTCAACCCAGTTATCCAGCCACCAGCTTGTAAACCCTCTATTTTTATTATTGTATGGGTTCCCAGGAACAGTCCCTAAATTAATTATGGAGACGCTTAAGGTTATAGAGAACCTATAGGAATTGATTTAAACTCAATTGGAGATTAAACAGGAAGTTAAAATGATAAATGAAATTGAATAACTTTTAAGGTATAAAGGGATTAAATTGAAGACAGAATTTAATAATTGTTGTCATAGTAAGATTAAGCTAAAATATAAGGGCATAATGGAATTATCTTAGGGCGTAAGTGGAATTATTAAGAATTATGGGGAGGAAAATAGAAGCCAAAACATTATAGTTGACTTTTTAAAATAAAACAAAAACAGAAACCAGTCTCTCACCTCGCGAAGAAGAAGAAAGAAGAAAGAAAGAAAGAAGAAGAGAAGAAAGAAGAAGAAGGAGAGAAGAAGAAGACCACCGCCGACCAAGCCACCATCGCCGACGCCTTCACCGCCGTTCGCCCTCGCCATCCAACGCCGAGCTCGCCGTGAACCGAAGCCAGCTTGCAGCAAACCAGCTCCGACCGACGTGGAAACCAAGCTGAAATCGCCGGCGAGACAGCTCCGATCGACGCGGAGGAGACCCCGACGAGCTGCTCCAGCTTGACCCGCACGAAGACCAGCTCAAACCCGACCTGAACGGAGCAAGACCAAGCTGAACCGCGGCCAGAACAGCTCCTCCACGCGTGCAGATCGGCGGTGAAACCAGTGGCAAACCGCGGCGGAACCAAGGGAGAAAGAGAGAGAGGAAGAGAGGGGAAGAAAAGAGGAAGAAAACCAGTCCAATCTCAGCTTAGATCCATCTCCAAATCAGTCCAAAACCACCCCAAAATCAATCTCAAAGCGAAGTTAATGCGATAGAAAAAGGGGTGAGTTATTTAAGTTTGAAAATGATGAATTCGTTGGTGTATAAGTTGATTCGAAATGGGTTTCGTTGTGATTTGTTGGTTGGTTGTTTTTGAGTGAAAACAAGTTGAAAAATAAGTGATTGAAGTTGATAGGGAGTTTAGAAAACCAAGAAAATACCAAAGATTTAGAGAGAAACCAAAACGCGCGCTAAACTAGTTTAATGGGCAATTTTGTAAATTGACCCATACGGCATCCATTGAGAGTTCGGATGACTCTAATGAGTTTAATTAGACGTATTGGGATTGATAAAAGTCGGAGATTTTATTAAGGAACCAAAAATGGAGAGTTACGCCTAAAAAGGGTCACTTAAAGACGATTATGTAATTTCTATTATTTTGAGTTTTCAGAAGTTGACGTGAAAGTAAATTTACGTATATATGTGTTGTGTAGGTGACGAATCAGTCGGTGGAGCTAGGGAAGAGCGCTAGAGCACAGTTTTAAAGCCTTCCGGATAGTCATTCGGAAGTGATAGCGAAAGGTGAGTGTTAAAATGATTTTTATACGTTTTTGTTGATTTGATAAATGAATGAATGTTTCATGCATGTTTTGATATTTTGATGAAGGTGAAATATTATTTAAATGATAAATGGCACGGTAACAGATAATATGATTTTGTGTTTTCATTGAACCAATGATTTCTCGTTTTAAATTATTTATATGTGAAATGGATTGTAAAGATGAAAATAAAACCTATGGCTTACCCAGATAGTATCATATTATTATCGGTCTGGGTTGAGTACCCGAAGCGTGCATTGGTAGAGTTAGTAGTGTCAGTATGTCACTAACTATACTAACCACGGGAGATACCCGCACGATGTCATGTCAGTCAAATGTTTGAGAGATTAGTCCAATGCACGTGAAAGGTATATTATTAGCTAGCTTACCCGAGCAAGACAGAGTTCCGCTCTGTAGCGATGTAGGATTCCGCTACATGAACCGGACAGAGCGATGTAGGATTCCGCTCTATACTAGGGTGCTATGAGGCACGGGTCACTATAGGTTGACGGGAGCCGGATTGGTTGGCTGGACACCTTCGAGCGGAGTCGGACCATATTTGGTTTATAAAAAAGAAAAATGATTTTTGAATAAAAACCCCGCAACCATAGGTGATCCCTTTATAAAGTTGATAACCGTGCAATATATGTTTTATACTATTAATGCATGAAACTTGATTGTAAATAAATGAATTTAAAAATGTTTTAGGAAGGTTTTTATAAAAAACGTAATTTCAAATGATATTATATGACACTCACTAGGCTTTCAAAGCTCACCCAATATTTTCTGTATTTTTAAATAAACCTCCCCAGGCATAGGTACCATAGCTGCGGACTACCCCAAGATTATTACCAGACAACCGCGGCGACAGTGCTGATGCGATTTCCTATCCCTCTTTTTGGTTAATATTAAGTGATGTATATATTTTGTTATATCCACGTGGTTTTGTAAATATTATTTTGTGGATTTAAATTATGTTTTTGAAGTAAATTGATGCATGACATATGATTTTATTGATAATCAGTTCATAAATTGAAACATGAAATTGTGGTTGTGGTTGTGATTGAAAATGAGAGTCTGAGGCTCCGTAGTTTGGGGAAAATGCTTTTGTGATTTTCAGAAGTGTTAAATTTTATAATTTACATTGTGGCAAAGTCCGAAAAACAGACGGGATGCTGCCCAGATTTTTATAAAATATTTTGTAAAGGTTTAAAATAAAAATGAAAAATTTCCCCGTATTTCCGCTGTTTTTGAAAAAGATTGAGAAAGAATATGGCTTAGCTCTGCGGGGGATCCTTTAGTTGAGTGAAAGAGCTAGCTGGAGGGTCACCGTAGGGTGCCAGCAGATCGCCTAGGGAAAGGGGTCTGTCACAACTTCTCTTTCCTTCTTCTTCCATCTACTTCTTCTTCTTTAAACCTAACACCTAACACTCAACCCAATCGCCATCTTCATCTTCATCTTCTTCTATCTTATTTTTCTTCTTCTTCTTCTTCTCTCATCTTCTTTTTCTTCTTCCATCTTCTTCATCTAGGAGCCATAACAAGAGCGGTGGCGATGGCAAGAGTCAAAGTTGAAGGCAATGAAGACCAGTTCTGGTCTCTTGTGAAGTATTTCTCCATTTTTTAAGTTTTTGTATTTTTTTTTTCAATTTTTTTTTCTAATGGATGATGATGATGAATTATGTATTGAAGTTGCTAATGGTAGGTTGATGAGAGGTTGTTGATGGTGATGGTTGTGAATGGGTTGAAGATGATTTGATGATATAGTGGAGACTAGACTGGAGATCCTGGTCTTCGATGTTCTTCTTTGAAGAAGAACGAGACTAGAGATCCAATCTCCACTTCTTCTTTTTTTTTTTTTAATTTTGTTTCATAAAAAAATTTTAATAATTTTTTTATTTTTTATTTTTAATTGATAGGCAGTTTGGTCTTTTCGTGCACTATCCTTTTCAGTATCAATTTTACATTGATAGAGTTAACAAAAGGAGTAAAATGGGATTCTTGCAAACTATAAGGAGGTAATTAGCGATTACTTTAAACAATAGGGAAGAAATTAGAATCATCCCAAATTTAAATAGCCACATCACCTTTTACACAAAGTAGTCTATAAGGGGGGGCTATTTTTTTTCCTTTCATGTAACTTTCTAGTTGACAAACAAACTGCGTGAAGTTTACTTGCAACTTATAAGCCAATGACCTTAGTGAATCGTAAAGCATCCAAATTGGTTATCCATGTTGACAAAGTTTGAATTCAAGTTTGCTTTCTTTATGGTTTACAGATTTGCAGTAGTCACGTAGATCCTTAACAAGCTTGAGTTACTATCCCTGTTATATGGATTTCCTTAGAGTGGCATCTTGAACAAATAGTTAATTATGTAACTCTATTTTTGTGTTAATCTTACGAACTTAAGATATCAGGTATGTTACATACCTGACTCCTAATTTAACTTTTTATTAATTATAATATAATAAAAATTTTATCGATATTAATGGTCATATCTCTAACAAGATCTACTAAAATTAAATACTATATACGTCCAAAATTCTATCATTATAACAAGAAAAGTCACTTTATAATAACAAGAAAAATCTTTTGATATATGCTGATGAATATGTAAGATTAAACTTGAATTCGTCTCATAAGTAAAAGAAAAATACACTAAATATTTAAGCAATAAATGATATGCGAATGCTAATTATTTACTTTAGCATGAGATTCTTATTTCAGTCAATTGAAAGTAATACAATTCGAGGTAGTTAAAATGGGAAAATGTTTGATCACGTGGAATGATGCTTACATGGAAAGTGGAGATTTCTTGTGCAAGGAGATCAACGCATAGATGACTTTATGATTTAGTTACTATGTGTTGTAGTCAGGAGGTTTTTTTTTTTTTTTTTTTAGTAAATATTTACTATTTAATTTTGTTTATTTTTCAAACTATTATTTTTTAATAAATCTTAATATTTGCATCCAATAATTAATAACCTTCTTATAATTATACTAATCCATATAATTGTGTTACAATGTTGAAAGGTAGCTAGAGCAAATGCGAAATGAAAAAAACAAGGAATTTGACAAATGATTCTTTTCTATTACTAGCTCTAGTGTAACAGCTTTGCTTCTAGACTCTAATTTCTCTTGAGTGAAATTACAATGAAGTGTGTTATTACCTGCTTATATATGTGACCAATTGTAATTTCTCATGCCTTTCACCAAGGACCACCACCCTAGACAATGTGTGATTACAATGAATTGTACTTTAATACAAGGGTCAACCTGAATTTGGTTATAGATACGGATATCATGCTGGATATGAAATTGGCTATCAAGTGGAACAGTTGAAACGCACCCCGAATGTTCAGTGATCAAAATTCAAATGCTTGCTTGCAGTAAATGTATTGTTATTTATTGGTATCAAATAGAGAAGTAAAATAATAGTTAACAATAGGGTTACAGGTGTTATAAAAACGATAAATGTTAATTTTTTAAAGAGAAATTGTTAATTAAAATAATAATTTGGTATGAAAGATTTTTAAAATATTATTTAATGTATCTTTTTTATTATACCTTTTATACTTATATTGTTAGAATTACAAATTCAAATTATATCTCTTTTTAAACTCTTAAATTAACAGTTAATAAAAGTAACGATTTCATTCAAAGTTTAATCTATTAAGAAAGTATAAAATATATATTTTAAAAAAGATACAATTAAGAAAGTAAACATTTATGAATATTAGTGATTTATATCATACCTCAACTAAGAAACTCAAAACAAGAAGTGAAAAGATAAGAAAAACACTCCCTACAAAACTTCATTTGAGAACATATATACATGTAAAATGGCTGTAAAATTTCTACATGGTTGATTTGAAATTCATCATTTCTTCTTCTTCCACTTTCATAGAAAGTAAGAAGCATTCATGGAAAAAGTTAACAAATAATAGTCACATTACTTGTTAACAAAAATGTCAGTAACAAATGGAGGGCTACTTTTCTTATTGCATTATTGTCCATTATTTCTGCATATTACTTTGAAATTAGGGGAAAAAAGTAAACCGCGTGGGGTTTACCTATAAGTCAATAACATTAATATTCCAACACCTACATTAATCATATATCTCAATTTCTATGTTCACATCACTTGTCAACACTAGTCAATAATAAAGAGGTACTTTTCTCATTGCATGCATTTTCCTTGTTTCTTCATGTCACCTTCAAATTTGAGAGATAAAACCGTGTAAAGTTTACCCGTGAGTCAATAGGATTAATTGTCCAACACCTATATGAATCATTCATCTAAATTTCTATGTTTGCTTTCAGAGAACCCTACTTTAAGAACATTTATGAAATTTTGTTTGGTTTATTTTTAATTAAGAAAGGAAAAAGAAAATTTTTTCAAGTTATAAAAGTAGAAAAAAAAATGATTTTACTAATTTGCGTTTGTCCTTTTTGTAATTTTATTTAAGGATGATTTTGTCATAAAAATATTTTCAAAAAAAGGGTGTTCAAATAATTTTTATGGGTGGTAATAAACCCACCATTTGTAAATTGTGATTTTGAAATCTTGTGATATTTAGACGTATGATAGGATAGGATCAACAATTTTATATAAGTGATGCTGCATAAATGGGAGAATTATATTATAGACGCAAAAGCATTATATTTTAGCTACATATGGTATTGTTTTTTAACTTATAATGTTTTTGAAGCTATTAATTACCTTTATAAGTAGGATGCTTTGGAAAATGAACATAATTTTGGTGTAAAAATTTTCGATGTATTGTTAAATTTAGTTCAAACTATTTTTCTGAAGCTCAAAACAATAAAAATAAATAAAATTATCGATTATGCTTACAAATTTGGTTGGATATCTCTTTGGGTTGAATGTGATTCCATTTTCATGATGAATTTTCTTTGGATTCATCAGACTTCAGTGCCTTGACATCATCTAGCTTCATGAAAAAGATGTCTACATTATCTTTCTTTTATGAACATTCATGTCTCCCATGTTTATGGCAGCGGTTGTCTAAGTCAAAAATTGTTTAACCTCATATGGTCTCGTTTTGAGTTAAGATCAATGGTGTTTTTATTATCTGAATTTTGTTTTTCTTTTATGAAATGGATAATTAGAACAATTGTTATCTAATCAATGGTCTAATTACAAAATAAATCAGATTTATTGAAATTCAAAGTCCTATGATTGTGCATCGGTTGCACAGAGCCAAATAAAAGGTCACCTTTCTGTCAAAGAGAGGATGTATGCCAGTGCAAGAGTTCGTTTTTTTCCTGTTCCTTGCCAATGATTGCAGTCTCACACATTGATCCAGAGACGAATGTCTTTAGATTTGGACAATCATTAATCCAAAGTTCTCTCAAGGAGGGGAATTCAATTGAGTTTCCAGAGCCAATTCTTGTGAGTTTTGGAAGTCCTTTCATCACCAAAATGGATAATTTAGGGAAAATCATCTCAACTAATCTTTCTTCTCCAAAGTTTTCTTCTCCAACATAGTGAAATAGATAATTAGAACATCCAAAATTTTCTTTTTATTTTATGCATTTCATGGATCGCTTTCATTTTGAAAATTTTATAGGTGAATCACAACCATCCATTGTGTTGGAAAGTTGGCGGTCCAACACAGTGGAATTTATTATTCAACCGTCACGATTTTGTAGTCACTACAATCACAAGTGACAGTCTTGTGTTTAGGTTAAATCCCTTGTTTCATCAACTAGTCTTCTTGTGAGTCAGTCAATGCACAAGTCCACTACAAGTAGTCTCATCAATGCAAATTAAAATAAATCGACGTTTGAAATATCTTGTACTATCGTAGTCTCATTTATTAGATGTATTTTCTGTGGTGGCAATTGAATTCAAATTATTTTATCTAACTTGATCCAAAAATTCTTTTTTTTTTTTTAATATCATTTACGTGTAGGTATTCAAATCTAATTCATTTCAAAATTAAAATGGAGATTATCAAAACTACCCATTTTAAAAGGGTAATTTTTGTTTTTATCCATTATTAAAAAAAAATATGTTTTTAACCCTTGAAACAAATTGATTCCATCATACCCAAATTACCCACAATTCCGCTTCACATTTTTACCCATAAGCCCTTAACTTTTAAAATTTTTAAAAAAATGGAATGTGTAATTACAAAACAACTCTTACATATATATAAGAAATCGATGGAAAGTCATTATCATCACCGATTGCAAAACTAAAAACTCGACCCGTTTTCTACACATCGTACCCGATCAAGACTTGACGAGCCCGTTCGAGCTTCTCCAACAATTCTTTTATAGTTACCGACCTTGCCAAACCATCTCCGACTGCCGACAACCATCTCTGTTTGCCACATTTCGAAGTTAGGGATTTTTTTTATTTTGTTTTGCGATTTTGAGATATTTTTTGTGTTATGGATGTTGGGTTATGATGATTAGGTTTAGAATATGTTAGATTTGGTTGGATTTAGGTTGAAAATGGCCGATTCCAATGATAGCAGCGTCATCGGCATCGGTTCGATTTTTCACTTTGTTTATTAACTTCGATTTTTCACTTCAGTTTTTCACATCAAGTTTCCACAGAATTTTTTAACTGTGATGTGAAAAACTGAAGTGAAAAACCGATCATATGTGATGTGAAAAATTGATCTATAACATTGACCGGTTTTTCACACCCAGTTAAAATTTGATTCGGTTTTTCACATCCAAATACAAATTGTTTGCTGTTTTATTTATTTATTTATTTATTTTTGCTACAGATGGATTTTAGTATAAACATAGTTTTCAAACAATTAACAAGAATTGAAGTGGGAATACATGCATTGGTCAGAAATGACTTGGTAAAATAATTACAGTTATTATTAGATGAGGTTTGTATGACCAGTTCATAGGAAAGTGCTCGTTCGGACATATTTTAGAGATAAGCAGCAATAATACAACTACTTCATTCGTGATATTATGGTCTCTTGCTAGAGAGGTAGAGGTTCCCGGTCGACGTCGTGATAAAATGTGGTTTGAAATCAGGAGGAGAACATATAAGTTTGGGAAATAGGAGTTCTTATTGGTGACAAGACTTCCTTTTAGAGGTATCGACCAACAAATCTTCAATACAGTGCAAAATGACGAGAACAGTATCCTATGGAAATTGTTCAATGTGGTGTCGTCGAGTGTGCCCAGTCTAAGCACCTTTCTTGAGGCAAGAAGCCATACAACATGCGAGGGCTATGCTGTTGAAGATGTAATAAATGATGAGAATCTGTTGAAGTTAGCTAATATAAGGATCATTTTCCATCTCTTCATGGGGTAGGATGATAGGGCCAACATTGGTCACTTTATGTGCGTCATGATAGAGAATGCAAAGGTGTGAAACTCGTTCCCATAGAGTACATTAAGCTATAATACGTTGGTTCACTACCTTCATATGCTGATTACTGAAGAACGGATTAAAAATCTACTAAAGACCATTAATCTTTATGGCTATGTCTCAATGTTTCAAATACACCTAATACGGTTAATATTTATAGTTTCCTCCTAATACGATTAATATATAAAGTTATATATATCTATATATATACTAACTATATGTTTGTTTCTTGTTTAATCATTTTTGCATTATAGTGGTGGTTAGTTGAAATGTTTCTGGTGTTGAGAGATAAGATAGGAAAAAATAACCAGTCCTTGGAAAATGAGGTACAAAGGTGTAAGAGATGGACACTTAAGAGGACATCGAGAGGCATAAAAAGCCTTAATGATTTTCCCCTTGTAAATGGCAAACCTAACGTAAATTAGTTTCCTTTTTTTATTTTTTAACTATCCTTATTTATATCATGTATATAATAATAATATAACAATATATATATGTATACATTGCAGATAGTTGGCATAGTGCAAACTCTTGAGCTCACTAACACCGAAAGAGAGATGGATTATTGGAAATCTTTCAATCCGAAGCATTTGGTTGGCGAAGAGGTACATAAAGTTGGTGATGGAGGGAGTGAGGATGATGATGATGATGATGATGATGATGCACAAGGTGATGACGATTATTAGGTGGAGGATGGAAAGGTGACGATGAGGTGGAAGGTGATGATGATCATGTAGTTGATGAGTTTTCGAGGGACGATTATTAGCGACATGAAGACGTACCAATTGTACAATCTGAATCAGAGGATATCTTTTCAGAGTTATGGGCAAAATGGTCACACAATGTACGAAACGTACATTCGGAGGTATAAACTTTCTATTTATTTTATTATTAAGTGAATATCCATTTTAGTAAATGAAAAAATTATGGACATGTTGTAGAATAGTATAGAGTGGAACAAAGAGACAAAGTCTCTAAACATGATAGAAGAAGTGTAATTATTTAAATATACAGGTTATATTTCCCTGGATACTCCAAAAATAAGGAGGACTCTGTCAAAATGTTGTTACAATTATGTACACTATGTAAAATGATACATATATATATATATATATATATTCTGTAGGTAAAACAGTTGTTTAAGTACTTTGTAGGTTTATAGAAGACAACCCATAAGAAAGTAAGTAAGATGGACAAGATCGTAAGGAAGATGGATAAAAGGTTGAGATGAGTGAAAGATCATTTAAAAATTCCTAGGTCTCCAGCTAGTAGGCATGATTCGGATGAGAACAATGATGATAATGATGATGGGAGCTTTGTCCGAGATAAGCACATTTATAGCCCACCATCACCATCACCACCATATCAAGATAAGGGGGTCCATCGATCACCTCTCCACGTGGACGAGGTGGTCCATCAATCACCTATCAATAAGGACCAGACAACCATCCATTAAGAGAATCAGGAGGTCCATGAGTCTCACGATGTCCACCAATCATCCCTCTAATAAGAGGACTAGGAGACCCATTACTCCCAAAAGGTCTAAGGAGGTTTATCAGATGCAAAGGTTGAGCGTGGTGATGAGCATTTGTCTTGAAAGACGACTTCGAGTTATTAGTATCACTTGAAGAAAGATTTCAGTTATATTATGTTTATATCTCTTGCTATTATTAAATAAACATTTAAGTTTGTTTCATTTATTAGGACTTAAATGCAAGGATTAATTTAAAATGATCGTAGATTTGAGTTGTGAAGACCTTTATTAAGGTGTTAAGACATATTTGTGTTATTGAAATAAACACTTTGTGGAATTACTCTTTTATTATGTCTTAGTTTTAAAGATTTAAGTGATTGATCGAATATTTCACTGTATTGGTTTTTACATCAATTGGGGTGTTACAAAAGGTGTGTACGGTGGTGCACTAGTGTGGTGTGAGAGAGGCAGATGAGGCATGAAAAAGGAGTGTGAAAAATGTGGTAGGGTTTGTGTGTTTATATATATAGGGCAAATGATGCAAACCTCCCATGAGGTTTGATAAAATTATACCAAATTATATCATATTATGTTTGGTATAGGTTGAGATTAGATTGGAATAAAATTAATTTAAATATTTTATAATATACTTAATTTTTTTAGGCAATATAACATACTTAAAATTAATTTTTAAAAAATACTTTATTATTATTATTTTTTAAAAGAAGTAGAGATGAAATGCTCATTCCCAAACTCATCAAATACTACCATTTTGGTTGGAAATAAATATTTCCATGAGAGAATGATTAAAGAGAGTTTGGGATTGGGTTTGGAATCCTACCCATTACTCTCCAAATATAGGATTTAAGAGTTTGAGATATTTTGAATGACATGACCCCTTTCCCAAGGCGATTTGCCGGCACCCTACATGACCCTCCAGCTAGCCCTTTCGCTCAACTAAAGGATCTCCGCAGAGTTAAACCGTGTTCTTTCTCAATCCTTTTCGAAAACAGCGAAAACGTGGGGAAATTTTTCATTTTTATTTTAAACTTTTACAAAATATTTTATAAAAATTTGGGTAGCATCCCATTTGTTTTTCGGACTTTACCACTCTGTAAATTATAAAATTTAACACTTCTAAAAATCACAAAAGCAATTTCCCCAAACTACGGAGCCTCAGACTCTCATTTTCCAACACAACCACAACCACAATTTCACATCTCAATTTATAAACTTATTATCAACAATATCATATGTCATGCATCAATTTACGTCAAAAATATAATTTAAATCCACAAAATAATATTTACAAAACCACGTGGATATAAGAAAATATATACATCTCTTAATATTAAACCAAAAAGAGGGATAGGAAATCACATCAGCACTGTCGCTGCGGTTGTCTGGTAATGTCTTGGGATAGTCCACAGCTATGGTACCTATGTTTGGGGAGGTTTATTTAAAAAATACAGAAAATATTGGGTGAGCTTTGAAAGCCCAGTGAGTGTCATATAATATTATTTGAAATTATATTTTTATAAAAAAACCTCCCTAAAACATTTTAATAATTCAAATCCATTTATTTAAATTCAAGTTTCATGCATTAATATTATAAAACACATGTTAGCACGATTTTCAATTTCATAAAGGGATCTCCTATGGTTGCGGGGTTTTTATTCTAAAACCATTTTCTTTTATAAAACCGGAAATGGTCTGACTCCGCTCGAAGGTGTCCAGCCAACCAATCCGGCTCCCGCCAACCTATAGTGACCCGTGCCTCATGGCACCCTAGTATAGAGCGGAATCCTACATCGCTCTGTCCGACTCATGTAACGGAATCCTACATCGCTACAGAGCGGAACTCTGTCTCGCTCGGGTAAGCTAGCTAATAATATACTTTTCACGTGCATTAGGCTAATCTCTCAGACATCTGACTGACCTGACATCTTGCGGGTATCTCCCACGGTTAGTATAGTTAGTGACATACTGACACTACTAACTTTATCAATGTACGCTTCGGGTACTCAACCCAGACCGGTAATAATATGATACTCTCTGGGTAAGCCATAGGTTTTATTTTCATCTTTTTATAAAATTACAATCTCTTTCATATATATTATTCAAAACAAGAAATCATTGGTTTAATAAAAACACAAAACCATATTATCTGTTACCGTGTCATTTATCATTTAAATCATATTTCGCTTTAATCAAAATATCCAAATATGCATGAAACATTCATTCATATATCAAATCCACTAAAACGTAATAAAAATCATTTTCGCTATCACTTCCGAATAACTATCCGGAAGACTCTAAAACTGCGCTCTAGCGCTCTTCCCTAGCTCCACCGGCTGATTCATCACCTACACAACATATATATTCTTAAATTTATTTTCACGTCAACTTCTGAAAACTCGAAATAATAAAAATTACATAATCGCCCCTAAGTGACCCTTTTTAGGCGTAACTCTCCATTTTTGGTTCCTTAATTAAATCTCCGACTTTTATTAATTCCAATACGCTCAATTAAACTCATTAGGGTCATCCGAACTCTCAACGGACGCCAAATGGGTCAATTTACAAAATTGCCCTTTAAACTAGATTAGCGCACGTTTTGGTTTCTCTCTAAATCCTTGGTATTTTCTTGGTTTTCTAAACTTCCAATATGCTTAAATCCACTTATTTTTCAACTCATATTTAATCAAAACTAACCAACAAACAAATTGGAATAAATCCATTTCAAATCAATCTAATCACTAACAAAATCATCAATCTTTAAACTCAAACAACTGACCCCTAATTCCTCTTCGCGTTAACTTCGCTTTAGGGTGGTTTTGAACTAATTTTGATGACACATCTGAGCTGGGTTTGGACTGATTTTCTTCCTCTTTCTTCTCTTCCGCGCGACTTCTCTCTTCCGGTCGAACTTCCCTTCTTCTTCTCCGGTCGATCACCTCTTTATTTTGGTTCAGTTTCAGCTGCACTCGGGTCGGGTTGGATGGCGGTTTTGAGCTGAAAACGAGCTCGATTGTAGCTGGAAATGGTGCGAATCGGGCTGGTTAGCGTACAGGTTCTGCAGGTGATCAGACGGTAGCTCGTCTCCACCCTCTTCCGCGCCGATCGGGTCTAGTTCCCGGCGATTCAGCTCGGTTTCAGTGCTGGTTTGCGGTAAGTTTGGCTTCGGTTCAGCTTGAGCTCGGTGGCTGGATGGCACGGCAGCAAGGCTGGTCGGCGTCGGCGATGGTGGCTAGTCGGCGTCGGCAACGACTTCTTCTCTTCTTCTTCTTTCTTTTTCTTTCTTTCTTCTTTCTTTCTTCTTCGCGAATTCACGACTGACTTTGTTTGTTTTTAAAAAGTCAACAAACAATATTTTGGCTTCTAATTTCCTCCCCAACAAATCTCAATAATTCCACTTACACCCTAAGAAAATTTCTTTCTCCTCCCTTAGCTTATAGCTTAATCTTACTATGACCACAATTATTAAAATTTGTCTTCAATTTAGTCTACTTTTACCTTAAAAATTATTCGATTCCATTTACTATTTTAACTTCCCGTTTAATCTCCAATTGAGTTTAAATCAATCCCTATGGGTTCTCTATGACCTTAAGCGTCTCTATAATTAATTTAGGGTCTCTAATCAATACTTAGGGACTATTCCTGAGAAACCTGTACAATAATAAAAATAGAGGGTTTACATTGAATCTCAAACTCACCTCAAATTCCATGTTCTAAACATAGCCTATGTGAAATGGAGGTTCAGGTGTTCAAGTCCTACTTTTGTCTTTTAAAACACAAGGTGTGAGTTGTGAGTTTCTTCTTGATAAGAGTTATCATCTCTCAGATTATGAGAGTAGTCATCCGAACAGTAATATCAATGATCAATCTTGACAATCATCTGATCCGTGAAGTCTTAGCGTTTAAAAAAAAAAAAAAAGGATATTATTTAATACAGCTAAGTGTAAAAAGTGTTTATTTAATTCAAAAACATCATCTAAAATAAAGAGTATTTATTTCATTCAAATTTAATAATATTTTAGTTCCAAATTTGAGTTATATAGTATTTTTTTTTTCGTTTTCCTTGAGTTATCATATTTCAAAAAGGAAAGGAAACAAATAATGGCCTGGATCCATTATAGAGAGAGACCCACACTAAAGTAGGAAACTTGCGCTCCAACTGGAGGGTTTTATGCATAATTTACCCACACATAGATGGGTTAGATTGAAATTGTCCACATGATGGACATTACTACTTGAATTGCGGTCTTGTTTTGTGAGAAAGCCTCAGGTGTGTTTGACTAACACATCAAGTAACCTATGAGTAATAACACATCCACCTTGTGAGTGAAATTAGGTAGCTATCAATAAATGAGGATATGCCTTCTATTACTAAGACCAAACTAGGTACAACAATGCTAAACAACTTCTTCTCTGAAGTGGACGACCATTCAAATTTCCCCAAAGATTGGAAAACTTGAAAAAAACAAAAATGAAAAAACCCAGTCCTTGGTTCAAGTGTTGGAACCGGTGTCTTCCAATCTTGGCCTGCGTTTTCCAATCTTGGCTTTACTCTGAAACGTACAATTTCCAAGAATTTACTAATGATGTTCGACGTCAATTAAATTTTTAAGGCTTTATCTTTCAGTATTCATTTAATAGAGAAATGTTGATTTTTCTTTCGAGAACAGTTAATTTATATAGAGAAAAATGTTAAAAAACAAAATCATAAAAGTTCATGAGTTATGAACATCTACATTTAATCCAAAAATATTAGTTATCTATAGTAAATTTTTCAATTAACTTTGAAATTACTTAAGTTTATCATATGTATATATACATATATAGTTTTACTTAAGTTTGTTATATGTATATATACCTGTATAGTTTTAATATAATATATGTAAATCAAATTCTCAAATCCATGTTTGTTAGTCCAAAACTTATTGAACAACAACCCTTGAATTAACTTTAATTTTCAATAAGTTACTCAATATGTCAAAGTTAGAAATGCAATTTTAATTAGTGTAATTGATAAATTTTCTGTTATGGTATAAGATGTTTTGAGTTTACATTATGAATTTAAATTACAAATTTTGTTCACGAAAATGTATAGAGGAATTTAATTTATATTTATTAACATAGTTGTCATGTCATATATCAAATAAATGTTGTTCAAGAAGAGTGCATGACTTCTTAAACCTCAAAATACTAGTTTAATTTCATGAACAAAGAACCTGCGCTTCAATTTCATTGGCTATGGGTCTGTGGCAATGTTAAATGTGTGTGTGTGTGTGTTTTTTTTTTTTTTTCTCAGAATTTGGTGGGAAGACGCCAAAGATGAGTGCTGATATTATTATTATTATTATTAATATATATATATATATATAACACAATACTTTTTGCTGGAAACACATCGACTAGGAGATCACCAGTTTTATATATTAAAAGTGTTGATTAGTCGGTAATGAATAAAATTTTAAAAGCTTATTGTGCCTAATCAAAATTAATATATATATATATATATATATATATAACCCACACTTAAAAGTAATATATTAATAAATTTAGTATGAGTTTTTTTTTTTTTTCTTTTTTAGCCATCACAATCTGATGACGAATTTATCATTGATCATCTCAATTTTTGTTTGATAAAATAGATGAATTATTTAATGAAAATTTTATGAATACAAGATCAATATTTTATTTTTTTTAATAGAAATCATACAGTAATTATTTAATGAAAATATGGTGAGGTTAGATTGCTCACAATCAAAAAGGGATTTTGGCTTTCCATAATTAACACCAAACTAGTTGCAGCAATGAGCATGCGAAACAAATCCTGTTGGAAGTGTTGGAAACGGCTTCTTGGACTCTTGCATTACTTTGAATTACTTTGAAAACACCATGCGAAACAAACAGAATCTCTCTTTTGCTCTCTTTCTCCCTTCATGGCTCATATCTGCGTTTGTTGTGTGATCTTAAAGTTTTGAAAATTTATCTTTTTATGTTTTGTCATGGAAAAATTTATGAAATATCAATCCTATCGAAATAGATATGTTAAAGGATAAAATTTCAAAATTTCAGGATCCATCATGTATTATTACCCTAAAGCATAATTGTTCTCTCATAATTTCTCTAACAAAATTTGAATTTGCTTATGTTCATACACGATTATAATTACAATATAAGTAAATCAACCGTCCAAATTGAGTAGATTAGATCAAAACTTCTTGTACAACAACTATGACTAACTCAACCTATAGTGATGGTTGAAAACACTAACCTTTTCATTAATTTAAGGGGGGGGTCCATTAAAGGAGGAAATGGTCTATTTATATTGTAATATATTTATTTTCTTGAAGTGCATTCTTTGTCAAACTATTTGATCATGATTTAAGAGAACGTTCAAACACGTGTATGTACCCTTGAATCAAACAAATGAAGTCTTACAGCTATGGAGGCACATGAAGAAAATTCTCTTGAGCCGAGTGTAGACCATTCAAAAGAAAAATCTGAGGAAAATGAATTTGTAAATATATAAATAGTATAAAAAAAACTACAATCTAATTCCAATTAAATATGGTTTGATGGTAGAAAGCTCTTATTTAACTTAACAATAACTCATATTCAAGTTGTTCCCATCCCATATGTTATAAAAAATAAAAATAAAAATAAAAATAAAAAAAATCTAAAATCCACTTCCTAAATTTGGTCTTCTAATAATTATAAATTTACTATCTTTTTTTTTTACCTTTTATTTTTATTTTTATTAAGCTAACATCTAATAGGTCGGAGGTCTAATTAGCATTTGCATAGATAAATTATTATTTAGAAAGATGACAACCTACTGATTAGAAGTTTACTTGGACCTGTAAAAATTAATTTATATTAAAAGCTGACATCCACTAAATAAGAGGTTTGTCGAGGTGATAATTATTTATTTATTTATTTATTTTATGAAAACTGACATACAACGTGTAAAATGTCGGTGGAACCTGATAAAATAAATTATTACTTATGTGGTACAATATCTACTCCCATAACAAAGAGAGAAATTTATTGGCACAAGTTTATAAATATGGTTAATGAGAATTGAATCCCTCACCATTTTGATAAATGATGAGATATACAACTATATATATTAAAAGGTGATGTAAAAAAAAAAAAGGAAAAAAAAAAATTCCAATAGAGAGTGAACAAAGAAGGAAAGACATTGAAGCAAAAAGAGGAACAGATGCTCACCTTTTCATCAAAGAAAGGTTGAATATTAGCCTCCAGGTTATCCTTTGAGTTCATTGTACAACATTCCATGCTTGCCGTCATGTTTGCACGTAAAGAATTGGAAATGAATGTTTTCATAGCTGGGCAATTTTTGATACGCAGTTTTGACAAGGAGGACAGATTAATTAAATTCCCAGTTAAGTCGCAGAAGCTTGTAAGTTTTGGAAGATCCTCAAGGTGTAGATGGTGAAGAACAGGAAACAACACCGCATTTGGCCTTTCTACTTCTGTAATTACCACCACTTCCATAAGCTTACAACCCAATATCGAAAGCTGGTTAAGTTGGACTAGATGGTTAACCATTGAAGATAGAAGTAAATATTTTAAATTACACAAATGGTGAATGTGCAAGCGAGTTAAATTGTGAAAATATAATGATGCTGCCAGAAATGGGTTGTTCCATATCACTTCAGAGTTGATGCATTTTAGCCCCAAGTTACCTAAGGAGGGCATTGAGACCTGCAAACAAAGTTATTGTTTTATGAGCAACCTGTTAAAATCGCTTTATGAAATAGATAATTAGACTAATCGTTATCTAATCAATGGTCTAATTACAAAATAAATCAGATTTATCGAAATTCAAAGTCCTATAATTGTGCATCAGTTGCACAGAGCCAAAAAAGGTCACCTTTCTATCAAAGAGAGGATGTACGCCAGTGCAAGAGTTCGTTTTTCCCTGTTCCTTGCTTACGATTACAGTCTCACACATTGATCTAGAGACGAATGTCTTTAGATTTGGACAATCAGTAATGTAAAGTCCTCTCAATGAGGGGAATTCAATTGAGTTTCCGGAGCCAATTCTTGTGAGTTTTGGAAGTCTTTTCATCACCAAAAAGGATAATTTAAGGAAAATAATCTCAACTAGTCTTTCTTCTCCTGCAAATTCTTCAATGTCAATTATTGCTTCCATTGACTTACAGTTCCGTACCACTAGTTCTCGCAGTTGCACAAGACCTTTTACCAAAGAATATGGAAAAAGAAACTTCAAATCATAAAATTCCTCCACAGACAATTTCACTAAAGTTCGACCATAAAAAGGGAGGGTTTGAATACCAAATGTGTATAAAAAGAGTGCAAAGGAAATGTGGATGAAAAACAGTAAAAATATAAATGTGTTTACAAGGATTCGAAATCGAGAACTAGTTGAAGAATGTACATGCCTCCAACCATCATTGCTTTTCTGCATTTTGACCACGCTAACACCTTAATACATAATAACCTTTTACAAAATTTCGGGGGCCACGTGACGCGACCCGAACCGGATACCTCTAACTCTGATCCGGTTGATCACGCCGGGCACCCCAATGGATCCCTCTCAGACTCGACTCGTCGAGCTAAGCGAAACCCGTGGAGCGAACCCTAAACTCTTTCATACTTTCTGAAACATCGTTGGGTTGGGTTTTCCTTAAAAACTAAAAACGCGTAGGAAAAATTTTTAATTTTAATTTCAAATTCCTTTTCGAAATTTATTTTTCTAACAAAATTTCGGCAACATAACGACTGCATTTTTAACATTCCCGAAAAACCTGTTTACAAAAATATCAACACTTCGACTAAAATTTATCACCAACCCAACTTCTGGTTGCCCGTAGGCCTCAATCATGCATTTGATTGTTAAATCAACTTATGAAAATTCAAATGACATTTAATAAACCGCATTTAAATCCAAAACAGTTTAAAAACAGTTATAAACAAATAATTACAACTTTTAAATTACTTATACATTTCAAAAGATATTTACATGAAATATAACTGCTAAAACAAAATGAGCTACTCAATGATGTCGTGTCGCGCTGGCTCACCTGCTGGAGGTAATGCTACTGATTGGCTACCTGCTGAGAGTACCTGAGGAGGTTTTATATAAAACAGAGAAATAATGAGCTAGAAGCTCAGTGAGTGGTAATTTATCTTTTCTTTCAAAATCTGTTTTTCAAAACGTCCTCCTCTGAAAACGTTTGAAAACTATTCTTTGTTTCTAAAACGTTTCACGCTTAAATCTCTTAAATCTCTTAAATATCAACTTAAACAAGAGCTTTCATATATAAACACAAGCACGTATTTAAATACAAAACTTGCAACTGTAAATCATAAATAATTTCAATAATAATTATAAAATATCTTTTATCTCAAATCTGCTTTTCTTTTTAAAACCGTTTCCTGATATCTTTTAAAATTACCATAGTATCCAATCTGGGGTCTCTCGAATCTAACGGCTATGTGCGGAATTTCTCAGTGCTAACCATAGCTCGTCAACTCTTGAGACATCTCGCGGCTATGTGCGGAATTTCTCAGCGCTAACCATAGCTCGCCTAACCTGAGACATCTCGTGGCCATGTGCGGAATTTATCAGCGCTAACCATAGCACACGAAACACTACCCCACATCAGTAATGGCGACTCGACTGACAGACTCTGACACTTATCCCCCATGTTAGTGACTTATCCCTTCCCAGGACTGTGCCAACTGAAGTGGGATAGACCGATCGGGTCTAAACTGCTCTGTAATCTCTGAAAATCCCTGAGGGGATACTTTCTGGTTTTGAAAACACTTTTCTCTTTTCTGCTTTAACTTTCTGGTGCAAAAGCACAATTCTCTTTTCTGAGTGCGTAAAGCACTAAAATCTGATTTCTGAGTGCCATAAGCACTAAAACTCATTTTCTGAGTGCATTAAGCACCAAAACTGATTTTCTCAATTCAAACTTGAAAACTTAGTTTCTGAAATTTCATTTCAACAACTTTATATATATGCATGTAAAATCACATTCTCATTTCAAACTAATGCTCATGCATATATCAATGCATTTAAAATAAACTCAAGCAATTACTTATCAAATCAAATTTGATAATTTGAAATACTTTTAAAATCTTTAAATAAAACTCACTCACAAAACTGTTGACTGAAAATAGCGTGTGCGGAGCCCCTAATCCTCTCGCCTCAATCCTCGAGCTCCCTCGTCACCCCCTTATCTTCCTCGCAAAATCGCTATTTCTCTTCGCTTTGACTTAATTTAGAGACTGTTTTGGGGGTGGTTTTGGACTGGGTTCGGTCGGATCTTCCTCTCCTCCCTCTCCCTCGCGCGATCTCTCTCTTTCTCGGTCGATCTACCTCATTCTGCCGGTTCTGGTCAGGTTCGGGTCTGCTCGGTTTTGTGCGCGATGGCGGTTGGTCATGCTTGAGCTGGGTTCTTGCAGATCGTGCGCTTTAGCAGCTCCTCCACGTCGTCGCTGTCAGCTCTGCCCGGATCTGGTCTGATTTCGTGCACGGCGTCGAGTTCGTCTTCAATCTGCTCGGTTCTGCGTGCAGCGAGGTGCAACTGGTTCAGCGAGCTTCACGACGTCGAGTTGACTAGTCGGCGAGCTCGGTCGGCGTCGACGACGGCAGCGTCTCCCTTTTCTTCTTCTTCTTCTTCTTCTTTCTTCTTCCTTCTTTTCTCTTCTCTTCTTTCTTTCTTTTCTTCTCTTCTGCGACATCTCACTCTCTCTCTCTTTAGATTTTTAGACAACTTTTTGGCTTCTATTTTCCTCCTCAAACTATCCTTAAAATGACGGTCACGTCCTTTAAAAATATTGGTCTCCTCCCTTGACTTTTAGCTTAATTCCACTTTAACCACAATTATTAAAACTTATCTTCAATTTAGTCCCTTATTTCATTGAAAAATCATTCGATTTCATTCACTATTTTATCCTTACGTTTAGTCTCCAATCGAGTCGAAATCGATTTCTATGGGTTCTCTATGACCTTAAGTATTTCCATAAATCATTTAGGATCTCTAATCACCACTTAGGGACTATTTCCAGGGAGATTCGTAAAATTACGATAGAGGGCTTACACCACGTGCCCCGACTGACCCCGTGCTGGGTCCATCCCTGTAAGCAAGGGTTTCATACAATTTGAGAAGGGATTTCAAAGTGAATTTAAATAAAATGAGAAATTATATTATTAAATTAAATCATATAAATTTATTTTTATTTAATTTTTTTTAATTTTTAATGTGACACAAAACTCAGCATGATATTATAATAGATAAAAGTCAGTTTTGTTCTTGTTTTTTAAGTAAGATTTTTTCTATATTTAGTTATATGAACTATAAGATCAATAATATTTTTTTTTTGCGTGATCAATGGAAGAGGGTGTTTGGCTTTCTAGAATTAAACTAAATCAAGTATTAATTAACAATAAGCATGCTCAACAAGAATTTGACTAAATAGGGCTTAAAATATATGCAGACCACTTAAATTTTTTGTGCAGAGTTGAATAATAAAACTTAAATTTGGGTAATCGTTTTACTTCCATGCGTCTGAATGGCGCATAGATAGTTTACTTTTTTTATTATGAAAATAAGAAAAAATTGATGTTTTAGATTTTTATTGCCCTTTTGGATCAACATCAAAACTAAATAATAAGCAAATTAAAAAAAGTTTGTGTAAATTTAATAATGTGATCATATTTACTTAATTAATTTTCTCTAACATGAATGTTTTGATAATTTTCTCTAATATGAATGTTTTGATTTAAATTTTATTTAGATATATATATTTTTTAAGATATCACATATCGTTCAGGCAACTCGAACCAAAGTTATCATGTTGGATGGTGCTAATTTTACCTAGATTTTAAATTTAAATATAGTTAGAACTTTTTGTTTTACTTGTATCTGGACTTCAAAAAGCTCTAATATTTATAAATGGAATGCGAGGATGAATTGCATTATTATAAGATTGAATAGTAAATGGAATCTCTACGGTTAAAAAATCATAAACTACAGTTTCTTAATTTTATTTTTTTAAGCTTCCGGATTGATTGAACTTGGATTTAGCTAGGCAGAAACTGAAATGGCAGTTACATAGAATTGAAAAGAGGTCCAAGTTGAGGGTTGATAAATTTACTTTCCAATTGAGAAACAGCCCAGCAGAAGATGACAGAAAATCTACTAAAATGAATTACTCTGAAAGCTAGATTTTAATATTGGAAAAGGGACCCTCTTGGAAGCTCAACACTAGAGCAAGTTGTTAGGTGACTTCATGAGTTAACTTGAACAACAAGCAACATCTCACATTATATAAACAGGCACCAATTTTATATGGTACTTCATTACATTGAGCAAGAATCAAGTATAGAGCAAGAAAAAAAGCCCCGGGAGGGGGGCTGGTGGGTGGTTTGTTGTGCGCCCGTGCATGGGAGAGAAAATGATGGAAATGGGAGAGTTGGGAACCAACGTTGGTTCAATTTTAGCAAGTTTGATGTTCGTTTGGGCTATTGTCAAGGAATATTTCCTTTACAGTGTTTGTGGTTATGTTGAAAAATACACTCAAAAGTTGGTGAGATTGGTGTATCCATATATTGAGATCAATTTCCATGAACTAACCGGTGAACGTCTAAAGCGCAGTGAGGCCTATGCAACCATACAAAACAACCTCAACACGAAAGCCTCTTCGCAAGCTTTGAGGTTTAAGGTTGATGTTGTCAAGGAGACCAAGTCTTTGGTTCTCACCATGGATGATCATAAGGAGATCCCTGATGAGTTCAATGGTGTAAAAGTTAGGTGGATGTCAAGCAAACATATCAATAAGTCACAATCCATTTCTTATTTTTTGGTTTTTGATGAGAAAAGGTATTTCAAGCTCAGTTTCCACAAATGCCATAGAGAACTCATCATTGGGCTTTATATTGAACATGTGTTCAAGGAAGAGAAGGTTGTGTCTATGAAGAACCGACAAAGGAAGCTTTCCAACAACAATCCGAGCAAGAATTGGTATCACTGGAAGAGCATCAAGTAAAGCCATATGCACTTTGAACACCCTGCAACGTTTAATACATTGGCTATGGAGTCCAAGAAAAAGGAAGAGATCATGAATGATCTCAAGAAGTTTAGAGGAGGAAAAGAGTACCATGAGAAAATTGGAAAACCTTGGAAGAGAAGGTGTCTTCTTTATGGTCCTCCAAGGACTGGGAAATCAACCATGATTGCTGCCATGACAAATTTTCTCAATTATGATGTTTATGATCTTGAACTTACCATAATCATGGACAACACAGAGCTGAGGAATCTCTTGATTGAGACATCGAACAAGTCAATCATAGTTATAGGACATTGATTGGTCACTTGATCTTGCAGGCCAACGCGTGAAGAAAAAGGAGAAAGTTGAGGGGAAGAAGTGGTGGATCCAATCAAGAAGAAGAAGGAAGAGAATGAGAATAAAGCTAGTAAAGTGATTTTATCAGGGTTGTTGAATTTCAATGATGGTCTTTGGTCAGCTTGTGGTAGGGAGAGAATCATTGTGTTTACAACTAATAATGTGGACAAGTTTGATCCTGCTCTAAATAGAAGAGGAAGGATGGACAAGCACACTGAGTTATTGAGATGTCATATAGTGGGTTTGAAGCATTCAAGGTGTTGGCCAAGAACTATTTGGACATTGACTCACATGAATTGTTTGCAAAAATTGGTGGCTTGTTGGCTGAAACCAACATGACCCCAGCTGATGTCACGGAAAATTTGATGCCTAAATCGAACGAGAAAGACGTGGAGACCTATTTGAATAACCTAATTGAAGCACTTAAGGAGGTGAAGAAGAAGGACGTAAGAAAGAAGTGGGAGGAAGAGGCGAGGTTGAAAGCAAAGAAAGAAGAGAAGGAGAAGAAACAAAGTGCTCAAGAATGTGTGAAAGATGATGAAACTTCAGCTAAACTAGAGCTAAAAGAGAATGGCTTTCACAAGTAATCAAGGCAAAGGAAAGGGAGAGTTGGCATGTTGATTGTAACTAGTTGTGACTTTGTTGTTCATATATCACTCTTCAGTCTTCTAAAGTAAAATAAATTTGTGTGTATGAATGTTGTAGTTTGTATGCTTAGAATAGCTGTTGCATTTTAATGGTGGAAACTGGAGTTCATCAGTAGTTGTATGGATTTGATTTGCAACCTATGTCTTGGGAAGGTCTGTAAAATTCTTTTCTTAGATTGGTTGGCTTCTAGTCCTAATCCTTCCATTATTTGTATTATCATTGAATGAATGATTTATTATGGTGTAAATTATTTTTAATGTAGGTTCCAACATTTATTTTTTTATCGATTTCCATATTGGTATAATTTTGGTAAGAATTTGAATGACACTTTTAGTTTATTTGCTAGCTAATATAACTTTGAATTATAATGTTTCATATAGTACGTATTGATTTTTTCGACAAAGATTGCCCTAGGGTTTTACAAAATAAAATTTATTCTACTTTTGTTATCAACAGTCTTCATTGTTTTTCGAATATTTTCAAATCTCTTCATCTTTAAGCTTTTAAGCAACTTGTTTCTAACATTAACAATAAAACTAAAGGATCAATTGCCACGACAAAAGGTGAAACCATGGTCACATTTTTTGGAAAGGTAAAACCATTTTTTTTTTTTTATTTATAACTGTATGACTAAATAGTATCATCTCCAAGAAACTTCCTAAATGTCAACTAAATTTTAGTTAAAATAATATGGAAACTATTTTAGCTAATGATTTATTTAAAAAATAAAAAGAAAGAAAATTATTTGCTTGTAATAAATTAAATGTTAAAATAATAAGTAAGAGAGTCTACCTCGGACGTTCTTGCTCTTTATCTTTAATTAAGATGATTCAACTTTTTCAAAATAGCTAATAATATGGAGAGTAGTTGAAGTCAATAAAGTGTCACATTATTAGCCTTTTTGGCTAAGGACAATAAATAGTTAATATCGTTGAAGATGCTCTAATACAAACACATAAAATGAAGATGATCAATCACAGAAGACAAATTTTTTATGTGGAAAACCCATAATGAGGAAAAAACCACAATTGTTTTGATAACTATAGAAAAATATTAGAGCATAAAAAATTATTATAATTACAAATTCAATATTAGTTTTGTAACTTGAAAGTCCATAACCTTATTTATAACCAAGTCCTAACTCTCATGGCTCTCTTTAATGTTTTTGCATGTTACTCAGGTACACCCTAGATGTGCTGCCCAAGTTGTCCTCAAATAAAGGAAAAACCTCAATTTATAAATTGTGATTTTCTTGGTCCCAAAATCTTCCACATGAAAATTGAGGTTCACACGCATACCACACATCACCAAGCACCTCTTTCAAACAACACTTCATTAACATCCATCTAACTTCATTTGAGTCATTTGGGTCGTCTTGAAAAGCAAGCCAAGTTTCCAACACACATAACTGTTTAGAAGCAACAATGATAATGATGAAAAAGTAAAGCTAAGTAGTGAAGAGTCTAAAGACTACTTACATGGAAAGGCCACAATTATCCTAATTCACGTGAAACAACTTGTCCAACTCAAGTTCAAGTGTGAATGATGAGCTCAAACTTCTTTAGCACATTGCCCATTCTATAATTAAACGTACAAAACAAGAAACAGTATGAGTATAATAAGGTACTTACAATAGCCCTTTAAATATTGTATTCTTAGATATTTTTTGCATTTTAATGTACTAATAATTAGTACTGAAATCCAAAAATATGTTGTAGACCATTTTCATTCTCCATTATAAACAAATGAAACTCTTTATGTTACCATGTTTTTAGTTCCTAGAAATATGCTATTTCAAAATTTTCATTTGTTATAAATCAAGATGCTTTCTGATAATACGAGGTTAAAGAGTAGAGCATTTTGAAAATGAAAGTAAAGATTTTGGCAAAATAATAATAATAATAATAACAATCCAAACCATACTCTAGCAACATTGTAAGTATTAATTGAATTCTTTTAAATTTTATGAATAATTTTGTTATTAAAACAAAAAAAAAAATTCTAAGCTGTAAGTCTGCGAAAACCATGGTACTCCAAGTATCAATTTGATAACTTGTTACTTGCACTATTTCACCCAATACTCTCAGATTAATTAGGCAAACTGGAAAAAAAAATTAAAGTGTAAACATAGACCACATTTTCTAGCTAATTGTAACAAGTCAAATAAATATTTAATCATGGAAAAGGAAAAAACTAAAGTGCAGAGGAGAAAGAGAAAATTTGAAGAATCTAAGTGTACCTTCTCAATATATTGTTGTTCTATGGTAGCATTAAGGTCACCTTCCCAACATCCTCTATTCTCTGTTTCAGCCATTTGTAAAGTGTGTAGTCTAGGCGTGCTCAAATCTCCCTGAGAAAAAATTTTCATATTTGGGCATTGTCTAACAGCTACTTCTTGAAGGGATGGAAATTCTATTGTGCAACTCCCCGAGTAGAAGATTGTAAGGCTTGGTAAATCATTCAGCCCCAAATATTTCAGTTGGCTGAAAAATATACAATCTTCTGCTTCGTCTTCCTTATGTGTTATGATTTCTTCTATCTTTTTGCATTTAGTTATCTCCAACTTTGTAAGTTGCACTAGACTTTTCGCTGTTGAGGATGCTATTAAATTGAGCAATTCATCACAATTTGACAATTCCAAAGTCGTCAAATTTTTTAAAGAAGTTGTGAATGGCACTAAACTTCTTATGTTATGACATTCTGAAACCCGTAGCGTTGCCAGATTTTGAGCAACTGTATCAAATTCAGAATATGCCTCCCACAGAAGTGAGTCAAACAATCTACAGAGTTCTAACGAGCTCAATTTACAGGGTAACTCAAAATGTCTTTCCTCACAAACAAGCCTTTCACAAAAGAATAATTCCTTGAGACAACCATCACAAATGGTAAGTGATGTAACTTTGGGCAATTTGCAAAGGAAACATGATGGGCAAATAGCACTTTTCATAAATGGACCTGACAACATAAGGTAATTTAGCTTGCACGAGTACTCTGAAAACTTTCCATAGGGCATCTCATTCACAAGACAATTCCAATTCAACTCCAACCGATTCAAGCTAGGGAATGCAATCTAGAAAATATACACTAAAATATTATTAAGTTGATCATCTTCGCAAATATCTTTGTAACTTAATTTAGGATCAATATTGTCAAATAAACATTTGAAACATATAATATATATAAAAAAAAAAAAAACTAATAATAATATTTTCCGTGTTTAAATAATCGAAAGAGATCTAGGTCAATTTTATAATTGTTGATAATCCAAACATATTTAAAGTGTTTATGGAATCTGATACTTAAATTTTATTTAGTAGTTGACCTTAGATATTTTAATTAATATTGATCATTGCTTGAAAATTATAATATTATTAATAAAGCTTAAAGCCACATTTCGTATGCATTGTTAAATTATATTAAAATTAAACCAATACTATTTTACAGTACCCTTACACATAAACATTTGAAGTTAATTATTTGTGACAATTCTAAGCAAACATTTTAGTAAATGGTCTGCTAGTATTTCACTAAAAGTTAGGGGAGGATTAGGTATCAATTAGAATTAGAATTTGATTTTCCATATTTTAGAACATTTCAATAATGTTGGATGTAGAACTTTTATATGTTTGCAGAAATGTTATAAATTTAAGTAGTCAGGGTTCATACCTTATCAGCTAAGAATAGGGGTTGTCCACTTGGGATACCATGTTGGCTCTCCCGATGACTTTGAAATTCTGAAGCAAGCATCTCCACTTCATTGCATCTGCACACTAATAACCTCTCTAACATTGGCCATTTTGAAATGTATAACCCTGAATGGAAACTTTTAAGTCTTGGTAGATCAAACAGCTGTAGCTCTGTTAATTGAGAAAACACAAATTCAGGGACTGCTTCTACTTTATCTTCCTTGGCAATAATTTCCTCCATCATGCAATTGCCTACAGAGAGCTCTTTAAGTTGATCAAGACCTCTAGCTATAATGGCTGGAAAGAGACTTTTCAGACTGTCACAATAATGAACTGATAATAAATGTAGATTCTGAGAGGATAGAATAACTTGAGAGTCCATATTCCATACTTGCTTCAGCTTTGGCAAACTGCGTAAGCATAATTTTTTCAATTGAGCTGCAGTGATATGATGTATTTTCTTGCCATCAAGAGCTTCTAGTTCAAATATCTCTTCTACTGAGGCACATTTTTCTACCTCCAATTGGTCTAGTTTTTGGAGTCTTCCAAGCATAACAGATGGAAAAACATTAAATAGCTTATTACAGCCACCTATAACAAATAATTCTAATTTGCAAAAGGAATCCGAATGGAGTTGATTGTGCCATACTTTCCTTACGTTATCCACTTGCTCTATTCTCAATGCCTTTAAACTAGAGAGTTGCACCTGAAGAATTCCATTAATTGCATCAGTAGCAACACATTGTTATCTAATGAAATAAAATTAGAGACAAGAAGGGATGCTAAATCAAACTTAAACTCTGATTTAAAAAAAAAAAAAGGAAAAAAAAAATTTCCAACAGAGAGTGAACAAAGAAGGAAAGACATTGAAGCAAAAAGAGGAATAGATGCTCACCTTTTCATCAAAGAAAGGTTGAATATTAGCCTCCAGGTTATCCTTTGAGTTCATTGTACAACATTCCATGCTTGCCGTCATGTTTGCACGTAAAGAATTGGAAATGAATGTCTTCATAGCTGGGCAATTTTTGATACGCAGTTTTGATAAGGAGGACAGATTAATTAAATTCCCAGTTAAGTCGCAGAACCTTGTAAGTTTTGGAAGATCTTCAAGGTGCAGATGGTGAAGAACAGGAAACAACACCGCATTTGGCCTTTCTACTTCTGTAATTACCACCACTTCCATAAGCTTACAACCCAATATCGAAAGCTGGTTAAGTTGGACTAGATGGTTAACCATTGAAGATAGAAGTAAATATTTTAAATTACACAAATGGTGAATGTGCAAGCGAGTTAAATTGTGAAGATATAATGATGCTGCCAGAAATGGGTTGTTCCATATCACTTCAGAGTTGATGCATTTTAGCCCCAAGTTACCTAAGGAGGGCATTGAGACCTGCAAACAAAGTTATTGTTTTATGAGCAACCTGTTAAAATCACTTTATGAAATAGATAATTAGACTAATCGTTATCTAATCAATGGTCTAATTACAAAATAAATCAGATTTATCGAAATTCAAAGTCCTATAATTGTGCATCAGTTGCACAGAGCCAAAAAAAGGTCACCTTTCTATCAAAGAGAGGATGTACGCCAATGCAAGAGTTCGTTTTTCCCTGTTCCTTGCTTACGATTACAGTCTCACACATTGATCTAGAGACGAATGTCTTTAGATTTGGACAATCAGTAATGTAAAGTCCTCTTAATGAGGGGAATTCAACTGAGTTTCCGGAGCCAATTCTTGTGAGTTTTGGAAGTCTTTTCATCACCAAAAAGGATAATTTAGGGAAAATCATCTCAACTAGTCTTTCTTCTCCTGCAAATTCTTCAGTGTCAATTATTGCTTCCATTGACTTACAGTTCCGTACCACCAGTTCTCGCAGTTGCACAAGACCTTTTACCAAAGAATATGGAAAAAGAAACTTCAAATCATAAAATTCCTCCACAGACAATTTCACTAAAGTTCGACCATAAGAAGGGAGTTGATCGAGCCATGCATGCTCAATTTTGATTGAGGACAATGTCAAGTTCTCCAATTTTGGGAGCACAACCTGCATACAGATAATACTTTTAATTAAAGGTTTTAAAAATGAGGTCTATAGTCATTGATATACCATTTCTCTTCTAATTAACCAACCTCATAAATAAATTGAATATAAAAAAGTAAGAGAAAACATACATTTTGGCTGAAAAAAGGAATGAAACTTTCCATATCATCTTCAGTAGAGATTTCTTGGAATTCCATATCGAATGCAAGCGCACTGAAACCAAATTTTGTGAGATGTGGTAGGCACTGTAGTGTTATGGTGTGCAATTGAGTGAACTCAATCTTATTAATCTGTTCACTTGTGTGGACTCGTCTACTTTCCACAAAAACAATCGCTTCTAGCTTACTGCAACGAGTCACTTCAATTTCTTGAAGCTGCAAAAAGTTTTTGGACATCGGCAACGTGAAATGCTTCAATTTATCACATTTTCCAACTTTTATGACTTTTAATTGGCTGAAAGACTCTGTTGTAAGTTGGCCATGATAAATCTTCTCCAAGTTGACCAAATTATGAAGGACCAGTGACTCTAGCTTGTGGGGAAAGACATTGCATAGTCCCCATCCAATTGAATTGATAATATATCGTATTTGGGGAGCATTTTGTACATGAAGATGCTTCAATTGTTGGAAACCTTCCCTATTAAGCTCTTGAAGAACATTCTTAACTCCCTTTGGTTCATCAAGATAGAGATCTTCAACTCTATTTAGCAAAAATTTAATTCCATCACTCAAATATAAGCTATTATCTAATTTGAGTTTCAACATCCTTGAGGTTTCATTTCCTTTAGACGATTTCATTTTAGTAACATTAGGCCATTTCCACATATCTTGACCTCCAATAAATATTTTGTATCTTTCCAACTTCCCAAAGAAAAGGTCATGAGGCATAATTTGAGCCTCAAGAACATGTAGTTCTAAAGTCATCAAATTAGACAATTTCTTCAATTCAGCAAGACTTGCATTACTTTGCCCTTCAACATCCCATTGAATAAAACTATTACCCATATAGAGTTCTTCTAGCCTTGTCAAGCATGATAAGACATTTGGTGTGATTACTTTAAGTTTTGAACAATCCCTCAAATCTAACAATCTTAAACGAGTCAATTGTCCAATTTCTCCCGGAAATTGTTCAATTTCAGATCTCCAAAAACTCAAAATTTCTAATTTCTTTAGCTCTCCAATAATCGCTATATCTCCGATCAAGCATTCATCCAAACATAAGGTTTGAAGGTTTGTTAACCTACAAAGTGATGAAGGTAATGACGACAAATCAAAACGAGTCAGATCTAAAACTTTGAGTTCTTTCACCCTGTCAAAAAATGCATCTGGAATTTTTAAAGAAATCTTCATTTGGTGCAAATGAAGGAACTCCAGTTTTGAAAACTCCAGCATTTCAGGAAGCTCTTCAATATCTCCACGACAATCACACACAGCAACTGAATCTTTGGGGAGTTTATCCTGTAGCATTTCTTTGATGCTAGTAACATTTTGGATATTGAACATGGGTTTATCCTTGGATGATGCAATTGAAATGGCAACGGCATGAATGGTGTCATGCATTTTGACGAAACCCTTAACATCATCATCCATTAACAAACATGAAGTTCTGAGATTATCGATCAATGCATCCATCCTATTCCTTGCATCTTGCATCGTATCGACCTCATTAAACAAGCTCAAACCCATACTATACTTGAATAAGTCTTCAATATACGTACGACAACCGTGTCTTATTAAACCACAAAGCAGGAACAACGATTTTTCCTCAGATTCCAAAAAATTGTAACTCAATTCTAAGGTAGCATAAACACTTGGCTCCATTCCTCTGATGGGCTTTGGATTAGACCTTCTAAGCCATTGCAAGGCATTCTTCCAGTGATAAAGATCTTTATTTTTCAGGGCACTTGCAATTGTTGTAATTGCAATTGGTAAGCCAGCACATTTCCTAACTATCTCAATTGCAATAGGGTTGAAATCAACATTTTCTTTTGAATGATCGACACCCTTCCAAAATAAATTCATTGCTTCTACATCAGACAAAATGTCAATGAAGAAATTCTTTTGGGTATTCATATCATTCTCTAGTACATTTAGATCTCTAGATGTCAACAATAGTCTCCATTTCCTCCGATTAACATTTCTTCCTCCTTGATCAACTTCTTGTGGGACACTTGGCCTCTCATCACTCCAAAATGGAATCCCAACAGCATCCAAATCAACTTTCTCCCAAATGTTATCTAAAACTAGAAGAATGCTAGTTTCATTCCTCAACCTCTCACGTAATTGATCAGCTCTTCCCGGTACACTCTCCTTATGAAATTTCAAATCCAGTTCATCTGCAATTTGTTGCTGAAGAGATTTGATGTCAGGGGTCTGTGTTACCTCAGCCATAACCACGACATCAAATAACTTGTCTTGAGTGGCTCGAGCAGCAATTCTTTTGACAAGTGTGGTTTTACCCACACCCCCCATGCCGTACACACCAATCAAGTTGACATCTTCATCCGCTAACGCCTCCATAATCTTCTCAAAAACCGGCGTTCTTGACCCGAAATCTTCATAGCCTCTCAAATACATAGATTTTGCCCTTCGAATGGCAGGACGGTATGAAACTTTCAGAAATGTACTGTCTGCCAAGAGGCTGATCCCATCCTTTTTAATCTTCACTGCTTTCTTGCTGAGAGAGTAACGCATCATCAGATTAGAGCAGAAGCCAATAGAACACAGCTTCCCTGCTTTGTTCTCATCATCAATGATAGGATTCGCATCCTTTTCAACAAATTCATCTACGCTTTTCATCCATTTCTTGACAGAACTTTCTATCTCTTCGCCTTGTCTCTTAGCCTCATCAACAGAATGCTGCACCATCTCTCTTTTATCATTCAGTTTCTGAACTTGTTGCTCCAGCTCCTCCATGTTGGTGTTGTACTCGAAGGGATAACATATCTCCTTCCCAATAGGAGCAACCAACACCTCTGCAACTTTTGCTGCAATTGCATTAACTACCTCCATTTTCTGTTTCTTATCACTCTTTGCTTTCTCTCTCTCGCTCTCTCTCTTTTTTTTTCGTAATTTTTCTGATTTTTTTTCTTTTCTTTTTCTTTTTTCCTTTTTTTTGGTAATTTTTCTCACTCTTTTTTTTTAGACAAAGAAGCAAACTAAAGATGATAACAAAATAGTTACTTTTTTTTTCAAAAATAAACAGAAAATTAGATTCTTTTTGTTTTGTTTTTCGGAGCTGTTCTTGAATAAGTAAAAATGTAGAAACAATGTGCAATACATGGAATGTTTCAACAACCGATAAAAAAACAACTAACAATAAGCAGACGTCTGATTTTTTTTTTTTTTTTTTTGGTTTTTTTTTTCCCTTTTATGATGCTAAAGTGAATGGATGCTAGTAAAGCTAATAAAATGAGGAAAAAAACCAGTAGCAAAAAAAGCAAATTAAGTAACGTAATAACAAATGAAACAGAATAATTCAAGTAGCAAAAACAAGGACTAAAACAAACCTCCCTCAGTAGCTAGAGATCTGAGTTTTCTCTTTTTTTTGTTGAAGAGATCTGAACTTATACTTTGTGGGAATCATGAATGTAAAACAACAACCTTCACTTTGTGAGAAGATTTTCAAAACGCAAGAAAACAGACAGCCAAAGCGAATAAGTGATCAGAAGACTAGTGAGTCTGTGAGCGCCGTAGATAGATGTACGCATTATTGTGGTTTTACTTTTTGCTTTTTTTTATGCATTTCATGGATATGCTGTCATTTCGAAAATCTTAAATCACAACCATCTACTGTGTTGGAAAGTTGGTGGTCCAACACAGTGGAATGTATTATTCAACCGTCACGATTTTGTAGTCACTACAATCACAAGTGACAGTCTCGTGTTTAGGTTAGATCCCTTGTTTCATCTACTAGTCTTCTTGGGAGTCATCTACTAGTCATCTTGTGAGTCGGTCAATGCACAAGTCTACTCCAAGTCGTCTCATCAATTATTTTTTTTTTTAATATCATTTACGTGGGTATTCAAATCTAATTCATTTCAAAATTAAAATGGAAATCATCGGAAATACCCATTTTAGAAGGGTTATTTTTGTTTTTATCCATTATTTAAAAAAAAAAAAAGAAGTTTTTAACCTTTGAAACAAATTGATTCCATCATATACCCAAATTACTCATAATTCTGCTTCATATTTTTACCCATAAACCCTTAACTTTTAAAATTTTTTAAAAAATGGAATGTGTAATTACAAAACAGCCCTTACATATATATAAGAAATCGATGGAAAGTCATTATCATCACCGATTGCAAACTGAAAACTCGACCCGTTTTTTACGACTCGCACCCGATCGCGACCCGACTAGCCCGTTCAACCTTCTCCAACAATTCTCTTACAGTTACCAACCTTGCCAAACCATCTCCGACTGCCGACGAACATCTCTGTTTGTCACATTTCGAAGATAGAGATTTTTTTCTTTTGTTTTGCAATTTTGAGATATTTTGTGTTATAGATGTTGGGTTATGATGATTAGGTTTAGAATAGGTTAGATTTGGTTCGATTTGGATTGAAAATGGTCGATTCCGATGATAGCAGCATCATCGGCATCGACTTGATTTTTCACTTTGGTTATTAACTTCGATTTTTCACACCAGTTTTTCACATCGAGTTTCCACAGAAGTTTTTAATTGTGATGTGAAAAATCAAAGTGAAAAAACGATCATGTGTGATGTCAAAAACTGATCTATAACATTGATCGGTTTTTCACACCCAGTTAAAAACTGATTCGGTTTTTCACATCCAAATACTAATCGTTTTTTTTTTTGCTACAGATGAATTTAAAGTATAAACATAGTTTGCAAACAATTGACTAGAATTCAAGCGGGAATACATACATTGGTCAGAAATGGCTTGGTAAAATAATTAGAGTTATTACTAGACGAGGTTTGTATGACAGGTTCATAGAAAAGTGCTCGTTCGGACGTATTTTAGAGATAAGTCGCAATAATACAACTGCTTTATTCATGATATTATGGTTTCTTGCTAAAGAGGTAAAGTTTCCAGATAGGCATCGTGATAAAATGTGGTTTGAAATATGGAGGATAACATATAAGTTTGAGAAACAGGAGTTCTTATTGGTGACAAGACTTCCTTTTAGGGGTATCGAGCGACATATCTTTAGTACAGTGCAAAATGACGAAAATAGTATCCGATGACAATTGTTTAATATAGTGTCGTCGAGTGTGCCTAGTCTAACTACCTTTCTTGAGGCAATGAGCCATACAATGTGTCAGGACTGTGTAGTTGAAGATGTAATAAATGATGAGGATATGTTGAAGGTAGCTAATATAGGGCTCGCTTTCCATCTCTTTATGGGGTAAGATGATCGAGCCAACATTGGTCCCTTTGTGCGGGTCATGATAGAAAATACAGAGGTGTGGAACTCATTCCCATAGGGTACATTAAGCTATAGTACGTTAGTCCACTACCTCCATATGTCGATTACTGAAGAACGGATTAAAAACCTACTAAAGACCATTAATCTTTGTGGTTATATCTCAATGTTTCAGATACACCTAATACGGTTAATATTTATAGTTTCCTCCTAATACAATTAATATATAGAGTTATATATATATATATATATATTAACTATATGTTTGTTATTTGTTTAATCATTTTTGCATTATAGTGGTGGTTAGTTGAAATGTTCCTAGTGTTGAGAGATAAGATAGGGGAAAAGTAACTAATCCTTGGAAAATGAGCTACCAAGGTGTAAAAGACGGACACTTAAGAGGACATCAAAAGGCATAAAAAGCCTTAATGATTTTCCCCCTGTAAGTGGTGAACCTAACCTAAATTAGTTTCCTTTTTTTTTTTGTTTTTTTGTTTTAACTATCCTTATTTATATAATGTATATAATAATATAACTATATATATCTGTATATATTGCAAGTAGTTGGCATGGCGTAAACCCTTGAACCCACTGATGTTGAAAGAGAGACGAATTATTGGAAATTTTTCAATCCGAAGCATTTGGTTGGTGAAGAGGTACATAAAGTTGGCGGCGAAGGGAGTGAGGATGATGATGATGATGATAATGCACGACGTGATGATGATTATCAAGTGGAGGATGGAAAGGGTGATGATGAGGTGGGAGGTGATGATGATCATGTAGTTGATGAGTTTTCAAGGGAGGACGATTAGCGGCATGAAGACGTCCCAATTGTACAATCTGAATCAGAGGATACATTTTCCGAGTTGTGGGCAAAAAGGTCACACGATGTATGAAACGTACATTTTGAGGTACAAATCTTCTATTTATTTTATTATTAAGTGAATATCCATGTTAGTAAATGAAAAAAATTATGAACATGTTGTATAGTAGTATAGATTGAAATAGAGAGACAGAGTCTCTAAACATGATAGAAGATGTGTAATTATTTAAATATGCAAGTTATATTTTCCCGGATACTCAAAAAACAAGGAGGATTCTGTCAAAATTTTTTTACAATTATGTACACTGTGTAAAATGATCTATATATATATATATGTGTATGTATATATTCTATAGGTGAAACAGTTGTTTAAGTATATTGTAGGTTTACAGAAGACAACCCACAAGAAAGTAAGTAAGATGGACAATATTGTAAGGAAGATGGATAGGAGGTTGAGACAAGTGAAAGAACATTTAAATATTCCTAGGTCTCCAGCTAGTAGGCATGATTCGGATGACAACGATGACGACGACGACGACGATGATGATGATGATAAGAGCTTTGTCCGGAATGAACACATCTTAAGCCCACCATCACCATCACCACCATATCAAGATGAGGGGGTCCATCGATCACCTCTCCATGTGGACGAGGCGGTCCATCAATCACCTATCCATAAGGACTAGGCAGCCATCCATTAAGAGGATCAGGAGGTCCATCAGTCTCACGACGTCCATCGGTCATCGATCATCCCTCTAATAGGAGGACCAAGAGATCCATTACTCTCAAAAGGTCTAAAGAGGTCTATTAGATACAGAGGTTGAGCGTGGTGCTGAGCATTTGTCTTGAAGGACGATTTCGAGTTATTAGTGTCACTTGAAAAAGGATTTCAATTGTATTATTATGTTGATATCTCTTGCTATTATTAAATAATCATTTAAGTTGACTTAAATGTAAGGATTAATTTTAAATGATCGTGGATTTGAGTTGTGAAGACCTTTATTAAGGTGTCAAGACATATTTGTGTTATTGAAATAAACACTTTCTGGAATTACTCTTTTATTATGTCTTAGTATTAAAGATTTAAGTGATTGATAAAATATTCTATCATATTGGTTTTTACGTCAATTGGGGTGTTACAAAAGGTGTGTTCGGTGGTGCACTAGTGTTTGTGTGTTTATATATATAGGGCAAATGATGCAAACCTTCCCTGAGTTTTAATAAAATTATATCAAATTCCGTCATATTATGTTTGGTGTAGGTTGGGATTAGATTGGAATAAAATTGATTTAAATATTTTATAATATACTTAATTTTTTTAGGCAATATAACATACTTAAAATTAATTTTTAAAAAAATCCTTTATTATTACTATTTTTTAAAAGAAGTAGAGATGGAATGTTCATTTCCAAACTTATCAAATACTACCATTTTGGTTGGTAATAAGCATTCCCATGAGAGAAGGATTTGAGAGAGTTTAGGATTGGGTATGGAATCCTACCCATTACTCTCCAAACATAAGATTTAAGAGTTTGAAATATTTTAAATCTCAAACTTACCTCAAATCGCATGTTCCAAACACAGCCTACATGAAATGGAGGGTCAAGTGTTTAAGTCCTACCTTTGTCTTTTAAAACACAAGGTGTGAGTTATGAGTTTTTTCTTAGTAGGAGTTATCATCTCTCAGATTATGAAAGTAGTCATCTAGATCGTAATATCAATGATCAATTTTGACAATCATCTGATCCGTAAAGTGTCAGCGTTTAAAAAATAATAATAGATATTATTCAATACGGTTTAATGTAAAAAGTGTTTATTTAATTCAAAAACATAATCTAAAATAAAGAGTATTTATTTATTTCAAATTTAATAATATTTTAGTTCCAAATTTGAGTTATATAGTATCTTTTTTCTTTTTCCTTGAGTTATCGTATTTCAAAAAGGAAAGGAAACAAATAATGGGTTGGATCCATTATAGAGAGAGACCCACACTAAAGTAGAAAACTTGCCCTTCAACTGGAAGGTTTTATGTATAATTTGCCCACACATAGATGGACTAGATTGAAATTGTCCACATGATGGACATTACTACTTGAACTGCGGTCTCGCTTTGTGAGAAAGCGTCCGGTGTGTTTGACTAACACATCAAGTAACTTATGAGTAATAACACATCCACCTTGTGAGTGAAATTAGGTAGCTATCAATAAATGAGGATATGCCTTATATCACTAAGACCAAACTAGGTACAACAATGCTAAACAACTTCTTCTCTGAAGTGGACGACCATTCAAATTTCCACAAAGATTGGAAAATTTGAAAAAAAACAAAAATGAAAAAAACCCAGTCTTTGGTTCAAGTGTTGGAACCGGTTTCTTCCAATCTTGGCTTTACTCTGAAACATACAATCTCCAAGAATTTACTAATGATGTTCGACGTCAATTGAATTTTTAAGGCTTTATCTTTCAGTATTCATTTAATAGAGAAATGTTGATTTTTCTTTCGAGAACAGTTAATTTATATAGAGAAAAATGTTAAAAAACAAAATCATAAAAGTTCATGAGTTATGAACGTCTACATTTAATCCAAAAATATTAGTTATCTATAGTAAATTTTTTAATTAACTTTGAAATTACTTAAGTTTATCATATGTATATATACATATATAGTTTTACTTAAGTTTGTTATATGTATATATACCTGTATAGTTTTAATATAATATACGTAAATCAAATTCTCAAATCCATGTTTGTTAGGCCAAAGCTTATTGAACAACAACCCTTGAATTAACTTTAATTTTTAATAAGTTACTCAATATGTAAAAGTTAGAAATGTAATTTTAATTAGTGTAATTGATAAATTTTCTGTTATGGTATAAGATGTTTTGAGTTTACATTATGAATTTAAATTACAAATTTTGTTCACGAAAATGTACAGAGGAATTTGATTTATATTTATAAACATAGTTGTCATGTCATATATCAAATAAATGTTGTTCAAGAAGAGTGCATGACTTCTTAAACCTCAAAATACTAGTTTAATTTCATGAATAGAGAACCTGCACTTCAATTTCATTGGCTATGGGTCTGTGGCAATGTTAAATGTGTGTGTGTGTGTGTTTTTTTTTTTTTTTTTTTTTTTTCAGAATTTGGTGGGAAGACGTCAAAGATGAGTGCTGATATTATTATTATTATTATATAACAATACTTTTTGCTGGAAACACATCGACTAGGAGATCACGAGTTTTATATATTAAAAGTGTTGATTAGTCGGTAATGAATAAAATTTTAAAAGCTTATTGTACCTAATCAAAATTAATATATATATATATATAACCCACACTTAAAAGTAATATATTAATAAATTTAGTATGAGTTTTTGTTTTTCTTTTTTAGCCATCACAATCTGATGACGAATTTATCATTGATCATCTCAATTTTTGTTTGATAAAATAGATGAATTATTTAATGAAAATTTTATGAATACAAGATCAATATTTTATTTTTTTAATAGAAATCATACAGTAATTATTTAATGAAAATATGGTGAGGTTAGATTGCTCACAATCAAAAAGGGATTTTGGCTTCCATAATTAACACCAAACTAGTTGCAGCAATGAGCATGCGAAACAAATCCTGTTGGAAGTGTTGGAAACGGCTTCTTGGACTCTTGCATTACTTTGAATTACTTTGAAAACACCATCCGAAACAAACAGAATCTCTCTTTTGCTCTTTTTCTCCCTTCATGGCTCATATCTGCTTTGTTGCGTGATCTTAAAGTTTTGAAAATTTATCTTTTTATGTTTTTTCATGGAAAAATTTATGAAATATCAATCCTATCGAAATAGATATGTTAAAGAATAAAATTCCAAAAATTCAGGATCCATCATGTATTATTACCCTAAAGCATAATTGGTCTCTCATACTTTCTCTAACAAAATTTGAATTTGCTTATGTTCATACACGATTATAATTACAATATAAGTAAATCAACCGTCCAAATCGAGTAGATTAGATCAAAACTTCTTGTACAACAACTATGACTAACTCAACCTCTAGTGATGGTTGAAAACACTAACCTTTTCATTAATTTAAGGGGGGGGTCCATTAAAGGAGGAAATGGTCTATTTATATTGTAATATATTTATTTTCTTGAAGTGCATTCTTTGTCAAACTATTTGATCATGATTTAAGAGAACGTTCAAACACGTGTATGCACCCTTGAATCAAACAAATGAAGTCTTACAACTATGGAGGCACATGAAGAAAATTCTCTTGTGCCGAGTGTAGACCATTCAAAAGAAAAATCTGAGGAAAATGAATTTGTAAAGACATAAATAGTATAAAAAAAACTACAATCTAATTCCAGTTAAATATGGTTTGATGGTAGAAAGCTCTTATTTAACTTAACAATAACTCATATTCAAGTTGTTACCATCTCACATGTTATGAAAAATAAAAATAAAAAAATAAAAATAAAAATCTAAAATCCACTTCCTAAATTTCGTCTTCTAATAATTATAAATTTACTAATTTTTTTTTATCTTTTATTTTTATTTTTATTAAGCTAACATCTAATAGGTCGGAGGTCTAATTAGCATTTGCATAGAATAAATTATTATTTAGAAAGATGACAACCTACTGATTAGAAGTTTCTTTGGGCCTGTCAAAATTAATTTATATTAAAAGCTGACATCCACTAAATAAGAGGTTTGTCGAGGTGATAATTTTTTATTTATTTTAATTTATTTTATTTTATTTATGAAAACTGACATACAACGTGTAAAATATCAGTGGGATCTGATAAAATAAATTATTACTTATGTGGTACAATATCTACTCTCATAACAAAGAGAGAAATTTTCTGGCACAAGTTTATAAATGTGGTTAATGAGAATTGAATCCCTCACCATTTTAATAAATGATGAGATATACAACTATATATATTAAAAGGTGATGTACATAAATTTGTTATCTTGAAATCAAGATACTTATATGGGTTATGCCGATGTTAATTAAATGTCCTTTTTGATAGAAAATTTGTGGGGGAGAGGCAAAGATGAGGGCTTATTCTACTGTCTATAAATTACAATACTTTTTGCTAGTGACATGTCGCCTAGATCAAAACAGACAGAAAAATCAAGAAAAAACAAAGACTCAGAAGTCTGAATTTGGTCTTTGTTTATTATAATCACGATTAAGAAGTCTCTCGTCAATTCGACCAAGCATATGGTTTGGTTACTTAGTATTCTATTATACATAGCTTAGTGAGCAAGGTTGCAACATGGAAATCTGTGCAAAAAACACATAAAATCATAATGAAATTTTATTAATTAGAGCATGAAAGTGGAGGGAAAAACATGGTGAATGGGAACTATGGGTGAGTTAGTGGCCAATCTTGGCTTAGCCATAGCTAGCTTGATCAAAATTTGTATATAAACAAGCAGTGGCGGATCTAAAAAATTTGTTTAGAAGGCATATGAATAAAATAATAAAAACATCGACATTTATACTAAATATATAATTTGTTTTTTTTCTAAAAACAAAATTCGATAACATAATATAATTTAAATAAAATAAAATATATATAATAATTAAGCAAAGTAAATAACTTAAAGTTTAAGATTTTAGAATTGATTGATGGATGTATATTAAGATTTTAGAATTTTTTTTCATAGCTCGTGATAGGATATAAAAGTTTATAAAGTCAAAATATGTTAAGTTTGATGGTTTACTCGGTTGATAAGTAATTTGTACTAAAACATGTAAAAAAAGTAAATGTGTAAAGGAGGAGTTGAATAACAAATGTGTATAAAATGTAAAGAAGTAAACGTGTAAAGGAGGGCTGAAAAGTAATGTGTATAAAAGGGAGGGCTTGAAGACCAAATGTGTATAAAAAATGTGCAAAGGAAATGTGTATGAAAAACAGTAAAAACATAAATGTGTTTACAGGGATTCGAAATCGAGATCTTGTTGAAGAATGTACACGCCTCCAACCATCAATACTTTTCTGCATTTTGACTACGCTCACACCTTAATACATAATAACCTTTTAAAAAATTTCAGGGGCCACGTGCCCCGACTGACCCCATGTTGGGTCCATCCCTGTAAGTAGGGGTGGCAATTCGGGTTGACGGGTTGGGTTGGACCCGACACGAACACAACCCGATAATTTTTAACACGACACGATAAGCAAATGGGTTGAACTCACTCGACAGAAACACGACACGATAAGAAACGGGTCAACACGATAACCCGTTTATTAACGGGTCGTTTAACTAACCCGTTTATGACCAGTTAACCCGTTTATTAATTTAACTCAAAATTTCCGGAAACCTTTCACGAAAATCTGAACATAGTCATTAACCACAATAAAAAAACGTGGAAAATTTTATTTTCTCTTACGCCTCTCAAAACACTAAATAATGAATGTGAAATTTACAGTTTTGAATTGTGGAACTAGAAGACTAGAATCAATAGAACACCAATTAACAGATCTGCAGATGCGAAGACGGCGGCACGGCGCTGCGCGAGATGGCCGGAGAAGATGCTGCAGATGGGGCTACGCGGCACGCAGATCTGCAGATGCGAAGACGGAGGCGTGGCGCGCGCAGGACGACCGGAGAAGATGTTGCAAATGGGGCTACGCGGCACGCAGATCTGCAGATGAAAAGACGGCGGCGCGGCGCGGCGCGGGACGGCCGGAGAAGATGCTGCAGATGGGGTGGGACGTTGGGTGGTCGATAGGTCGTGGTCGGCAGAGAAAACAAGAGAAAGAAAATAAACTAGAGGGAGAGAGAGGCAAAGATAAAAATGAGATGTAGGTTTTGAGTCTTTTGACTTTTAAAATATATATATATTATCAGTAAAATTATATAAAAGACCCTTTAATGTAAAATTATTATTTTACCCTCCTTAATGGGTCAACCCGTAACACGATTAAAGGAACACGAACCCGACACGATAAGCTAACGGGTTAAACGGGTTGACCCGTTAATTTACCCAACCCGTTAATGCTCAACCCTAACCCGTAATTATCATGTCGGATTTGTGTCGACCCGTCGTGTCGGGTTCCAAATTGCCACCCCTACTTGTAAGCAAGGGTTTCATACAATTTGATAAGGGATTTCTAAGTAAATTTAAATAAAATGAGAAATTATATTATTAAATTAAATCATATAAATTTATTTTTATTTAATTTTTTTTTTAATTTTTAATGTGACACAAAACTCATCATGATATTATAATAGATAAAAGTGAATTTTGTTATTGTTTTGTAAGTAAGATTTTTTCTATATTTAGTTATATGAACTATAAGATCTATAATATATTTTTTTTGCGTGATCAACGGAAGAGGGTGTTTGGCTTTCTAGAATTAAACTAAATCAAGTATTAATTAACAATAAGCATGCTCAACAGGAATTTGACTAAATAGGGCTTAAAATATATGCAGACCATTTAAATTTTTTGTGCAGAGTTGAATAATAAAACTTAAATTTGGGGAATCTTTCTACTTCCATGCGTCTGAATGGCGCATAGATAGTTTACGTTTTTTTATTATGAAAATAATAAAAAATTGATGTCTAGATTTTTATTGCCCTTTTGGATCAACATCAAAACTAAATAATAAGCAAATTAAAAAAAAGTTTGTGTAAATTTAATAATGTGATCATATTTACTTAATTAATTTTCTCTAACATGAATGTTTTGATAATTTTCTCTAATATGAATGTTTTGATTTAAATTTTATTTAGATATATATATTTTTTAAGATATCACATATGGTTCGGGCAACTCGAACCAAAGTTATCATGTTGGATGGTGCTAATTTTACCTAGATTTCAAGTTTAAATATAGTTAGAACTTTTTTGTTTTACTTTTATCTGGACTTCAAAAAGCTCTGATATTTATAAATGGAATGCGAGGATAAATTGCATTATTATAACATTGAATAGTAAATGGAACCTCTACGGTTAAAAAATCATAAACTATAGTTTCTTTATTTTATTTTTTTAAGCTTCCGGATTGATTGAACTTGGATTTAGCTAGGCAGAAACTGAAATGGCACTTCCATAGAATTAAAAAGAGGTCCAAGTTGAGGGTTGGTAAATTTACTTTCCAATTGAGAAACAGCCCAGCAGAAGATCACAGAAAATCTACTAAAATGAATGACTCTGAAAGCTAGATTTTAATATTTGGAAAAGGGACTCTCTTGGAAGCTCAACACTAGAGCAAGTTGTTAGTTGATTTCGTGAGTTAACTTGAACAACAAGCAACATCTAACACTATATAAATAGACACCAAATTTTTATGGTACTTCATTACATTGAGCAAGACTCAAGTGTAGGGCAAAAAAAGCCTTGTGGGGGGGGGGGGGGGGGGCGCGGCGGCGCGGGGTGGTGTGTGGGGGTGGTTGGGGGATGTGGGAAATGATGGAAATGAAAGAGTTGGGAACCAACGTTGGTTCAATTTTAGTAGGTTTGATGTTCGTTTGGGCTATTTTCAAGGAATATTTCCTTTGTAGTGTTCGTGGTTATGTCGAAAAATACACTTAGAAGTTGGTGAGATTGGTGTGTCCATATATTGAGATCAATTTCCATGAACTAACCAGTGAACGTCTAAAGCGTAGTGAGACCTATGCAACCATACAAAACTACCTCAGCACGAAAGCCTCTTCGCAAGCTTTGAGGTTCAAGGCTGATGTTGTCAAGGAGACCAAGTCTTTGGTCCTCAACATGGATGATCATAAGGAGATCCTTGACGAGTTCAATGGTGTAAAAGTTTGGTGGATGTCAAGTAAACATATCAATAAGTCACAATCCATTTCTTATTTTCTAGTTTTTGATGAGAAGAGGTATTTCAAGCTCAGTTTCCATAAATGCCATAGAGAACTCATCACTGGGCCTTATATTGAACATGTGTTCAAGGAAGGGAAGGTTGTGTTTGTGAAGAACCGGTAAAGGAAGCTTTACAACAACAATCCAAGCAAGAATTGGTATCACCGAAAGAGCACCAAGTAGAGTCATATGCACTTTGAACACCCTGTAATGTTTAATACATTGGCTATGGAGTCCAAGAAGAAGGAAGAGATCATGAATGATCTAAAGAAGTTTAAAGAGGAAAAGAGTACCATGAGACAATTGGAAAACCTTGGAAGAGAGGGTGTCTTCTTTATGGTCCTCTAAGGACTGGGAAATCAACCATGATTGCTGCCATGACAAATTTTCTCAATTATGATGTTTATGATCTTGAACTTACCATAATCATGGACAACACAGAGCTAAGGAATCTCTTGATTGAAACGTCGAACAAGTCAATTATAGTTATAGGACATTGATTGCTCACTTGATCTTACAGGCCAACGCATGAAGAAAAAAAAGAAAGTTGAAGGGGAAGAAGTGGTGAATCCAATCAAGAAGAAGAAGGAAGAGAATGAGAACAAACCTAGTAAAGTGACTCTATCAGGGCTATTGAATTTTATTGATGGACTTTGGTCAACTTGTGGCAGGGAGAGAATCATTATGTTTACAACGATTCTGGGTCAATATGGACAAGCTTGATCCTGCTCTGAATAGAAGAGGAAAGATGGACAAGCACATTGAGTCATTGAGATGTCATATTGTGGGTTTGAAGCATTCAAGGTGTTGGCCAAGAACTATTTGGACATTGACTCACATGAATTGTTTGCAAAAATTGGTGGCCTGTTGGCTGAAACCAACATGACTCCAACTAATGTCACAAAAAATTTGATGCCTAAATCTAATGAGGAAGACGTGGAGACCTATTTGAATAGCCTAATTGAAGCACTTAAGGAGGTGAAGAAGAAGGATGTAAAAAAGAAGGAAAAGGAAGGGGTGAGGTTGAAAGCAGAGAAAGAAGAGAATGAGAAGAAAGAAAGTGCTCAAGAATGTGTGAAAGATGATGAAACTTCGGCTAAACTAGAGCTAAAACAGAATGGTTTTCACAAGTAATCAAGACAAAGGAAAGGGAGAGTTGCATGTTGATTGCAACTAGTTGTGACTTTTTGTTCATATATCACTCTTCAGTCTTGTAAAGTAAAATAAATTTGTGTGTATGAATGTTTTAGTTTGTATGCTTAGAATAGCTATTGCATTTTAATGGTGGAAACTGGAGCTCATCAGTAACTGTATGGATTTGATTTGCAACCTATGTCTTGAAAAGGTCTGTAAAATTCTTATCTTAGATTGGCTGTCTTCTAGTCCTGATCCTTCCATTTTTTGTATTATCATCGAATGAATGATTTATTATGGTGTAAATTATTTTTAATGTAGGTTCCAACATTTATTTTTTTTATCAATTTCCATATTGGTATAATTTTGGTGAGAATTTGAATGACACTTTTAGTTTATTTGCTAGCTAATATAACTTTGAAGTATAATGTCTCATGTAGTACGTATTGATTTTTTCGACAAAGATTGCCTTAGGGTTTTGCAAAATGAAATTTATTCTACTTTTGTTACCAACTGTCTTCATTGTTTTTCGAATATTTTCAAATCTATTCATCTTTAAGCTTTTGAGCAAGTTTTTCGAATATTTTCAAATCTATTCATCTTAAAGCTTTTGAGCAACTTGTTTCTAACACTAACAATAAAACTAAAGGATCAATTGTCATGGCAAAAGATGAAACCATGGTCACATTGTTTGGAAAAATAAAAGCAAAAATTTTTTTATATATAATTGTACGACTAAATAGTATCATCTCCAAGAAAATTTCCTGAATGTCAACTAAATTTTAGTTAAAATAATATGAAAACTATTTTAGCTAATAGTTTATTTTAAAAAAAGAAAAAAAAAATTATTTGCTTTGTAATAAATTAAATGTTAAAATAATAGGTAAGAGAGTCTACCTCGGACTTTCTTGCTCTTTATCTTTAGTGAAGATTATTCAACTTTTTAAAAATAACTAACAATATGGAGAGTAGTTGAAGTCAATAAAATGTCACATTATTAGCCTTTTTGGCCAAGGACAATAGATAGTTAATATCATTGAAGCTACTCTAATACAAACACTTGAAATGAAGATGATCGATCACACAAGGCAAATGTTTTATGTGGAAAACCCATACGAGGAAAAAACCACAATTGTTTAGATAACTATAGAAAAATATTACAACGTAAAAAATTGTTACAATACAAATTCAATATTAGCTTTGTAACCTGAAAGCCCATAACCCTATTTATAACCAAGTCCTAACTCTCATGGCTCACTTTAATGTTTTTGTATGTTACTCAGGTGTACCTTAGATGTGCTGCCCAAGTTGTCCTCAAATAAAGGAAAACCCTCGATTTATAAATTGTAATTTTCTTGGTCCCAAAATCTCCCACATGAAAATTGAGGTTCGCACACATGCCACACATCACCAAGCACCTTTCAAGCACCTCTTTCAAACAACACTTCATTAACATCCATCTAACTTCAATTGAGTCATTTGGGTCATCCAGAAAAGCAAGCCAAATTTCCTACACACATAACTGTTTAGAAGCAACAATGATATTGATGAAAAAGTAAAGCCTAGTAGTGAAGAGTCTAAAGACTACTTACATGGAAAGGCCACAATTATCCTAAATCACATGAAGCAACTTGTCCAACTCAAGTTCAAATATGAATGATGAGCTCAAACGTCTTTAGCACATTGCCCATTCTATAATTAAAACTACATAACAAGAATCAGTATGAGTATAATAAGGTACTCAAAATAACCCTTCAAAGATTGTATTCTTAGATGTTTTCTGTATTTTAATGTAATAATAATTAGTACTGAAATCCAAAAATATGTTTTAGACCATTTTCATTCTCCATTATAAACAAATGAAATGCTTTATGTTACCATGTTTTTAGTTCCTAGAAATATACTATTTCAAAATTTTCATTTGTTATAAATCAAAATGCTTTCTAATAATACGAGGTTAAAGAGCAGAGCATTTTGAAAATGAAAGTAAAGATTTTGGCAAAAAAAAAAATAATAATAATAATCCAAACCAGACTCTAGCATAATTGTAATTATTAATTGAATTCTTTTAAATTTTATGAATAATTTTGTTATTAAAAGAAAAAAAAAAAAAAACACTCTAAGCTGTAAGTCTGCAAAAACCACGGTACTCTAAGTATCAATGTGATAACTTGTTACTTGCACTATTTCACCCAATAGTCTCAGATTCATTAGGCAAACTGGAGAAAAATTAAAGTGTAAACATAGATCATATTTTCTAACTAATTGTAACAAGTCAAATAAATATTTAATCATGGAAAAGGAAAAAACTAAAGTGCAGAGGAGAAAGAGAAAATTTGAAGAATCTAAGTGTACCTTCTCAATATATTGTTGTTCTATGGTAGCATTAAGGTCACATTCCCAACATCCTTCATTCTCTGTTTCAGCCATTTGTAAAGTGTGTAGTCTAGGCGTACTCAAATCTCCTCGAGAAAAAATTTTCATATTTGGGCATTGTCTCACAGCTACTTCTTGAAGGGATGGAAATTCAATTGTGCAACTCCCCGAGTAGAAGATTGTAAGGCTTGGTAAATCATTAAGTCCCAAATATTTCAGTTGGTTGAAAAAGATACGATCTTCTGCTTCATCTTCCTTATGTGTTATGATTTCTGCTATCTTTTTGCATTTAATTATCTCCAACTTTGTGAGTTGCACTAGACTTTTAGCTGTTGAGGATGCTATTAAATTGAGCAATTCATCACAATTTGACAATTCCAAAGTCATCAAATTTTTGAAAGAAGTTGTGAACGGCACTAAACTTCTTATGTTATGACATTCTGAAACCTATAAAGTTGCCAAATTTTGAGCAACTCTATCAAATTCAGAATATGCCTCCCACAGAAGTGAGTCAGACAATCTACAGAGTTCTAAGGAGCTCAATTTACAAGGTAACTCAAAATGTCTTTCCTCACAAACAAGCCTTTCACATAAGAATAATTCCTTGAGATAACCATCACAAATGATAAGTGATGTAACCTTGGGCAATTTGCAAAGGAAACATGACGGGCAAATAGCACTTTTCATAAATGGGCCTGACAACATAAGGTAATTTAGCTTGCACGAGTACTCTGAAAACTTTCCATAGGGCATCTCGTTCACAAGACAATTCCAATTCAACTCCAACTGATTCAAGCTAGGGACTACAATCTAGAAAAATACACTAAAATATTATTAAGTTGATCATCTTCGCTAATATCTTTGTAACTTAATTTAGGATCAATATTATCAAATAAACATTTGAAACATTGAAAAAAAACAAAAAAAAAAAACCTAATAATAATATCTTCGTGTTTAAATAATCAAAAGAGATCTAGGTCACTTTTATAATTGTTGATAATTCAAACATATTTAAAGTGTTTATGGAATATGATACTTAAGTTTTATTTAGTAGTTGATCTTAGATATCTTAATTAATATTGATCATTGCTTGAAAATTATAATATTATTAATAAAGCTTAAAGCCACATTTCGCATGTATTGTTAAATTATATCAAAATTAAACCAATACTATTTTACGGTACACTTACACATAGACATTTGGAGTTAATTATTCGTGACAATTCTAAGCAAACATTTTAGTAAATGGTCTGCTAGTATTTCACTAAAAGTTAGGGGAGGATTAGGTATCAATTAGAATTAGAATTTGATTTTCCATATTTTAAAACATTTCAATAATGTTGGATGTAAAACTTTTATATTTTTGTAGAAATGTTATAAATTTAAGTAGTTAGGGTTCATACCTTATCAGCTAAGAACAGAGGCTGTCCACTTGGGATACCATGTTGGCTCTCCCAATGACTTTGAAATTCTGAAGCAAGCATCTCCACTTCATTGCATCTCCACACTAATAACCTCTCTAACATTGGCCATTTTGAAATGTATAACCCTGAATGGAAACTTTAAAGTCTTGGTAGATCAAACAGCTGTAGCTCTGTTAATTGAGAAAACATGAATTCAGGGACTATTTCCACTCCATCTTCCTTGGCAATAATTTCCTCCATCATGCAATTGCCTACATAGAGCTCTTTAAATTGATCAAGACCTCTAGCTATAATGGCTGGAAAGAGACTTTTCAGACTGTCACAATAATGAATTGATAATGAATATAGATTATGAGAGGATAGAATAATTTGGGAGTCCATATTCCATACTTGTTTCAGCTTTGGCAAATTGTGTAAGCATAATGTTTTCAATTGAGCTGCAGTGAATGTTTGAGCTGTAGCGATACCATGTGTTTTCTTGCTATCAAGAACTTCTAGTTCAAATATCTCTTCTACTGAAGCACATTTTTCTACCACCAATTGGTCTAGTTTTTGGAGTCTTCCAAGCATAACAAATGGAAAAACATTAAATAGCTTATTAAAGCCACGTACAACAAATAATTCTAATTTGCAAAAGGAATCCGAATAGAGCTGATTGTGCCATACTTTTCTTAGGTTATCCATTTGCTCTATTATCAATATCTTTAAACTAGAGAGTTGCACCTGAAAAATTCCATTAATTGCATCAGTAGCAACACAGTGTTATCTAATGAAATAAAATTAGAGACAAGAAGGGATGATAAATCAAACTTAAACTCTAATTAAAAAAAAAAAATGAGAAAGGAAAAAAAAATTCCAATAGAGTGAACAAAGAAAAAAAGACATTAAAGCAAAAAGAGTAATAGATTCTCACCTTTTCATCAAAGAAAGGTTGAATATTAGCCTCCAGGTTATCCTTTGAGTTCATTGTACAACATTCCATGTTTGCCGTCATGTTTGCACGTAAAGAATTGGAAATGAATGTTCCCATAGCTGGGCAATTTTTGATACACAGTTTTGACAAGGAGGACAGATTAATTAAATTCCCAGTTAAGTCGCAGAAGCTTGTAAGTTTTGGAAGATCCTCAAGGTGCAGATGGTGAAGAACAGGAAACAACACCGCATTTGGCCTTTCTACTTCTGTAATTACCACCACTTCCATAAGCTTACAACCCAATATCAAAAGCTCCTTAAGTTGGACTAGATGGTTAACCATAGAAGATAGAAGTAAATATTTTAAATTACACAAATGGTGAATGTGCAAATGAGTTAAATTGTGAAGATATAAAGATGCTGCCAGAAATTGTTTGTTCCATATCACTTCAGAGTTGACGCATTTCAGCCCCAAGTGACCTAAGGAGGGCATTGAGACCTGCAGACGAAGTTATTGTTTTATGAGCAACCTGTTAAAATCACTTTATGAAATAGATAATTAGAACAATCGTTATCTAATCAATGGTTTAATTACAAAATAAATCAGATTCATCGAAATTCAAAGTCCTATGATTGTGCATTAGTTGCACAGAGCCAAAAAAAAGATCACCTTTCTGTCAAAGAGAGGATGTACGCCAGTGCAAGAGTTTGTTTTTCCCTGTTCCTTGCTAATGATTACAGTCTCACACATTGATCCAGAGATGAATGTCTTTAGATTTGGACAATCAATAATCCAAAGTTCTCTCAATGAGGGGAATTCAACTGAGTTTCCAGAGCCAATTCTTGTGAGTTTTGGAAGTACTTCCATCACCAAAATGGATAATTTAGGGAAAATCATCTCAAATAGTCTTTCTTCTCCTGCAAATTCTTCAGTGTTAATTATTGCTTCCATTGACTTACAGTTCCGTACCACCAGTTCTCGTAGTTGCACAAGACCTTTCACCAAAGAATATGGAAAAAGAAACTTCAAATCATAAAACTCCTCCACAGACAATTTCACTAAAGTTCGACCATAAGAAGACAAAGATGGGAGTTGATCGAGCCATGCATGCTCAATTTTGATTGAGGACAATGTCAAGTTCTCCAATTTTGGGAGCACAACCTGCATACAAATAATACTTTTAATTAAAGGTTTTAAAAATGAGGTCTTTAGTCGTTGACATACCATTTCTCTTCTAATTAACCAACCTCATAAATAAACTAAATAAAAAAAAGAGTAAGAGAAAACATACATTCTGGCTGAAAAAAGGAATGAAACTTTCCATATCATCTTCAACAGAGATTTCTTGGAATTCCATATGGAATGTAAGCGCATTGAAACCAAATTTTGTGAGATGTGGTAGGCACTATAGTGTTATGGTGTGCAATTGAGTGAACTCAATCTTGTTAATCTGTTCACTTGTGTGGACTTGTCTACTTTCCACAAAAACAATCTCTTCTAGCTTATTGCAATGAGTCACTTCAATTTCTTGAAGGTGCGAAAAGTTTCTGGACATCGGCAACGTGAAATGCTTCAATTTATCACATTTTCCAACTTTTATGACTTTTAATTGGCTGAAAGACTCTATTGTAAGTTGGCCATCATAAATCTTCTCCAAGTTAACCAAATTATGAAGGACTAGTGACTCTAGCTTGTGGGGAAAGACATTGCATAGTCCCCATCCAATTGAATTGATAATGTATTGTATTTGGGGAGCGTTTTGTACATGAAGATGCTTCAATTGTTGGAAACCTTCACCATTAAGCTCTTGAAGAACATTCTTAACTCCCTTTGGTTCATCAAGATAGAGATCTTCAACTCTATTTAGCAAAAATTTAATTCCATCACTCAAATATAAGCTATTATCTAATTTGAGTTTCAACATCCTTGAGGTTTCATATTCTTTAGACGATTTCATTTCAATATCATTACGCCATTTCCACATATCTTGACCTCCAATAAATATTTTGTATCTTTCCAACTTCCCAAAGAAAAGGTCATGAGGCATAATTTGAGCCTGAAGAACATGTAGTTCTAAAGTCGTCAAATTAGACAATTTCTTCAATTCAGCAAGACTTGCATTACTTTGTCCTTCAACATCCCATTGAACAAAACTATTACCCATATAGAGTTCTTCTAGCCTTGTCAAGCATGATAAGACATTTGGTGTGATTACTTTAAGTTTGGAACAATTCCTCAAATCTAACATTTTTAAACGAGTCAATTGTCCAATTTCTCCAGGAAATTGTTCAATTTCAGATCCAAAAAAACTCAAAATTTCTAATTTCTTTAGCTCTCCAATAATCGCTACATCTCCAATCAAGCATCTATCCAAACATAAGGTTTGAAGGTTTGTTAACCTACAAAGTGATGAAGGTAATGACGACAAATCAAAACAAGTCAAATCTAAAACTTTGAGTTCTTTCACCCCGTCAAAAAATGCATCTGGAATTTTTAAAGAAATCTTCATTTGGTTCAAATAAAGGAACTCCAGTTTTGAAAACTCTAGCATTTCAGGAAGCTCTTCAATATCTCCACGAAAATCACACACAGCAATTGAATCTTGGGGCAGTTTATCCTCTAGCATTTCTTTGATGCTAGTAACATTTTGGATATTGAACATGGGTTTATCCTTGGATGATACAATTGAAATGGCAACGGCATGAATGATGTCATGCATTTTGCAACCCTTAACATTATCATCCATTAACAAACATGAAGCTCTGAGATTATCGATCAATGCATCCATCCTATTCCTTGCATCTTGCATCGTATCGACTTCATTAAACAAGCTCAAACCCATACTATACCTGAATAAGTCTTCAATATACGTATGACAACCGTGTCTTATTAAACCACAAAGCAGGAACAACGATTGTTCCTCAGATTCCAAAGAATTGTAACTCAATTCTATGGTAGCATAAACACTTGGCTCCATTCCTCTGATGGGCTTTGGATTAGACCTTCTAAGCCATTGCAAGGCATTCTTCCAGTGAGAAAGATCTTTATTTTTCAGGGCACTTGCAATTGTTGTAATTGCAATTGGTAAGCCAGCACATTTCCTAACTATCTCAATTGCAATAGGGTTGAAATCAACATTTTCTTTTGAATGATCGACACCCTTCCAAAATAAATTCATTGCTTCTGCATCAGACAAAATGTCAATGAAGAAATTCTTTTGGGTATTCATATCATTCTCTAGTACACCTAGATCTCTAGATGTCAACAATAGTCTCCATTTCCTCCGATTAGCATTTCTTCCTCCTTGATCAACTTCTTGTGCGACACTTGGCCTCTCATCACTCCAAAATGGAATCCCAACAACATCCAAATCAACTTTCTTCCAAATGTTATCTAAAACTAGAAGAATGCTAGTTTCATTCCTCAAACTCTCACGTAATTGATCAGCTCTTCCCGGTACACTCTCCTTATGAAATTTCAAATCCAGTTCATCTGCAATTTGTTGCTGAAGAGATTTGATGTCAGGGGACTGTGTTACCTCAGCCATAACCACGACATCAAATAACTTGTCTTGAGTGGCTCGAGCAGCAACTATTTTGACAAGTGTGGTTTTACCCACACCCCCCATGCCGTACACACCAATCAAGTTGACATCTTCATCGGCTAATGCCTCCATAATCTTCTCAAAAACCGGCATTCTTGAACCGAAATCTTCATAGCCTCTCATATACACAGATGTTGTCCTTCGAATGGCAGGACGGTATGAAACTTTCAGAAATGTACTGTCTGCCAAGAGGCTGATCCCATCCTTTTTAATCTTCACTGCTTTCTTGCTGAGAGAGTAACGCATCATCAGATTAAAGCAGAAGCCAATAGAACACAGCTTCCCTGCTTTGTTCTCATCATCAATGATAGGATTCGCAACCTTTTCAACAAACTCATCAACGTTTTTCATCCATTCCACGACATACTTTTCGATCTCTTCGCCTTGTCTCTTAGCCTCATCAACAGAATGCTGCACCATCTCTCTTTTAAAATTCAGCTTCTGAACTTGTTGCTTCAGCTCCTCCATGTTGGTGTTGTACTCAAAGGGATAACATATCTCCTTCCCAATAGGAGCAACCAACACCTCTGCAACTTTTGCTGCAATTGCATTAACTACCTCCATTTTCCGTTTCTTATCACTCTTTGCTTTCTCTCTCTCTCTCTCTTTTTTTCGTAATTTTTCTGATTTTTTTTTCTTTTCTTTTTCTTTTTTCCTTTTTTTTGGTAATTTTTCTCACTCTTTTTTTTTTTTAGACAAAGAAGCAAACTAAAGATGATAACAAAATAGTTATTTTTTTTTCAATAATAAACAGAAAATTAGATTCTTTTTTTTTTTCTTTTTCGGAGCTGTTCTTGAATGAGTAAAAATGTAGAAAAAATGCGCAATACACGGAATGTTTCAACAACTGATAAAAAAACAACTAACAATAAGCAGACGTCTGATTTTTATTTTTTTTTCGTTTTTTTTTTTCCTTTTATGATGCTAAAGTGAACGGATGCTAGTAAAGCTAATAAAATGAGGAAAAAAACCAGTAGCAAATTAAGTAACGTAATAGCAAATGAAACAGAATAATTCAAGTAGCAAAAACAAGGACTAAAACAAACCTCCCTCAATAGCTAGAGATTTGAGTTGTTTTTTTTTTTTTTTTTTTTTTTTGTTGAAGAGATCTGAACTTCTACTTTGTGGGAATCATGAACGCAAAACAACAGCCTTCACTTTGTGAGAAGATTTTCAAAACCAAGAAAACAGACAGCCAAAGCGAATAAGTGATCAGAAGACTAGTGAGTATGTGAGCGTTAGATGTACGCAGCATTGCGGGTTTGCCTTTTTCGTTTTTTTTTTATGCATTTCATGGATATGCTGTCATTTTGAAAATTTTACAGGTGAATCACAACCATCCATTGTGTAGGAAAGTTGGTGGTCCAACACAGTGTAATTTAGTATTCAACCGTCACGATTTTGTTGTCACTGCATGGAGAGTGTAGTCGACACTTTATTGTGAGATGCTTAGGTGGCGACCACTGGCTTGGTACTCGACTTTTAACACTTACGCTGTTTGTGTGATGGGCGGAGGAGGATCCAGCCAAATCTGTTAGGCTTTTGTGTTGTGTTTTGTCAAATATTGTGCTGTAAAATTTTTATGTTGATATCTCATATGGGCCCCCACCACTTACTTTGGATCTTTCAAGTCATTATAGAGTTAAATTAAATTATTGATCGCTGGAGGTTTCATTTGAGAAAATTGTCTGATTTACTCTTTGAATGTTTGCATTTACTACATTTAACGTCAAGATTTTTTTTTTTTTTGAAAGATCATTTAATGTCAAGATTTGTTTGTTCTGTAAAAACAATGTCCGACATAGGCTTAGTTTTTGTTTCAAACTCGTTTGCGATATGTAGTATGATGTTTTCTGGTATGAAAAACCTTTTTTTTAAAAGAAAAAAAAAATACACTCTTTAATATTTAAGTCATAGTAAATAGGGAGAGAAATGATCACATGCGAAAATCTACACATTTTTATCTAGAAATTTTAATATGTAATGGTGTAAGGGTTTAGAATATGTTAGATTTAGTTGGATTTGGATAGAAAATGATCGATTCCAATGATAGCAGCGTCATCGGTATCGGTTTGATTTTACACTTCGGTTATTAACTTCGATTTTTCACTTTAGTTTTTCACATCGAATTTCCACAGAAGTTTTTAATTGTGATGTGAAAAACCAAAGTGAAAAACCGATCATATGTGATGTGAAAAACTTATTTATAACATTGACCAGTTTTTCACACCCAGTTAAAAACTGATTCGGTTTTTCACATCCAAATACTAATTGTTTGCTTCTTTTTTTTTTTTTGCTACAGATGGATTTCAAGTATAAACATAATTTGTAAGCAATTGACAAGAATTCAAGCGGGAATACATACATTGGTCAGAAATGGCTTGGTAAAATAATTACAATTATTACTAGACGAGGTTTGTATGACCGGTTCATAGGAGAGTGCCCATTCGGACATATTTTAGAGATAAGCAACAACAATACAACTGCTTCATCCGTGATATTGTGATTTCTTGCTAGAAAGGTAGAGGTTCCCAATAGGCTTCTGATGAAATGTGGTTTGAAATTGAGAGAACATATAAGTTTGGGAAATAAGAGCTCTTATTAGTGACAAGACTTCTTTTTAGGGGTATCGACCGACAAATCTTCAGTATGGTGCAAAATGACGAGAACAGTATTCTTTGGCGATTGTTCAATAAGTGTCACTGAGTGTGCCCAAGTCTAACCACCTTTATTAAGGCAAGGAGCCATACAACGTGCCAGGGTTGTGCAGTTGAAGATGTAATAAATAATGAGGATTTATTGAAGTTAGCTAATATAGAGATCGTTTTCCATCTCTTCATAGGGCAGGATGATAGGGCCAACATTGGTCACTTTATGTTGGTCATGACAAAGAATGCAAAGGTGTAGAACTCGTTCCCATTAGGTACATTAAGCTATAATATATTGGTCCACTACCTTGATATGTCGATTACTGAAGAACAGATTAAAAACCTACTAAAGACCATTAATCTTTATGGCTATGTCTCAATGTTTCAGATACACCTAATATGGTTAATATTTATAGTTTCCTCCTAATACGATTAATATATAGAGTTATATATATTTATATATATACTAATCATATGTTTGTTTTTTATTTAATCATTTTTGCATTATAGTGGTGATTAGTTGAAATGTTTCCGGGTGTTGAGAGATAAGATAGGAAAAAATAACCAGTCCTTGAAAAATGAGCGACCAAGGTGTAAGAGACGGACACTTAAGAGGACATCGAAAAGCATAAAAAGCCTTAATGATTTTCCCCATGTAAATGACGAACCTAACCTAAATTAGTTTTCTTTTTTTTTTTAAAAAAAACTATCCTTATTTATATTAAGTATATAATAATAATATAACTATATATATATATATATGCATATATTGCAGATAGTTGGCATGGCGCAAACCCTTAAGCCCACTAACGCGGAAAGAGAGACGGATTATTGAAAATCTTTCAATCTGAAGCATTTGGTTGGCAAAAACGTACATAAAGTTAGCGGCGGAGGGAGTAAGGATGATGATAATGATGCATGAGGTGATGATGATTATCAGGTGGAGGATGGAATGGCTGATGATAAGGTGGAGGGTGATGATGATCATGTAGTTGATGAGTTTTCAAGGAAGGATGATTAGCGGCATGAAGAAATCCCAATTGTACAATCTGAATCAAAGGATACCTTTTCAGAGTTGTGGGTGAAAAGGTCAGACGATGTACAAAACGTACATTTTAAGGTACCAATCTTCTATTTATCTTATTATTAAGTGAATATCCATTTTAGTAAATGAAAAAATTATGAACATGTTGTATAATAGTATAGAGTGGAATAGAGAGACAAAGTCTCTAAACATGATAGAATAAGTGTAATTATTTAAATATGCAGGTTATATTTCCTCGAATACTCAAAAAACAAGGAGGACTCTATCAAAATTTTTTTACAATTATGTACACTGTGTAAAATGATATATATATATATATATTCTGTAAGTGAAATAGTTGTTTAAGTATCTTATAGGTTTACATAATACAACCCACAAAAAAGTAAGTAAGATGAACAAGATCGTAAGGAAGATGGATAGGAGGCTGAGACGAGTGAAAGAGCATTTAAAAATTCCTAGGTCTTCAGTTGGTAGGCATGATTCGGATGACAACGATGATGATGATAATGATGATGGGAGCTTTGTTTGGGATGAGCACATCTATAGCCCACCATCACCATCACCACCACATCAGAATGAAGGGGTCCATCGATCATCACCTCTCCATGTGGACAAGGTGATCCATCAATCACCTATCCATACGGACCAGGCAGCCATCCAATAAGAGGATCAGGAGGTCCATCAATCTCACGGTGTCCACCGGTCATCCCTCTAATAAGAGGACCAGGAGATCCATTACTCCTAAAAGGTCTCAATAAGTCTATCAGATGCAGAGGTTGAGCATGGTGATGAGCATTTGTCTTGAAGGACAACTTCGAGTTATTAGTGTCACTTAAAGAAGGATTTCAGTTCTATTATTGTGTTTATATCTCTCGCTATTATTAAATAAACATTTAAGCTTGTTTCATTTATTAGGACTTAAATGTAAGGATTATTTTTAAATGATAGTAGATTTGAGTTGTGAAGACCTTTATTAAGGTGTTCAGACAGATTTGTGTTATTGAAATAAACCCTTTATGGAATTACTCTTTTATTATGTCTTAGTTTTAAAAATTTAAGTGATTGATCGAATATTTCACTATATTGGTTTTTACGTCAATTGGGGTGTTGCAAAAGGTGTGTTCAATGATGCACCGGTGTGGTGTGAGAAAGGTAGAGGAGGCATGAGAAAGAAGTGTGAAAAATGTGGTAGGGTTTGTGCGTTTATATATATAGGGCAAATGATGCAAACCTCCCCTGAAGTTTGATAAAATTATACCAATATTTGAGTTTTGGCCCTTAATGTTTAAAAAAATATCAGTTTATGCCCTCAGATTTAAAAAATAATAATAATTTTTATCCAAAACAATAATTGCCGATTAATTGTTTATTACTCATCGAGTAACTGATAAATCGTTGATCACTACCTTACTGATCGATTAGCAAGTAGCGATTTTTGAAACCATAAAATTACTATACAAAGCTTTGGGGAAATGTTTTTACATGGAGAAGCAAAAAGCAAACAATGGTGGCAAGGAGTAGTGTCAAAGCAAAGTACAGGGTGACTGCTTAAGGAATTTGTGAATTAATTTGATTGAAACGTCTTCTAGCAAATCTAAGTGTACAGTAAGTCAGTAATAACTATTGTGCACAACCATATACAACATTACTGGATGAAACATGTTTGTCTTGATTGAAACTTCATCAAATCTGAAATAAAGTGTGGAAAGATTAAGTTGTCCTATGTTCCAACATGTCTACAAGAAGTGGATGTTCTCACCAAAACATTGTTGAAGTCTAGCTTTGACTCAAATGTATGTAAGCTGGGAATGGTTGATATACATTCACCAGCTTGAGGGGGAGTGTTGGAAAGCTAACAAGGATTACCTAATTGGAAGGAATCCAAAGGCAACTTTTTGTTTCTATTATTCAGTTGGTTTGTCTCCCAATTTTAGGAGATTTGATTGTTAGTTTCCTAAAATGTCTCCTAGATTATTTCCTTCTATGTTAGATCACCAAATATATATTGTATTCGCTTCTCATTGAATAAAATAACTCGGTGGATTTTGTTCAATTACCTCTGATTTCACAAGATTTTAATTTCAATGACTTGAAGGCGGACCTTTTTGGTGTTGAGGACAGTGAGGGTGAGGGAGATGAGGGAAGGGAACACATGGGTGAGGACAAGCGGAAGTCAATGGAGGATTATAGGTCCTATGAAGATGATGAGTTCAATAGTGACTTAGATATAAAAACACTTAAAGTCTTGAACAGAGAGCAGCAAAACTTATGGAAGGTGATCCTTTCAAGCCAAAGGATGGAGGGTAGCTTGTGTTTACCAAGTCAATATATAACAAACATAATGTGGAATAGGCATGACAGAGCATTGTTATAATATCAGGAAGAAAGAAAGATGTCGTTAAGAAGTTGTGTGGACGGCCTGCTTCAATTTTATGATCACAACCTTAAAAATCAATGGCTAATTCCTACTCCTTCCTGGAATGGAATATTTTTAAGTAGACTCTATTAAATATTACTTACACAACCTTAAAAATCTCTTAAGAACAATCAATGTGGCCATATAGATTTTATTAATTTGTTTTAAGCTTTATGAGGACAAGTCATAGATAAGAGCAATATATTATGTCAAAAATGAAATGCGACAATTTCTTTAATGTATAAATATTTCGTTTCCAATATACATTTCAATTTTTTTAAAAAAAAAAAAAACACTACTTCTATTGTAATTTGATCTCTAGTTACTTATGTTGTAAATTGTTTTTATATAATCACTGTAAATCTCCATATAAACATTGTTTTCCTCAAATTAACTCCAGGTATCCATATAATCTAATGCTTAATTCAAATACTCCAACATTCACTTTCAAACTGAATTAAGTGCAACTCCACCCATGTCATATTTTGATTTGATGAACCCTGCACTAGAAACAAGTTACCAGTGAAAGTCTACCCTTTTTTACTACAAGTTCGTACAATTGCCAATAAGAGAAAAAGTAGAAACAAAACATGAGAATCCTAACTTTGAAATGATTCATGACACTGTCAGGACCTTAGAAGTAAAATGTTTATGAAACCGCCTAAATTTCAAGAAGCATTTATAAGAAAAACCAATCAAAGAAATTTCTATGTATCATTCCAGTAAAGAATTCAATTCTTTAATGATGTGATTGTTCTTGCGAATTTCAGCACAAAAATTGTCAACTTCAATTTCTTACAACAGAAGATAACCCCTATCACAAGTAGGGGTGGCAATATGGGTCACAACATAACAGGTCGACAGGAATTCGTGAAAAATAAATGGGTATGGGTTAAACGAATTCGTATCGTAATCGTGTCGAGCCGCTTAACCCGTTTGTTAAACAAATCGAATTGAGTTTGCTTAAACGAATCGTGGGTTAACACGATTAAATTATGGATAAAATTATAATATTAAAAAATTATAAGAGTTAGTATGTAATTATACATATATATATATAAGCATTAACCAAACCTAAACCTAATCTATTCATTTCAAAATTTCGGTAGTCACACCACTAACTCATTTTGTTCTTCTCACCTTCTCCCACACCCGACGACAGCTCCTTCCCTTCTCCCACACCCCCACGACAGCTCCAGTCGAGCTTTTTCTTCTTCTTCACGGTCCAGTTTCTCTTTCCTCACAGTCGCAGCTCCAGTCCAGCTTCTTCTTCCTCATAGCCCAACTTCTTCTTCCTTACGGTCATAGCTCCAGTCCAGCATCTTTTTCCTCACAGTCCAGGTTCTTCTTCCTCACAGTTGCAGCTTCGGTCCAGCTTCTTCTTCCTCACAGTCATCGGTTGCAGCTCTGGTCGTAGCTTCTTTTTCCTCATGGTCACCGGTCGCAGCTCCTTCTTGCTCACGATCACCCCTTCTTCACAGTTCCACCACCGTATCCACCATCAGATCTGGTCGGACCAGCTTCAACCTTCAAGTGTCCTTCTCTTCCATTTTCTTATGATATTGTCTATTGATTATGTTTATTTAACTTGAATTAGTATTTCGATTGTTGAAACTTTTCTGTATTAGTGTATTATATATGTTTATTTAAATTTTTACTATTTTTGTATTTCATAAATAGCATGCAAATGAATTTTAAAAATAAAATCTAAACAAATACAGATTAGTTAACCTTCACATGGTGTTTATTTTTAATTTGATAATGTATTTCATATATATTTTTAGTGTAACGTAATATGTTTTCATGGTAAATTGGTTTTTAGATATGGATCTAGGTGTTGACTTCGAAGACGATAGCATTGATCTCGAAGATGAGGAAGAAAATGTGGGAAGTTCAAGCAAGTTAAATCAAAGTAAAGCTGCTCGAAAAAGAAAGTGTACTTCACATGTGTGGAAGTCCTTCGAAATGATATCGAAGGATAAAAAGGGAAAGGAGAGATACAAATGCAAATGGTGAGGCCAAATTTATGTCTGCCCAACCTCGAGTGGTACAAATAACATGATTCGACACTTGACTCTTACTTGTCCTAAGTATAAATCATATGATGTACGTCAAATGATGCTTAAGAAAAGTCAATCTGGGTCTATAGGTGTTCGTCAACCTAAGACTAAGAGTCAAGAAGAATTTAGGAAACTAGTTGCTGAAGCTTTAATATTGCATGATTTGCCTTTCCAGTTTGTGGAGTGGAAAGGAACTATAAGAATTATTGAGTTTTTAAATGATGATTTTCATATGATCATTAGGAACACCGTGAAAGCAGATGTATTGAGTTTGTTTAACAAAGGTAAACAAAACCTTAAAAAAATGTTACAATATGCTCCTAGTAAAATTTGTTTAACCTCAGATTTATGGACTTCTATAGCTACTGATAGTTACATATGTATTATTGCGCATTTCATTGATTCTAATTGGGTTCTACATAAGAGAGTGATGAGCTTTTGTTTTATGCCTCCTCCATATGATGGGGTTTCTATTGCTGATAAAGTTATGTCATTGTTGTTTGAGTGGGCTATTGACAAAAAGCTCTTTTCCATAACTTTGGATAATGCTTCATCAAACAAGTGCTTTATTGATAATTTAAAAGGTCAATTGAATATTAATAAAGCACTTGTTTGTGATGGGTAATTCATGCATATCCGTTGTTGTGCCCATATTATTAATTTGATTGTTCAGGATGGGTTGAAAGAGATAGATGTGGGTGTGCATAAAATTCATGAGAGTGTGAAATATGTAAAAGGGTCAGAAGTTATGCATGAATTCGTGTCGTATCATGTTATTCGTTTATAAATAAATTCATGTCAAATCCAAAAATATCGTTCATAAACGAATTGAATCAAATACAGCTCAACCCGTTTTGTCAACCCTAATCACAATATATAATAACAATAATTTTTATTGCAAACAGCTAATCGTACAAGTATTCCATAGAAAATATATTAACATCAAAACTTTTTCCAGTCCTGTTGTATAGGTTAAAATTCCAACCTCCCCATTTTTGAAAATCAATAGTAGACATCCACCATCTTACCTTTGAAGTCAATTATATTAGAATAAATAATAGTATTAGAATTTAAAAACACAGAAATAATAAATAATTTTAAAAAAGGAGAGAAGTAGCGGCACGGATACGGAACTGTTTTTCTTTATTTTAATAAACAAATAAATACATAGTTCCAGCAGTTTTTAAACAATCAAATTATTAGGCAGGAGAGCAACTTGTAAATTTTAAAATAAATTATGATAACAATGAATGGAAACAACAGCTTTTTCATTCCAGCAGTACAGTCAACAGAGCACATAAATCACAATATCAGTCACATTGTTACAAACAATGAAACAGAACCAACATACACACACGGAAGTCAGAGGCGGCACTCTACAAAAGGCCGATATGCTACACTTTTCGTGCAGGTTTCAATAACCTCTCAGGATCTCTCAGGATCTCTTCATGACGGCCTTTACGCTGCCACATCACTCCAAGAGCTCTCCTTACCTGTTAATCACCTCTCTGGACCCATCAATGATGCCATTGTCAAACTCAAAAGCCTCACTACTCTTGAGCTTTACTCTAACCAATTGACTGGTGTGATACCAAGAGATATTGGGAAGCTTACTGCGTTGAGAGATTTGCTGCTTCACGTTAACTACTTGTCTGGTTCTCTGCCCCCAACTATCTACAACTGGCATAATCTCTCCACGCTGAACTTACGGGTTAAGTTCTTTGATGGAGATCTTACGCCATTCAATTTCTCAATGCTTCATCAGCTTCGCACGTTGGACTTGGGAAACAATAATTTTACAGGAAGTTTGCTATCAACTCTTTATTCATGCAAGCTGCTGACTGCAGTTAGGCCTGACGAAGTGGAGAATTTTCGTCTTAAGTAGAATTGCCTATATATATTATACTAACACTCATAACGCTTTATTCATGCAAGCAATGTAGGAGTAGCTCAATTTTTTTTATTTTCAAACTCAGTAAAGCATGAATTCAGTGGAGAATTTTCCGCAATGGGCAAAAGCCTGATGAAGCAGGTAGAAGCCCCACAGGTTGTGAACTTCTTTTCGATAACCAAATATAAGGAGATGGTGTAGTCCTTCTCTCAAGTGTGGATGTTTACACTTTATTTATGCTCGTATTTAAGTTGCATACAAATTGTGCATTCTGATCCACACCTGACAATTTCTGCACAAATCTACAAGGTGAGACACCACCATCCTATCTGCCATTTATTTTATTGACTCCAGCAAGCAGCATAACTGACTATTTCTGTTGCCAGTGACAACAGTTTTACATGCCTCGGTCCATATACATGAATTCTTCTACCTTCTACAATGAATTCAAGTACCAGGTTGTCTTGATGTAGGGAAAAAAAAAAAAAAACTAAAAATTCAATCTCCATATCTACAAGCAGGTGTTAACACTCTACTCACAGGGCACTTCTTCTCTAAAACATTATGAAGCTGTTCAACTAAAAGCAATCACCTTTCTAGATCTTTCAGCAGTGGCATTGCCATCTTAACAAACTCAAAATTCTGGATCCCTGTTCTGACTCATTGAATGGCTTGATCCCACCAAATATATATTAGCTTTCCAACATGGAATAGTAACTCCTTCGCAACAACCACCTTACTGGTTCTCTGCCAACATGTCCGATGAGTTAACCAAGCAGGCCACAATGAATCTGTTGTTCAACTTGCTGGAATGGCGTCATTCAGCATTTAAGTTGTCCAGACTTCACAAGATTCTGAACTTGACCCCAGTTTGTATAACCAATAGCTTGTGGCATCAGCTCTGTTCATGTACATCACTGCTTGCATTAGGGTAGCTATTAACTACCAGCTAAGAAAGAAATTTTGTCTGACATTTTTGCACTGAAATCTGCATCGTTTATCTCACATTATAGAAACAAGCTAATCAATATCAAAAATGAGATAGGAAGGTTGCAAGAATTTTGATGTGCTCATCAACGATAAAATATAAGTACTTTAATTCAAAGATCTTCAGGTTCTACAATCTAATGCTACCAACTTGGTGGTCAAGTGCTGGCCTGGCTAGCTAAGCTCAATAGACTTGTCCGACAATTTTCATTTAGAAATCTTTCTGCCAAACCTGCAGATTGCAGGCATTGGCATAGCAGGCCAGTAACAAAGTGGATAAAGCAATTAGAATTTCCTTTCTTTGTCAAACAAAACAATGCCACTAATCCGCAATGTATTGAACCCTTCATCCTACCATAGGCAATATTCCTCTGAAAAAACAGGTTCAGTGGCAGAATTTCCACTGAGGTTAGTAATTAAAGTACCTTTGTGAGCTTGTTCTGAGCCAAAAGAATTTCGCTGGCGACATTCTATATTAAATGTCTGATCTCACTAACTTATTGAACCTATCTATTTGATTAGGTCCCTGTATCACTACTAACAGTCCTGGTTTAGATCAAGGATCACAATCTTGTTTCTCAGAAAATCGTGAACTACGTGGCAGCACTGTTCAGTTCCCTTGTCTTAGCCTACCAAGAGCTGCCAACTCTTTTATAACCAGTAAATCTTCAAATAAAGAGCTTATCATCCACAACTTGGTTATTTTATCTCAATTTTGAGGTAAAGTTCCTGAAACACTATATGTTTTCCCAAAATCAAAGTTGTCGGTGTCTTTGTTAATTTAGTTCGATAAGCTATGGTGAGCGCTAACGAACAAAACTAGAAAAGATGTAGTATCTTTATGATATTGCAGACATATTAGCGTATGCAAAGAGAAGATTGAACATTCAAGAAAGAAAGATTAACAAAATGATAAAATCTGTTGCCTAATGCAAATACCCAGAAATATATTCTGTAAAATGTTGCTCAACATAGTAGAAACAAAAAGTTTCAAACCTTTGAAGCAGTGAAATCCCACTGAAGCACTTAACTCTCTTCAAAATACCACCCATGAGGTTTGCATATTTAATACAATAATAAATGATTTTGCAAGGCTAATTTGCATAAATAGAAATTAACTACATTTGTAAGGACAAAACAGAAAGCAATACAAGCAGCAACACCAGCTTTAATAAGGAGAAAAAGTTGCAAAATAAAGGAGACAAAAGCAATCTCAATATATATACACTTAAATGCATATAATTACAACGTCTTGATTTATCACAAATTTTTTCCTGCAGAGACATCCTACATGGTCTATTTGTTCATTCATAACATGGAAGAAACAATTCAAATCCATCAATTGACATCTATCATTTGCAAATTCTCTACTCTTTCCGCCCATCTTGTCAAAATTCAGACTCGGTTGAATGCTTCTATCCATGCATGTCACTTGCACTAACAGGTCTTCAAGGCAACCCCACACATCATTACAGCAAGCACATCGTAGCATTACGTAAAACAAGATTAACCTATCACATAGGCTTGCTCATAGTCAGACCTCATAACTTGAGATTCTCATAAAAAGTCTACAAATATTGACCATTGGCCAACCAAAATGCAGCTCTTTTGTTCAAGACCCTCAACTAATTTATTGGCTGAATGACAACAATGAATTTAACTGCAGCATCTCATGTATAAAGTGCAGCCTCAACATTCTTACACACAGTATGTTGGTTATAAAATTATGATGTGTCAGTATTACCTAAGCATGTCTCCAGTATTCAACTGTGGCCCGCTCAATGCTGGTGAGATGCTAAATTTTTACCATCACCATAAAATGAAGGATGCCCAAGAGGTATTGGTCGATCCGGGATGGGTGGAACTTCAATATCTCCTTCCAACATTTTCAGAGCATCTGCAATGGTAGGCCTCAAAGCCACCATCACATGAGCACACAAAATTCCTACCAATACAAATCTCTCCATTATTGATTTGGGATTTGCATTCACTGAATCCCCCCCTTTCAACAAAGATGCATCCAAGGCCTCCTGTAGCTTTCCAGATTTCACTAATGACCAGGCCCAATCCATGATCAGAAATGCACGAGGAGATCCTGATGAAGACAAATCAAGAGCTTTTCTCCCACACATTATCTCCAAAACAACCACCCCAAAGCTATAAACATCACTCTTCTTGGTCAACTGCCCATAAAGTGCATACTCAGGGGCTAAGTACCCATGAGTTCCTGCCACTCTAGTGGTAAAATGAGACTGTCCTTCTCTGCTTTGTTTCACTAGGCCGAAATCTGCCACTCTTGCTCTCATGTCCGCATCTAACAGTATATTTGTAGCCTTAATGTCTCGGTGATAAATTGCAGGTTTCACTCCATAATGCAAATAAGCTAATCCCTTTGCCACATCCAAAATTATACTCTTCCGATGAGGCCAAGTCAACAGCTTCCTACTATTTCCACTACGATCATCAACAGAAGGGAATAAATGGTCATTAAGATTTCCATTAGGCATGTAATCATAAACAAGATACCTATTTCCGACTCTCTCATCATAGCTCTCGTTATCACCATCAATCACACAATATCCTCTAAGAGGCACAAGATTTCTATGCTTCAAATTGCAAAGGGTCAAAGCAAAGAGAAACCAAATCACCAGGCAACGAGAGAGAAGAGAGCTTTGCCTGGTAATCATGGAGACAAGAAACTGAGGTGGCCAAGTTTGGGAGATTAAACAAAGAGGTCTCTTTGAGATGCTGAGCAAAAGCCACACCAAAGAGAGACAGGAGACTTTGACAACATGGGTTCCTGCTGTCTTTCAGGTTGGTGGTATTTTGATGGAGGTCATCACAGCCTGAGGTGCTGAATGGAATTCTCAACACATAGTTGAGGTCCATGGGACATGTTGCTGCAGAAGACAGAGTAACAAAAGAAAGAAACAGTGAGAAAAGAAAGCTCTTCTTCATCATTTTCTAACAAAGTTGATAAATTTTGCTTATGGGAATGGAATGGCTTCTCTGTTTTTTAATGGGTATGGATGCCATTATTGTCGTTAAGAATCGCATGTTGTGGATAGTTGGGTCAAAACCTCCGTCTTTTTCCTGTTAACAGTGTCGATGCGCGTGAAGAGGACGCTCTAGAAGAAAATGCATGGTACACGCTCTGGAGAAGGAGAATACGGCATCGGGGGTGGCATGACATCATGTTGCGTGTGTCATAGTGTTTTGCGATCAAAAGATATGTCTTAAAATTCAACTAACGTGTAAAATCTTCGGCCACGTTCAAAGTACCTCGGCCTCCGTTTTTTCGCCTCCTGTTAAGAAGTTATAAATACGGATACAATCCAAAATAATCCAAAACATCCATAAATTATAAATACAATTCAAAATAATTTAAAACATAAAAATACAATCATCCACAATTATAAATACAATCCAAAACAATCCGAAACATAAAAATACAATCATCCATAAATACAATCCAAAACATAAAAATACAAAATATATATATTATCAGTACAATTACATAAACACCCTTTAATGTAAAATTACTATTTTACTCTCCTTAACGGGTCAACCCGTAACACGATTAAAGGAACACGAACCCGACACGATAAGTTAACGGGTTAAACGGGTTGACCCGTTAATACTTAACCCTAACCCGTAATTATCGTGTCGGATTCATGTCGACCCGTCGTGTCTGGTTCTAAATTGCCACCCCTAGATAATACTGTAGAACGACTTAAAATATAATATTTAATTCTACTTCTAATAATAAAAAGAGAGGAAATTCACAATAAATAAAGAAAATTGTTCTCAAATTAAAGGAATTTATATATAAATTATCCACAAATAAGCGAGCTAAAATGAATGTGGTGAGCAATAAGGTAGGTCTACCACTCGGGCAAACCGCTTATGAGTTTTTTCTTTATATTTTGGGATCTTTGTTCTTTGGGCAAATTTCATTTTGAAAACTTTTTTTTTCTAACTACGAATTCGTTTATGCCATTAGTGATCCATCACGTTTCAAGAACACCTCGTATTGGTCTTTTTGACTTGATTTTTTTACGGTCAACGTCAATAAAAAATAATAAAAGACTATTTTACCCTTAACTTGATGTAAACACCTTAAAATGTCATTTTTACCTTTTTTAAAAACTTAGAATTCCAGTTTGACCTTAGTTTTTTATGACAAAAACGCCCTTCATAACTTATTATTTTTATTGAAATAACTTTTTAATTATTAAGATTAAAATAAAATATAAAATATATATAACAATAATGGTGACCATTGTGGTGACCACCACTATACCGGTGATAAAGGCCTGCTCCATCATCATAGCCTTCTCCAGTGACTATTTAAGTCGTCGAAGGAGATCGATCCTCCTTTGATGTTAGAGGAGTTGAAGGAGTCGATAGACTACTCTAATGCTGGAGGAAGTCAGTTCTGTTAACATAGGGATCAAAATAAAATTTACTCTTATTCTTCTAACGCTTTTTCACCCTCTTTTTGCGTGTATATCACCTGATTAATAATTTAAGTTTCATGGCACTAAAATATATGTATAAACAAAAATACCATTGTGCCAAACTTGATTTTCATGTGAGAGTTATGTTGCCTTTGAGAACTAAGTCCTTCAAGAGATATTTTATTCATTTGAGAGATATTTCCTTCATTCTAGATATATCTTCTTCGTTCGAGAGATAAGTTCTTCTTTCAAGAAATAAATCCTTCCTTTAAAAGATAAGTTCATCTTTCGAGAGATAAGTCATTTCTTCAAGGGATATTTTCTTTATTTAAGAGTTTTTTTCTTTCGAGAGATAAGTCCTTCTTTCGAGCAATAAATCCTTATTTCGAAAGATAAATCTTTCCTTCAAAAGATAAGTCTTTCCTTCAAAAGATATTCCCTTCATTTGAGAGTGTTTCCTTCTTTTAAAAGATAAGTCCTTCTTTTGAAAGATAAATCCTTCTTTCAAGAGATAGGCTTTTCCTTCAAGAGATATTCCCTTCATTTGAGCGATATTTCCTTCTTTTGGTAAATAAGTTCTTCTTTCGAGAGATAAGTTATTCTTTCGAGAGATAAGTTATTCTTTCGAGAGATAAATCATTCATTCGAGAGATATTTTCTTATTTTCCGTCTCTTTCTGCTCTTTTTTTTAGATCTTTGAATAATTCTTCTAGATTCGAGTTTTCTTCTTGTTTTCAAAAGTTTATAGATTCATGATCAAATAATTACATTCATCTTTTCATTGTAAACAAGTCAAATCACTATTATGAACACCAAAACAAAGTTTTCCTTTCATGAAAAATGATATTATGAGAGAGAATGTAAAAATTGATATATAAAAATTGTGATAGAAAAAAGATAGAGAATCAAATCATTGTTATGAACACCAAAATAATGTTTTTCTTCCATGAAAATTGATATCATAGAGAGAGAATATAGGAAACAGTGATAAAAATGGTGAGAAAAAAAAAGAAAAAAAAAAGAGAGAGAAAAGAAAAAAGAGAAGGGTTATTATCATTAAAGGCATTTTTATCGGTACACATCTTTTAGTGACATTAAAACTTAAACTATTAATACAGTGATAGAGTCACAAGATTTCAATAAAAATGTGCCACATCATCTCATGTTAACTTTCTTTTTTTTTTTTTTTTTTTTTTTTTTAACATCCAGAGATTTGCTTCAATTTCCTCATATGAATCTTTTTTATAAATTAGATATTTAAATATATTGGCATACCATCCCTTAATAAGAGTAATAGAAAACTTTCTTTGATCTTAAGAGATTAAGAATTCAAATCTCATCCTAATTTTAAAAACATAAGCTATAGGTAATAGTCTATAAATTTAATCTCTATCCACCTCTCGCCATTGCGCGCCCGCCCCCCACCCCCTCCCTCCCAAAAAATAAAAATAAAAATTGAAACATTTTTCGATGACTCACTATTCATACAAACCAAAAATAGCACCCAGATTAGAAGCCTAGATAGTGCCCAACAAGACTTACAAGCCTAGAGGCTTGAAAAGCTCAATTTCATTAATAGTATAAAGGACCTAAAAACAAGAAATCTTCTACAAACTATTAGACACTGGCATATTTCTTTAATTTGACAAAACTCTAGGAAAGGGAAAAGGAACTTCACCAAACCAAAAACTTCCACAATGAACAGAAGATCTCTTTAAACAAGAAGTTGTCAGAATTATAATACAAGTTGAATATGGCTGCAATTAATTGTAGTCCGACTTACTATCTAAGTGTTTAACGTAATTTCATGTAAAATATAAAAAATCTTTAGTCTTTTCTATATTATAGTGACCAAACTATATATAAATAAGAAACTCTAACACTATATAAAAGTGGTCATTAGCATGCACAATATGCAACATTCAACAGTTATAGACCCCCCTTCCCTTTTCCCCCCTCCCTCCATAAATAATATAATCGTGAACGTGGGCATTACATTTAAGGCTGAACCACGTTAAAAACTCTCTGTGTTTATTTCATTATCTCCATTTCTTATCTTTTACCTTGCATTATCAATTTCTACTGTTATTCACTTTTTCAAAATAATTAGCCTATACACTTTTGCTACCACTCTCAATATTTTATCGCAATCCCTTACAAATCTCCATATTCAGTCAATATTTCGTATAAATTTGGGTGTTGACCCTTTTTGACGTCAAGAACTATTAATTCACACATAAACACACACACACACATATGTATATATATATATATATATTGATATGCGAATTACTAGTATTTAATCACAATCATAGATATATATAGGGTTTTTATATTCAAAATGTCCTAATTTTAAAAAATGAGGATCAACCAATCAAATTCATCAATTCTATTTGAATTAAATATGAGAGAGAATTTATTTTAAAAGAGAGAATATAATGAATGAATTTTATTGGTTTGTGATTTTTTTTAAAAATTAGGATATCCTGATTATAAAAGCACTAACTATATATATAGATAAAATGCTTTTATAGTCAGGTATACCTACTTTTAAAAAGTAAGGACCGACTAATCAAATTCATCTATTGTATTATCTCTCCTAAAACAAATTTTCTCTCTTATTTAATTCAAATACAATGAATGAATTTGATTGGTTGGTCCTTACTTTTTAAAATTAGGAATATCCGATTTTAAAAACTATATATATATATATATATATGTAAGGTATTCATAATAATAGTTAGGATTTGTTGGGACTTATCAATATTAAACATATATATAATTATAAGTTAATCAAATCAATAGTTTATTAAAACTTATCAAGCTTAAACACTATGACTAAAAAATTAACACTTATAGCATTATGAGACTCCTATAAGGGAGAAAAGTTTGCACATATGCTCGTAAGTATGCATGATAGAACTTAAACTCTTATAAAAAAATATTAATGTGAAGTGCACTAATCATTTTAGCTATGAGTGGATATGAATTTATAGTGAATGAATCAATTATATCACAATTGAATTCCATAGTATTACTATTTAGTAAAATAATAATTAGAATATTAAAAAACTAATAATTAGTGAATGAGAAAATTTATATCAAATCGCAACAACACGCCTAATTAATGAACTTAAATAATATTACGCATATATTGTAATTAAAATATTTTTAAGAAATAAATCAGTAAAATAATAAAATCAACAGTGTCTTAAAAAAAAAAAAAACAAAACAAAATAAGAGATAAAAAATAATTGAAATATCATATTCTATTGGCAATTTTGATGCTACAATTTTAGACAAGTAACGTTCACAAACTAGAAGTTGGTCAAATTAAAAATTATTATAATTTACAAAAACAAAATATATATAAATTATAATGATAGAGTGTAATAATTTAATTTAAAAAATAAGGTATTCACTAATTTGTACCATAAAAATATAAATATATTATTGTATGGCCAAAGTGGAGAATAAAAATGTAGTACTTACATAAAAAATTATTATCAAACAAATTGAAAATATATATATATATATACATACATACATTTAGGGCATGTCCCTAAATGTATATATATACATATATATAGCTTTTAATTTGTAAAAACAAATATAGCATATTAAATTTTTTTTCTTAATATTTGAGGTAGAGCATGTCCCCCGCCTGAACCCCAAATGGGTCTGTCACTGCCTCTAAGTATAATACAGTCCAAAAGATTTGTAAGGAAAAAAATCATAAAATTAAGAATTAAGATAAAAGGAAATCAAATTTTATTGAAAATAAAATTAAACAAAAAAAAAAAAAAGTGATTCTACTATGCACAAGAATTACGTTCCTTTTTAGTAGAAACTTAAATTTAGTTGTGGTGTACACATGGTTTGATTTTAATAATTTTAGCAAACATAGTAATCATAAATCATAATTTTTTTTTTCTCCTTTTAAAAGATTTTTTTATTAATAAAAACGATCTTTAAAGACTGTAAATAAATTAGGTAATCTTGAACCAAAAAGTCAAGAGAAACTAGATTATTTGTTTGCAAGATTGCTTTTCGTTTCAGACTCACTTATGCCTTTAGAAATAATTATATATTTCAACAACATTTAAAAGAAAAAAAAAAAGACAAGTAAAAAAAGAAAAAAGAAAATGAATCCATAAATTGATCTATATGAGATTATCATATAGTAGAATTCTTTCATGATGTAGTCACTAATAGTTTGTTTTTTTTTTAATATATATATACTAGCATCAAAGTAAAATACTATCGGAATCAGTTGAAATGATACTTTAAAATACGATTTAGTCTTCTGCTCTTAGAAATGAGAGAAGATTACTCACATAGAGTGGGAAAACTATAAATAAATATTGGGATGTTGTGAATTGAACCCTTAACCTAGTGCCTGAGTAGGGGAGGCTAAACCACGGAGCCAATCCCACTTGCCGCCATTAATAGTTTTTATTAAGTAAGGACCTAGTGGTTTCTCTATTAAAAGAAGTTGAATTCCATGTCCAATTAATTTTGTTCTGTATTGAAATAATTACTATATTAATTGATGATTGAACTATAATTAGCTCTCACTGTCCCTAGCAATTCCACGAACTTCTTCTTGTAAGTGCATTGAGTTATCATGTCAAGATGATGAGACCTAGTCAACCACTTTTAACAATAACATGTAACGACTATCATGTAAGTCAAAAGAGAATCACAAATTCACAATGTCTTTCGTTGGTAGTTAAATCAATCCTATCTAACCATTTCTCCATTGGGCTTGTAGTCCTATTGGAAAATGACTTCATCTACAAATTCTTGGTTTTGTCCTCCATCATTTTCAAAGACTTTTATGCTATTTCTAACTCCTATTATTGACTGACCATAATTACATTTTAATACATCGTGATCCTAACTTTTTGTTAATCTAAAACATTTTATAATAATACATTTTATATGATCTATTTAAATTAGTATAGGAAAGAATTTTAATTTTTTGTAATAGTTGTAAAACAATTTTAAGAAACTTCTTTTCTTAAAAATAAATTAAAAACTTAATGTGATGTTTTTAAGATCTGAGTTTATATATTCACAAAAAAAATGTAGGTAATATGAACAGTTTAAAAAAGAAAGTTGTGCTTAAAGATGGGCTTACATAATCAAGACTCAAGAGAGACATACCTAATTTAACACGAATCTCCTAAGTTGCAGTTATAGTTCAAACTTCAAAGAGGTTATAAATGGTTTGGCATTGGAGTATTAACATTTTTTTTTTAATATATTTCCTTTTTTTAAAAAAAAAAAAAAAAAACTACTGGGACCTAATAGGAATAAGACACTATCGCATAGTCCGAAAATCTACTTTCAAAAACGGTAGAAGTCTCCCTACATAATTAGTGAAAAAATTATCACATATATTTGGTAGTTACAATGCTCGAACCTGTCACCACATGCATAGGTAGGTGGGTTGTTGTCAATCACAACAACTCGTTTGGAGTATATTTCCACATTTTGCATTAAAAAACAAAAGAAAAAGGAAAACTATATTAACGCCGCAATGAAATAGTTCATTTATTAACTAATTGACACCAACCAATCTAAAATCTATCATAATTTATGCAAATAAAAGCCGTTTGGATATTTACTTTTATAAAAGGAAGATACTAACTCAAAAAATTACCTAAATAAGAATTATTAAACTTCTATAACCTAGATAAGTAAAGAAATGCATAGTCACTTATTAAGACCTAAGAGAGATGTAAATAAACTATTTCAAAGAATTCTTTCATTTCAAAGGGCTAGAGCAGCAACATTTTCTAACATGGTTAATCTAGTCAAGCATCAATTGAAATTGTACACAGATGTTTGTTTCCATATCAACCATGACGTAATTTTACATTTTTTATATATAAAAAAATCTTGTTAATATGTTCACCAATGTAATCCAAAGAGTAAAGAACGAACACTCTAATTAATACGTTGACGAAAAACATTTCCTATTTCATGAACAAATTCAATATAAAGTCATATATTTAGTATTCTATTACTTAACATATGCCTTAAAAACACAAATTAATTATGAGAGTATTTATTTTTTACCACCTAAATTTTATTTTCACTTTTTTTAAACCCTAAATCTTAATTTCATTTAATAATTAAGTTAAACAAGTTTAATTGATTCATTTTTAACTTTTTATAGGTTAAAAAATATCTAATTTAAAAAGTCAAAATTTTTATTTTTCAATAAACTTTTAAGTTATAATTTACAAATTGACACTATTTTACTAGAATAATTTTATATATCCAAATTATTATCAAAATATCATACTTATCGAATTCAATATATACCTAACCTTAACTATAACCCTAAAATGGTAGCTTGAATTGCCATCATTGGAGGCTGCTCAACCCTTCAATTGAAGGAGTCTATGGCCTCTTCCCATGCGTTGTAATGGTAGAAAGCCGTTGGCCTCTTTTAATCTTGATGACGGGGCCAATAGCCTCCATTTATCCGAGGAGGTCATGACAAACGGGCAAAAAATGCTATATATCAAATAAAATAATTAAACTACAAATTATTATAAATGAAAAAACTCTCTCTTCAAAAAATAATAAAAATAAATAGTTAAGATGAAAGGTATAATAATAATAGGCAAACCACTTAATATAAAAAGTATTAGAAAAAATAAATAAATTATAAAAGTGTAATTCCCATCATTATAAAATCTTAAACATTAACTAATATTCAAGCAGAAAAAATTAAAAACGAAAAAAGATTAACTTGTATTCAGTACTTAATTAAATTAAGTACTAATAAGACTTAAGAAAAATAATTCCACATAAATCTTTAAAAAGTCAGAACTATATCTATTGGACCTTTGGAAAACAAGATAAATGACCTGATCATAGTAACTTGTTCTGCTGTGGTCACATTATCTGAGCTTTTATCATGCATGGAAAAAAATCATGGGGAGCATTTGAACAATAGAGGCTAGGCTATATGTGTTAATGCTTCATTTACATTTTTACTTGCATTGTGAGGTTGAACTATATATGAAAAACCAAGAAAAGATACTAATACAACCTCAATCAGACCTGATCAGCTAGCCTTTATTAGTACCGTTGGTGAGAAAATGTTGATTCATTAAGGTAGGTTTTACAGCTAGAACTAAAGGCAACTTGATTAATAAACCGCAAAACTCGAATGAGGATGAGAATGATCATCTATTACTTCCTGTTTCTTTGATCAACTTCACTAATGTTAGTAACGTCCTTCGCTAAAGGAGGTGCAAGGGGAACAGCATACCGCATATGTGAGTGAGCAGGAACAGCAGCAGCGGTGGTTGGGGGCAGGGGAGGTGGAAAGGAAATAGAAGCTGAAGCAGATGCAACAGGTTCAGTAACATGCCTTGACATAACGTGCTTCAACCTGTTGTTCTTGTAGTACTTCCAATAATAAAAATGCTGCCTATGTACCAGTTCCTATAAAAGGCCGAAGTAGAGCCCATAAACCCATCAGTGGATTAGTGATCTATATAGTTAATTTCTACGGACCATGATAAATCCTTTTGTCTTTTACAATCAACTCTAACAGCTCCAGTGACTTATCTTCTATAGTAACATTGTAATCATATGTTTCAATTAGAACAATGATAATTTACAACACTTCACACACAAGGGAAATGCTAAATGAACAAGGAAGGATAGTTCATAACAGAGAAATGCTAAAGATCATCCCATGAACAGAGTGCATGGAGAAGTACATTCAGATACACGTGATTTTGTCAGAAAGATTGTGCTCAGAACTCTACTCTTCTTTACAAAATATAACTGAGCAAATTCAGCAAGCTTGAAAGGGTATACTATAAGTAAATTATCCTCATGGATTGCTTACTTGTTAGACTTCAATGAACATATGAGAAACACCAATATGGGAAAACTTAACTTAAATGTGGAATAGAACCTTTGTGGCTGGATGTGTCATTGCATTGCAGATGTTTGCACTTTGAAGAAGGTTAAGGAAATATAGACAGTGTGGGTACCTGATAAAACAATGTACATGTATTTTACAATCATAACTAAAAAAGGTCAGAACAACGATCCAGCGTGCACCTCTTTGGGAATGAATGTACACTATAAACTTTGAGTATTCTGGTCGCTTCCAGTATTGAAGATACTTCAAATAGCCAATGAAGGCTTCATCTTCAAAATAGTGATTTTGTGCCAAATCTGTACAAGAAAATGTAAGTATTAAGCATCAGGAAATGAATGCTGAGATAATCAACGGAATGTTAAATCTCTGATGCACTATGAACAATGAAAACAGTGGAGGAGATACCATTGCTAACAAAAGTCTTTCTTCGTTATGATTAATTTGTTTGATTGTTCAATACTTGTATTATAACCAAGCTTCTGATGTAATAAAAAAAAGCATCAGAACCCTTTTTGTACTTGGAAGTTCAAACAACTCTAGCTATCCAATTTTAAGTAAGTAAATAAGTTCTGATCCAAGGTCCCTAAAATTTAAGCTTCAATATTTCATAAACTTGAACACAATCAACTTTGACTGCCTTAACAACCACATACCTGACTAACAGATTATGAATCTGTTTTTGCTATTCTCTTTACAGCCCAATATAGGCATCCTCCAACAGATCAATGGCATGTTTGTCAAATACAAACACTCTAAAACGTGTGGCACAATGCTTTCTCTGCTTCTAACTTTCTCAAGAGTGTATTAACTATTTCTTAACTTAAAGATGTTTATGTTGGTAGATTAGTATCAAAATTTGTCATCTATGAGATTAGCAACTATAGATGTTGCTTGAAAAGCCATTAGTCCCAGCATTACCTTGAACATTCAGCAATCTATTTATCTACACCATTAGCTATTGCAGAAAGTAGAAGGGAAATTAGGTGATGCCATTTGATCGATGCCAAAGCAATGAGTCCTGTTACATGCTGGTTCACCTCAACACTAATGATAAGACAGCGTAATGTCTTATACTTTTACCTCTCCAACAAGGCAGCAAAAGCTGAATTTATATACAATATATATGATAAGCAATATGGTATTCATAGTCCTCGAGATGGAATATTTGTTCTGCACAAGAAAATGAATGATTACATTTCCTTCTAGATAAATTCAATTGAACCACATTTAATTTGTAATTCATTCCTTACATTTATAGCAGATATATATAAAAGTAAGGTATCAAGAAAATGAATGCTTCAAAGATCTCTACTGCACATGAGAGAAGAATATTCCCAACACAAAGCAAAAATGATAGCTTTTACCGCTTTAAAATGAATAAAAATTTGTAACTATTTGGACCTCAGCCTAATCTTTTCTCAATTGTCCTTGTAGGTTCTTTTAGCCTTTTTGCCTTATAGGGTAAACAGTGTCTTTGAGATTTGAACCCGATACCTTAGGTGTTTTTTAAGTGGTAGGAGATTTGTACCCAAAAGACACTTAAGACTTCAGGTTCAAATCTCCAAAACGCTATCTATCCTACGGGGGGGCAAAGGCCAAAACCCTATCGAGACAAATGACAAAAGGATTGGGCTGAGGTCCCAACAGTAACAATGACAGTCAAGATATATGTTGATGCTTAACATTCCTTTGACAAAAATGATATGTAAAAAGGAAAAGAAATTATCATCATAACTGATATGGTTTCAACAGTAATGCTGCAAAAACAGTTACAAACATGCTGATGTAACCAACCAAACTTACAATGGATGTAGTTTGGAATTGCCAGACATTGAACAAATTCTAGTTCAAGCAAAAAACAATGACGCCCATCATCCGGGTCCTTGTATTCATTTGGCAGCCTGAACACAACACAACCATTCACTGACCTTGCTTGTGTAGTTCAAACCAAGCTTTTAGTTCCCTAAGTCACCATAGAAAATGGCCTTTAACCACAAATTGAATCCATACTGTAACATGGTTTTTCTTCCTAGAAAACCAATCAACAAATATGTATTCCTAATTTGGATTGAAATTGTTAGGAAGACTGATTTATAATTACTAATTTGATAATAAGTTGATATGGTAAATGACAATATATTACCAAATCAATTAAGAATATATAAATTTTAATATTTATGAACAGACATCCAAACTTATTTCACTTTATATACAAAACGTAAATTAAAATAAATTACCCGCTGAAGTCAACCTTAGTCGAAAATGTCTAAACTCACTTCTTTAATGCAAAAGATCTAACGGCTTAATCCATATTCTTCTAGACACAAATTTGATATGGTAAATATCCCTCAAAAGTTGAATTGAGTAAACTAGAACAATTTAATTTTTATCTATCAAACTAGTGATTTTTTATTTTATGAATCTATGATAAAAGCCTAAAAGAATAAAAATAGTTTCAATGGGCTCCCACATGACCAACAGTATTGTAGCAATTAACATGTGTTGATGCTTCTGGGACATTTACTGAATCTGTATCAGAAATTCTACCTGGGTTGGTGGCTATTGACCCATCATAAGTTCTTCCAATGGTTCAAATTCAATGAACCATAAATCATTGTACTAGGGGTGGAGTCCACATACCATTATTTTTGGGTTTACTTTTCTTTACAAAAAGAGAATCAACTTCCTTTCTAAGTGGAGTCCACATACCATTTTTTTTGGGTTTACTTTTCTTTACAAAAAAAGAATCAACTTCCTTTCTAAAAAGTAAGTCATCGCGCAAACCAAGTCTTCTGGTTATCCCAGTTCATACATATCCCAGTTCATACACAAAACGAAGCTATTGTGGTCTACCTTGACGTTGGTGGTTTGTGTTAGAGTGAAACTTGTACTAATTTAGATGGTTATTAGATTTTTATTAGAAGGCAGTTTTGGCCATCCCCTGCTGTAAATTTATTTGCTTCCGTCTTGTAATTTGATAATTTATTTGGAAACATATTTGTTGACTAAAGAAATTTACCTTCACCTCAACGATAATTGATCTTGTTACATAACAGGTTAACCTACTAAATTGATTAGTTTTTTTTTTTCAAATTTGTTTATTTTTTTAATAATTTAAATTTAATATACTTTCCATCAATAAATCTTAAAATCTTAAATTTTAAGTTATCATATTAAAATTATCTATATATTGTCATGATGCAATTTGTTTTTTTTTTTTTTTTAATTTTTTTTGTTTTAATTTATAGTTTTATTTTATTTAGAATCAATAAAAATTTGAAGACTAACAAAATGAATGAAAATGCAGCTTTTTCTTCTATAGACTCTACGGTACTCATTGGGATTTAAGGGTAATAATGATTGGCAGAAATCCAACGGATGGGGGGAAACCTAACGTCGTGTTTGCGAGGTAAAATAAAAACATTGTCCCATTCATAAACACGTTGCTTTAATGAGATGTGAAGATAGTGGCTATTGATTGACGGTTGTTCAGCAACTTGCAAGAACGCAAACATTCAAGCTTTCAACGTGATTGAAATGGCCAACTCATATTGAAAGCTGTGGGGCTTATGTTGTGCCCAAAATCAACACTATGAGCCATAGGAAAAAAGTAAAAGCCGATAAAGGCTAGACAAATTGACAAGCCCAAAAGCCTAGATGAAGAATGAAGCATTCGAAAACTTATCGTTCCATGACACGTTAACAATTAAAATGTTGCACCAGTTGGAATACCAAACGAATTTATTCACACCAAGATAATGAATCAACGTAGGATAAGAAGCTTGCATAAGACATAGCTCGAGGTCGTAGTCAAAGAAGCAGCTCGTGATATATTCTCAACTTGTTATTTCCTTAACAGTATTAAATACCTGAAAAATGAAGTCTTCTACAAAACGGTAGATATTTGCATTTTGGTTTATTCAACAATATTCTGGAAAAAGGAAAAAAGCTTCATCAAACAGGAAGATTTCCATAATGTGCAAAAGATCCCTTCGAATAGGAAGTTGCTAGAATCACACTTTAATTCAAATATAGACATGATGAATTGTAGTTTAATTCAGTATCTAGGTGTTTAATGAAGTTTTATGTAAAATAGGAAAGAAAAAGTTTAGTCTTTCTTATATTATAACAACCAAATTATATTTAAACAAAGAACCCTAAAACTATATAAAGGGTCATTTGTATGTACAATAGGCATCTTGCAATCTTGTAAGTCTACCTATATCCCGAAAGAGTTCTTATATGCTCGGTAGCATCCACTCTCATAGTAGAAACTCTACTAAACCCAGCTTCTTCTTAGCAATAATATAATCATGGACATAGGTATAATCCTTTGGGTCGAACTATGTTAAAAACCCGTTTGCTTCCTTCGTCTCTTTATTTCTCTCTTTTTTATATCTCTATTGCTTCACTATACTTATTTGTATTTATTCTATTTTTCTTTTTGATTACCATATTAACACCATGACAAGATTTTGTTTAACCCCCAAAGTTTATACTATTCACCATTTTTACATTAATCTAGATATTGACTGATTTTTTACATCAACAATAATCATATAAATAGGCAAAATGGGGTAAATGAGGATGATTGTGGCTTCCTTATCCTCGTCCTTGTCCCTATTTGTTTATTTAATTGAGTAATCTAGGGTTTGGTATTTAATGCTTCAAGGAAGTTGAGTGGAGATGTAATAGCCTTATTTTGTGTTTATGTTTTATTTGGTTGATGTGAAAATATATGAGAAATTGGAGAAAATAGAAGAAAAAATGGAAGTGGATTTTTTTTTTTTTTTTTTAGGGTTAGGCTATATTAATATAAAATAATGATTTAAAAAATTGACTTCAACATCGATGCATCTATTTTCACTCATTTCAAGGATTTATTTATTTTGAATTCATTCATTTTTTTCGTCCTTAAATTAAGTGAAAATGGATGTTAAAATTACTTTTTAAAGTTAATCCAGCTTAACCCTTTTTTCAATCAATAATTTTATTTTCATTTTTTCTAGTTTGAAATTATTCTTAATTTTTACATTAGTATATTGACAATTTTAAACCTATTCAGGTTGTTTTTTAACTTTATGTAGTTTTGATTATTAATTCCTATGTGAAAAGATAATTTTACCCTAGGATCAATTAGTTAGTCAATTATTAATCAATGAATTCTAAGGGTATTCAAGTAATTAGGATAAAAGTTACTACTGCATGCAATTTTACTTAACATTGGAAGGGTCTATTCAATTTATCCTAATAAATTCTTACATTGGATTATTTTTTCAATAAACACAAATATTGATTAATTATAAAATTGGTAAATCAAAGCAACCAATCATTTAAGTAGTACATAAATGTTTTACGGATGCCTTTTGAAAATCTATATACTATAGAGATGTATACAATCGGATACCTGTGTTCAGAAGTCCTAGGACCGAGCTTACATCTGCATAAGAGCATCTTTTGGGGTGTAGTGAGAGGGATGAACGAAAATGTCAATAACATCATCAGAAGTTTGCATGGTATTTTGGTTGGTCCAGACACGACAAATTAGCTAATATCTCCATTGGGAAAGTCAAGGCTTCTCTTTTGGAGGCCCCCAACAATATGCTGTTTCTTCTCTCACGTGTGGGGACCCTTTCTGGTCAAAGGCGACTTCTGTGACATCCATTGCTTTCTTCTTAGTTATCCCCAACGAGTGGTCATCATCATACGTTACCTGGTCATCTTGAGTGTTTTTATTTTGATTAGTGGGACAGTGTCTCTTTGATTTTGTCTCTGTTCGATCATGTAACGCATTAATACAATGCTTATAATATTTATTTATAGTTTGAAAAAAATTATTATCATTTACAAATTGATAATAAAAATTTTAATTATAAAACTTACGTTTTACATTAATTCGATTTTGATATCAAGATGTGACAGACCGACGTAGTACCAACTTGATAAAGTTGCTTCATGAACTTGTACTTGTACTTGATTTTTATTTTTCTTCTAATTTTACAAAATTTTTATTGACATTTAAATGGATTAAAACTATAAAAATTGGAGAGAAAAAATGATTTATTAATTATACCTTAACAATTTCAATCTAACAAATTAAAATATATAAATTTATTCAATAGTTAAATTGGAAAAATCCATAGTCATTCAATTAAAAATATAAAAGTAAACAACAATATTTCAGAACTCGTTACCATGCAGACTAGCAACTCAATGAGTAACGAGTATTTGACAATTCAATGAGCACTCGGTTTGACCATAGATGAGAGGAAAAATAGAAAAAAAATGAGAGCATGAAGCCTATATTAGAAACCAGAAAAAGAAAACATTCTCAAACCAACACAACAGCTCAAACACAATCTCCCAACACAACAACCCAAACACAAATAGAAAAGAGTGTCGATATTTCCCCCCTTTAAATCTGTTTATACACCCCTTTGTAAGTTCATTAAATGATTCATAATTATTACTTTTTTAAAGGAAAAATTGCAATGAAATGCCTTGATATTCGATCAAAGTGCAACTAGACTGGTTACTACCCTTGACTATTAAGTTGACTGTTAAGAGAATTAATATTGACCAGTCAAATAATCTGAAATGTCCTAAACCACCCCCCATTATCTTGTTAATAATGATTTTATTTTTCGATTAAATATTAAAAATAATAATATATTTTAGAAAATAAAATACAAAATTTAATGGAGTTGATCTCTATCCAAAATATGGGGGAGATTTGGACTCAGCTCACCTCCATGGACATCTCATTCAGGATCCAACTATAGGAGAACCAGGAACGGACGACTTTCCCCTCGTTTCTGCCTAGCTAAATTTCCCGCGATCTCCATAAATGAAGGAGATTTGGATTAGAAAAATATATTATTGTCAACAAAACAATGAATATGAGTAAGTTTTAGAAGGAAAAGTACGTCGTTAGATGTGAAGTTTGAAAAATAAAAAAAATTATGCTTTATGAAATTTATTACTAGATTTTGAACAATAATATTTATATGTTTTATGCCAGTTTTACAGTTTTATAATAGTTAGCAAGAAATTATTAGTTTTCCAACCTATTGTGGGAGAATATATATAATTATAAAACAAATATTATAGTTTAAAAGTTTACCCACTCATCGAGTTTAAATACTCATAACTCTTTTTATGTTTTTGAAAAATCCTCCCCAGGTGCAGGTTCAAACCATTAAACGGAAAGGGCTCCGTCAGACGTGTAGGTAGGCTGAGGATACGATGCTACTACACTTGGTTGCTTTTGAAATGTCATGTGCATGCATAACTACTTATAATTTGATATACATTTTGTAAATACTATTTTTGGATGATATATATATATATATATATATATACTTTTGTAGTTTATGGTTTTGTAAAATAAAACAATGAATTACGAGAGCTTTGATCTCCACCAAGTTGGAGTACGTAGGCGATTAAGCTTAATCTTAATCTCAAGTTCAAAGGTTATAAAAAATAATCTTGTGTATATCATGCTTTTGTGTAAATTAAATTATTTTCAATTTTAAACTAAAAATATGATTGTGGTTGATTGTGAAAAAACGAAAAGAGGGCCTGAGGCCCAGAAGTTGAGAATTTTGTTGTTGTAGAAATGTACAGATTTTCTAAAAATTTTTGCAAGATGAAATTTTTAGAAAAATAACCGTTGTGTTGTCAAAATTTTTAATAATTCTATTTTGTAAATGTACACTAAAAAGAAAAAGGTTACATCTATTTCTGCTAGAAAAGAAATTTAAAGTAAGAGTGGTACGCCCACGGGGCCTTTTTAAGTCAAAGTGAGGGTTCAACTGAGTTTCGTCAAAGTGCTACGAGACTCCCATCGAATCCCACAGGGGGATTTGGGGTGGGTCCCGTCAACAATAGCCATCTTGCAATCTTGCATGTCTGTCTACATCCCAAAAGAGCTCTTATACGCTTATTAGCATCCTCTCTTCTAGCAGAAACTCTACTAAACCCAACTATCTCTTAACAATATCATTACCATGGACATAGACACAATCCTCTGAGTCGAGCCACTTTAAAAGCTCGTTTGCTTCATTTGTCTCTTTATCTCTCTCTCTTATTTAGATCTCTATTACTTTACTGTATTTATTTGTGTTCATTTTATTTTTTCCTTTTGATTATCATATTAACATCATGACCAGATTTCGTTTAAACCCCCGAATTCCACATTATCAATCGTTTTTACATTAATCTAGGTGTTGACCTATTTTTGATATCAACAATAATCATATAAATGGGCAAAATGGGGTAAATAGGGATGGTGGTGGCTTCCCCATCCCCATTCTTGTTCCCGTTTGTTTATTTAATTGAGCAATATGGGGTTCGATATTCAATGCTTCAAGGAAGTTAAATAGAGATGTAATAGCCTAATTTTGTGTTTATATTTTGTTTCGTTGATGTGAAAATATAAGAGAAATTGGAGAAAATAGACGAAAAACTAGAAGTGAAATGTTTTTGGGATTAGGCTATATTAAAGTAAAATATTGATTGAAAAAATTAATTTCCACATTCATGCATCTATTTTTGCTCAATCCAAAGGTTGTTAGATATATTGAATTCATTCACTTTTTTCATCCTTGAATTGATTGAATTAAAATGGAAAAATGGATATTAAAGTTACTTTTTTAAGTTAATCCAGCTTAATCATTTTTTCAATCAATAATTTTATTTTCATTTTTAAATTAATCTAGCTTAACCTTTTTTTCAATCGATAATTTTATTTTCATTTTTTCTAGTTTGAAATTATTCATAATTTTTGTATCAGTATATTGATAATTTTAAACCTATTCAAGTTGTTTTATAACTTTATGTAGTTTTGATTATTAATTCCTATGTGAAAAGATAATTTTCCTCAGGATCAATTAGTTAGTCAATTGTTAATTAATCAACGAATTCTAAGGGTATTTAAATAATTATGATAAAAGTTACCACTGCATGCAGTTTTACTTAAAATTGGGAGGGTCTATGCAATTCATCTTTATAAATTCTTACAACCGGATTATTTTTTGAATAAACACAAATATTGATTAATTATAAAATCAGTAAATCAAATCAACCAGTCATTTAATTAATATATAAATGTTTTACGTACTTTTTGAAAATCTATCTACTATAGAGATACCTGTGTTCACAAGTCCTAGGACCGAGCTCACATCTGCATAAGAGCATCTTGTGGGGTGTAGTAAGAGGGATGAACGAAAATGCCTAGCATTTTGGTTATTCCAGACACGAAAAATTAGCAACTATCTCCATTGGGAAAGTCAAGGCTTCTCTTTTGGAGGCCCCAAACTACTTGTTTTTTCTTCTCTCTAACGTGTGGGACCCTTACTCGTCAAAGACTTAAAGGAGACTACTGTTTGAACAATGGAAAATCAAGGGTAACGTAACATAAGGTGTTAAGACCTTTCTATTATTTGCTTTTCTTCTCTCAGCCGTGTGGAATCATCAACCTTCCTAGTTATACACTTGATTGGATTGAAATACATGGGATGGAGGTTAATTGTATTAGATTAACTATAAAATTATCCTATATGTGGTGTACTGTAAACTCACCTTGAAAATAAATTTGGTAATGGTTTCTCAACATATATGACTTGGAATTTTTTTATTTTTAACTTTTATTATTTTAATAAAAGTATTAAAATAATTAACAAAATATTTTGGGCGGGAGGAATAATTAAAAGGAGTGAAATTTAATTAAAAAATGGTCATCTTGAGAGTTTTTATTTTGAGAAGTGGGACAGTCTCTCTTTAATTTTTTCGCTGTGGTCATAATCAAACGAAACTGGTAAGTGCTTTACTAGCCGACAATTTTGACTCACCCAAAATAGTGGAAAAGAAATGGCAAACAGAGTCATTGCGGTGCTTTATTGATCTGCATATGTAAGCCTTGTTCTGCAAATATATGTATTTCCTCCTAGTTTTATAATTCTTTTCTTGTATAACTCTTTTTATTAATGTTTATGCATATTTAAACTACAAATGCTTTGTCAAGGTAGTATTACCTTGCTCATATTTGTTTTACTGATAAACTAATTTGTATGTACCATGTTCATATTTTATTGATATCTCATATGAGAATTAGGTACTAAGTAATTGATTGACTCTTTTAAGCAAAATAAGTTTCTGTTAGATTTTTTGCAGCATCTTGAAAGATATGTGTTGTGTGCACGTACACTTGTCAATCTGAGGTTTGCTTTTTTCTTTTTATGACAATTCTACTTTTTTCCAGATAAACTAAAATGGTGGCTAAGATTCTATTATCTCTTACTTCTTTCTTGAGTTTTGCTCTTCTCCATCCTATCTATGCTCAAGACTCACCCCAAGACTACTTAAATGCACATAACGCAGCTCGTGCAGAGGTGGGTGTTGCTAATTTGACTTGGAATAGCACGGTTGCAACATATGCACAAAATTATGTCAATCAGCGGATGAACGATTGCAAGCTAGTGCATTCAAATGGGTCATATGGTGAGAGCCTTGCTTGGAGCAGTGGTGAACTTTTCGGCACACAAGCTGTTAACCTTTGGGCTGAACAGAGGGCCAACTATGACGCCGATCAAAATGCCTGTATGGAAGACCATATTTGTCGGCAATACATTCAGCTTGTCTGGCCACTGTCGCAATATCTAGGATGTGGTAAAGTGCGTTGCAAAAGTGGGGGGACTTTCATCTGTTGCAATTATGACCCTCGGGCAGGCTTCCATACTAAACAAAATGAAAGAGCTCCTACTCCTGAAGCAATAATACGTAACACTCCTTCTCTACCACCTTTAATTTCTCCTAGTCTCCCGCCAAATCCTTATTTACCTCCTTCGCCTTATTCTGTTGATAAAGGAGTTCCGCCGATTTCTAATTCTCAGGACAAAAGAGAGAAGACAGGACTCATGGCAGGCATAATAGCTGGAGTAAGTGTGTTGATTGTTGGTTTAGGGATAATTTGGCTTGTTTTAAGATGGAAGAGGAAGTGTAATGAGATTGATTCCATCCCTGATGTGCCCTTTGCCGATGAATTTGAAAATGGAATGGGACCTAGGAAGTTTTCCTATAATGACTTGGTTAAGGCTACTAACAATTTTGGAGAAAAAGACAAACTTGGAGAGGGTGGTTTTGGAGCGGTGTACAAAGGATTATTAAAGGATTTGAATTGTTTTGTTGCAGTGAAGAAGGTTTCAAAGCAGTCCAAACAAAGAAGTAAGGAATATGCCACAGAAGTCAAAATCATTAGTCGATTGAGGCACAAAAATACAGTAAAACTTATAGCTTGGTGCCATGAAAGAGAACTGATTCTTGTTTACGAGTTCATGCCTAATGGTAGCTTAGATTCCCATCTTTTCAAAGGGAAAAGCTTGTTAGCATGGGATGTGAGATATAAAATTGTACAAGACGTAGCCTCGGCGTTAATGTCTCTACATGAAGAAGGAGATCAATGTGTACTACATAGGGATATCAAATCAAGCAACATTATGTTGGATTCAGAATTTAATGCTAAACTTGGTGATTTTGGGCTGGCTAGACTTGTTGACCATATAAAAGGGTCTCAAACCACTGCTTTGGCTGGGACAGTTGGATACATGGCTCCTGAATGTGTCACAACAGGAAAGGCTAGCAAGGAATCGGATGTCTATAGTTTTGGAATCGTGGCATTGGAAATTGCATGTGGTAGAAGATCAATAGAACAAAGAGATGAGGAAGCTCAGATTTCACTGGTAGCTTGGGTTTGGGAATCATATGGAGAACAAAAGCTTTTTGATGTTGTCGACAAAAAGTTGTGCATGAACTTCAACCAGAATCAAATGGAGTCTTTGATGATTGTTGGATTGTGGTGTGCTCATCCTGATCAAAATCTAAGACCACCTATAAGACGAGCTATGCAGGTACTTAATTTCGAGTCACCATTGCCAATTCTTCCTTCCAAGATGCCTATTCCCAAGTACGATGTGCCCACTGCCCCTGCCGTAAGCTTAAGTTCAGGTCAGTCTTGCATGTCCTTAACTGTACCTCGTTAAATTGTTTTAATAAATTAGCTCACTACAACAATTTATACGAAAGTTGTAGTACCAAACTTTTGTGATTAAGAATTGGCAATAATTTATAAAACCTTACCCATAGTCGCTCTTTTTTGTCATTTCAAACCTTTCAAGGATTTGTTAATTACTAGCATGGTATCAAAGTTTAAATTCTTCCAAGGATTGTATTTAATTCCCTCCATCTGATTATAGTTGAATTTTTTATTTGATATTTGTATTTATTGTGTGTTTGAATTTGGATTTGGAGCTCATGCAAAACCATTCCATTTGCTACTTGTAAAGCTATGTTATAGCATTTTGGCTAGTCCAAACGAGACATATTAACTGCTCTCCGTTAAGAAAATCTCAAGGCTTCTCTTTCGGTGGCCCTAAATCATTTGTTTTTCTTTCTTTGTAATATGAAGAACCTTACTCGTCAAAGAAGACTACAGCGACATCCGGATAATTACAAAGTGATAATTTTGTATAACAATTAAAAAAAAAAATACATTTCTTTGGTAAAAATAATCATAAATCAAAATAATATAAATAAAAACCTGGTGTGTAAAGAAGGGATGCGTATGGGGAAGAAAAGCACCGAAAGATGCGGATAGTTTGGCAATAGAGCTTCAAAGTTAAGCACTTGAATTGGCTGCTTTATTGAAGGCCTGAGTTTCCTCATCCTCACCTTTGCTTTCCCTTCGAAATTTATCATCCATTTTCTCATCAACCCCATCATTATCTTCTTCATCCCCGCGTTTCCTTCCTCTAACAAAGCCAATAACAAACCAAACCAAAACCGACAAGCTGACCACAATACCACCACCAACCCCAAGCCCCAACCCCAGTCCTAGTCTTGTTTTCTTAGAGCCTCTTCTTCTTCTTCTTCTTCTTCGATCACTAGGTGGTGGTACTTGATCAGTTGAACCATCCTCGATTTCCAAGCTTGAACTGAACTCCCAGGAGTAAAGACTATGTATGTTCATTGCCAGTAGCTGTTGAGAACCCAATTGTTACCAACTCAGGTAAATAGAGCCTCAAATCAACTTTATAATCAAGGTTTTGCATCACTGACATTATCTCTAATCCCAGAGAAAACAACACTCAAATTCTGTGTACTGGAATTAATTTATCCAAGCTTCACTTTTTTGTCCATCCATGATATCACTCCACCATGTCAAATTGCTCACGGATATCACAGAATTGATATCCATACCCACATGTTCACCAGGTGGATCCCAAGTGTTCTTAAAGCTATCAAACTCCACTGCTAGAAACGAATTCGAAGGCGCACTAACAGGCTGCTCATCATTGGTACTGAGACCAAAAGATCCTTCTTTAGTGATGTTTGGAATCCTGGAGCCTTGTGGTGCAAGAAAGAAGGCAAGGCCATCTCCATAGGCGCTTCTGTTTTGAGAATCAATTTCAAAGATGAAATGGGCGGAGAAATCTGTGGGATTCCTGGTGGTCCGGTCCCAAAGACGCATGAGCTTGTTATATGTGGCCCGACCAACCGTCCCATTGCTCGAGGCTAGTTGGATACGGTTGCTATCCAGAAAAGCTCTTTCATATGCAATGTTGTCATCATTGCTAGGACTGAAACTGGTGTAGTTGAACGATAATGAGCTTCCAAATGGGATTATCAGACACATGAAAATGGCGATCAGCAGAGAAAAATAGACAGCCATTTTAGTCGAGGAGGATGACTTGAACAAATTTCCATATTTTCTATGTTATATAAGAGCACAAGTATTAAAGAGGTTAGGTAGTCTTAGTCTATTGATCATTGTTTACTTTGTCAACTAACTAAAAAATAGTGACTGTTTTTGAATCAGCCCATGAAACGTTTGTGGTTGACGAGTGGAAAATGAAATACGCACCATCACTAGGGACGGCAACGGATCGAATCGGGTTTGGCCCTTACCAAACTCGACCTGAAAATTTTGAAGGGTGGTCCAAACCCGACCCATACTCCAAACGGATCGCTATTTTTCATCCCAAACCCAAACCCAATTAGAGGGACTTACCCCGAACCCGACCCGTTGACCCGATTTAGTTTTTAACTAAATGATATAATTAATATAAAAAAACTAATAAACAAACAAAAAAAGAGATAAATTGGCTATCATATCCACGATCTTTCTAAAAGAATTTCAAATTCATATAAAAACACTAACAGTTAAGAGTACAAGACTTGAACACTATCTAATAAATTCCTTTGATACACAATTGTAAGTTTAAAATTTTGTTATGTTTATATATAGATCGGGTTACCAAATCGGATTGAGGTAAAAAAACTTGCCCCACACCCGATATAAAATTTTTGAGGGTTGCTCCAAACCCGATCCATACCCCAAATGGGTCACTTATTTTCACCCCAAACCTGCTCCGAATAGACTAGATTTAGATGGGTTTGGATTGGATCGGGTATTTTTGTCTAACCATCACATTCAAGCAATAGTTAATCCAAAGCCGAAATTCGGCTGCTTCATTTTATTAAGGGTTATTATGAAAAACCCCTCTGGAATGAAAATTAATCGAAATTTACCCCCCGTTTTTAAATTATTAGGTAAACTACCCTTGCCGTTAACTTTCCGTACAAAATGTTAATATTTTCCATCCGAAATAGTAAAATGACCAAAATACCCTTACCATATCCTATAAAATTCCTTTTATACCCTTTAAACTTATGAAAGGACTAAAATGTCCTTTAAATTATTAATTAATTAAAATATTAAATAAAAAATAAAAGATTTAAAAAAAAAAATTTCTTCACACAAAATCCCTCACTCCACTCTCTCTTCTTCTTCTGCTTCTGCGCTTCTTCTTCTTTTTCTTCTTCTGCTTCTACTCTTCTTCTTCTTTTTCTTCTTCTGCTTCTGCTCTTCTACTTCTCTGGATCTGGGTTCGATTCGAACCCAGTTTCTGGGTTCCTTCGAACCCAGAACCCAATGAACCCAGTTTCTAGGTTCAAATTGAACCCAGTTCTGGGTTCCATTGGAACCCAGATCTGGGCTCCTTCGAACCCAGAAATTGGGTTCGTATTGGAACCCAGATCTGGGTTCCTTCGAACCCAGAAACTGGGTTCCAACGAATCCAGTTCTGGGTTCCTTCGAACCCAGATCTGGGTTCCATTGGAACCCAAAACTGGGTTCGATTCGAACCCAAGAGAAGTAGAAGAAAAAGAAAAAGAAGAAGAAGAAAAAGAAGAAGAAGAGCAGAAGCAGAAGAAGAAGCGCAGAAGCAGAAGAAGAAGAGAGAGCGGAGTGAGGGATTTTGTGTGAAGAAATTTTTTTTTTTAAAATCTTTTATTTTTTATTTAATATTTTAATTAATTAATAATTTAAAGGACATTTTAGTCCTTTCATAAGTTTGAAGGGTATAAGAGGAATTTTATAGGATATGGTAAGGGTATTTTGGTCATTTTACTATTTCGGATGGAAAATGTTAACATTTTGTACGGAAAGTTAACGGCAGGGGGTAGTTTACCTAATAATTTAAAAACAGTGGGTAAATTTCGATTAATTTTCATTCCAGGGGGGTTTTTCATAATAACCCTTTTATTAATCATAATTAATAAAGGAGTGATTACCGACTTCTTCCATTGGACCGAGTCCATAATAAAGCAGTGATTAACGACTTCTTCCATTGGACCCAGTTCATAATACCACAATGCATTCTCCCTTATTCGTATTTCATTCCAAAAATATATATGATTAATTAATCACATTAATTTATATATCACATAATTTGAATTAAATGCAAAATATATAATGTATTGGATGTATATAGATTTTAATCAAAATGACAATTGTACATACAAACAATTGTTAGAATATGGTTATAGGCATTTATGAATACACATTAATTTAAATAAATTCTTATGGGAAGATAGTGAATGTTAAATTGTTAAATTTTAAATGGTTTGAGAGATAAATGGTAATTTTAGGGTGTTTAAATAATGGTAAAGGTACAATTAACATTTTATTTTTTGTCATGGTTGACTGTTAAAGTTTATTTAAAGAGAGTAATTAGATGATTTTTTGTAAATTCAGGGATGACAAAGTTATAATTAATTCGAGTTAAAAAAAAAAATGAAGTTTTTCCAAAACACAGGGATGAAACTAAAGATTACACCACAAGCATTTCCTTTTGAGTGGACTAAAACAAGAAATATAACCAAGCATAAAACAATTAATTAAACTTTTCAATGTTAAAACAACTAATCATTCCGAGGGTCATGCAAGAGAGAATTTCTAAATGACGAAATTTCAGAGTAGAACCAAGGCAACCATAAATTAGTCAAAGCAAAAGCACGTATCCCTTTAATAAGAAATAAATAAATGTATAAAAAAATCTTTTGTTCATAATTAGTCAAAGCAAAAGCACGTATCCCTTTAATAAGAAATAAATAATGTCATAAAATTAAGATACAACTAAAAACATCAATGTGCTTTTGTTTTGACAGGGGTTTACGACACGGCTATAACGTCCTATGCGTTGCTAGCATGTTGTTGCATGATATTGTACATTGCTGCATGATGTTAAATATTGCTAGCACATTTTTGCAAATGTTGGCAAAAGCAACATGCTTTTGCCAAAAAATAAGTTATTTTATGTAACAATGGAGAATAAGTTACTTTATATGACAAAGGAAAATATGTTACTTTAACTTAAAACATCTAATATATAATACATGCTGCTTTGCATCCAATGATCATAGCTAACATGAGTGCAGTTAAGCTGAGGATATGGTGTGGTGAGGATTGGTCACGGGCAAGGTTTGATGGAACCCGCCCCGCCTTTCCCTTTACGGGGCCTAGGTGCCTGCCTGGCACCTCACAGAATCCCTCTAGATTCTATTCTATTACATTCAACCAGGAATCCAAGGAGCAAAGCCTAAAATTGAAAATCATTATAATTCAGATAACCTTAAAATTTATTAAAATTTGTTTTCTATAGTTTAAATTTCTTTAAAAATTTCGGCAAAGTTTCCTCTGTTTTTCAGGATTACCAAAGTTTATAAAATCAACCTGCAATTCAAAATTTACAATTCTAAAGTTTCACACATTTTCTTAACTTCCAATTAGACCTCAAGTCCATTTCAATGGCAATCCCTAGCCACAATTTCTAAGAAAATAAAATCAAAGGATAATCTCAAAAAACCGTGTGTAGTTTGAAAAAATATCCATTTTACCACACTAGTTTCGTTTTTGTCCAAAATCCCCCCTACAGTTACTAAGCTAATAGAAAGTTTAAAAAATTATAAAAAGACAATTTTAACCTTGATAAAAACATTTTTATTTAAAAACTAAAATAATTCTAAAATAATTTTTAAAATAAAAAATATAAACCAATAAAAAAAATTGATTAAAAAAAAGAGATCCATCATCACCAACCTCCACCTTCAACCTCCATCTTCATCACCAACCTCCACACACCAGCACTAGACTCCACCAGATTACTACCGCCAGCCGCCACCTTTTTTTTTTTCTTCTTCCCTCTCCCCCTCTCTTTTTTCTCTCCCCCCATTTCTGGGTTTCCAATGACTGGAAACCCAGTTATCATCATCCCAAATCTCCCGTATTAACCCAATCATCCATCATCGATCATCAACACAATTATCATCAATCATCAACACCATTACCAACACAAATCAAAATCATCCAAAATCAACAACCAAAATCAATCAAAATCAGCAACCAAAATCAACCAGGGAGAAGTACGGCATCATAACCAGCCAACCACTAGCAAGGAAAAGCACGGCAAGGGGAGAGCGAGAGGGAGAGAGTGCATCCGAGTGATGGACCGGTGAGGGGAAAGCGAGAGGGAGAGAGTCGTCCGTGTGAGGGACCAACGATGGCGAGGAGAGACTCTAGAGAAGGACAACTGGGTGAGGGGACGGTGAGGTTTGGTTTGGTTGTGTGAGGGGAGTGTGTCGGCTCGACGGTGGTGAAGATGGGTATGATATAGTTATCGACGGTAGAGGTGGATGGAGGCGAGTGTGTCGGCTCGGCGGTCGTAGAGATGGGTGCGACACAGTCATTGGCGGTGGAGATCGATGGAGGCAATGATGAGATCAGTGGAAGAAGAAGAAGAAGAAGAAGAAGAAGAAAAAGAATAGAAGGGAAAAAGAACACAAATGGAGATGGGTGACGACGGCAGCGGCGATGAGGAGAAGAAGATATGGAGATGATCGGTGGTAGCGACGGCGGTGGCAATGAAGAGAAGAAAAAGATGAAGAAATGGAGGAGAAGATGAAAATGAAGAAATGAAGAAATGGTTTCAGTTTTTTTTTTTTTTTATTATATTATATTATTATATTTTAAAATGATTATTTATTTTCAATTTTAATATTATATTTTTTTATATTTCTCAAAAAATTATTATGTTTGTATTAATTTATTTTAATCAATCTCAATTAATTTTTTATTACATTTCCATTTTTGTCCTCAAAGTCAAATGGTCAACTAAGTCAATCTAACGGAATCTGTCACCGTTAGGGGTATTATCATCCTTTTACACGCTTTCAGGGGGTATTTTGAGTGTTTTTATTAACGTCAGAGGTTATTTTGGATAAAAATGAAACTAGAGGTGGTAAAATGAACATTTTTGTAAACTACACACGGTTTTTTGGGATTATCCCTAAAATCAAATCACTTTAGTATCAATTTTGAAAATAAAATTCGTTTACAATCCAGAACTTTATAATCAAATTATATATATAGCTAAACAAAATAATTTTTTTTTTCCTTTAATTTAAATCTCTTCTCCCCATCTTTAATTTAAAAAAAAAAAAAAAAACCCACCCATACCTTATGCTTTTAAGGACAAGGTTGGGACAAAATAAGTTAGTAACCCTCAAAACCCTCCTTTATTTTCTACTGCTTATCAAACTCTCTAAAAAACTTTCATTCACTTTTATCAAATGCCATCAAATAAGAGTGATTATAGTAGCTATACTCCAAGCTTTATATTAATTCTTTATTCACTAATAATCTTTATAGTAGATTTGTTTCGTTAAAATATGAATAGTAATGTAAAATTTGACTATACTATATATAGAAAAAAAAAAAAAAAAAACTTGTTAGAAATATTAGAATTTGAAATTTGAGTGTTATTTTTAATATGAAAAAAAGTAGAGAAAATTACTTTTTTCTATTAAGTATAAATGCCTAATTGTTTTTTTTTGTTTGCCTAAGGCCTTATATAGCCTTGAGCCGGCTTTGGTAACAGTTGTTGGACAAATGCACTTTATCTATTGTGGCGGGTTTTGGTGACATCCAGGATGATGATAATGAGTGGATTTTGCATACGTGCGGGTTTTGGGTTTGTTACAGCTCTTGATGTAGCTCATCTGGTCTGAACAATCGAACTGGATGTTTTAGTCAACAAATATTCTGATGTATGAATGAATTTCTTCCCTAGACAACTGACAATTATAGATTTACTTATGTCTTACAATAATTTAATGTTGTAGGACAAATTTGTAACACTACTCGTTTGTCCTGGACATGACTCATCAAAGTCTGAATCCAGTGCAAAGTGGTTTTTTTTTAAGAAAATAAAAAGACAGTTTCAAGGATCCAGCAAAGGGTAATAACTAATTAGCTCATTTTCTTTTATATATTTGTATCTTTCTTTCCATGATAGTTTAATCTTCTGTGTGTGTGTAATTTTTTTTTTTAAAGAAAATGATTGTTGCTGTCATTATGATGATTTATGTTATATACTTGAAGAGTTGCTCAAGCCAAAGGTGTGTAAGTGTAAGTACTTATGCCCCTTATTTAGACTTCTATCAAATGTGTTACCAGCATCATTACCTTTCCTTTTTGGGTGGCACTTTTATCTTTCTTTTTGTTTAGGTTGAATCAGAGGATTTCTACGATAACAACTAAATTTCATGGCTTAATGATACACTTTGTGAGGAAACTTCTTTAGCGTTTGGCTCTGTTCTTACTTCGGACACCTGTCTTCATTTGAAGAGATTGAGCAATAGGAGGAACTATCCCTCCTAGTGTCGTTTGGCTTGCTTGTTTAGTGTCTGGAATTGTTATCCTTGTTAAGGCAGAACTACTAGCAAAACTTAAAAACAGTCGCTGCCTAATGCAAACCTGCAGTGAGTAACCTTATTCCCTTATCTGAGCATTAATACGTTGCCCCAGCATCATTCTCGTCTTTTTCGGGTACAATGTCTAGCTACTTAATATGTTCCTATTTCAACTTGTTTAGGATGAAACACTTGACTTCTATAAGAAACATCAAACTAATTGAGCTAGCCCCCCAAAATGGCCTTGGTATGAAGAAAGATGGAGGAATTAAATAAACACTTCATTCCAAGTCTCTAACACACCAACCGTTATTCAGATTTTTGTGTTGTAATTATGTTTAATCAGCTCAGGTCCCCTTCCATTGAGCTAACATATTTTATTTTCCAGCATCTTACAATAATTTGATGCTTTATCACAACTTTGGTACAGTTATCTCCTTTCCTAGATATAACTCTTGAAAGGCTGGACAGAGTGCTCTATTATGAGAAAAGGGCAAATGCAATGTTAAGGGTCCAGAAAAGAGTAATAATAAGCTCCTTTTTATATTTATTTTTGTTGTTATTATTATCCTAATGTTTTTATTATTATTTTTTTTTCTTATAATGTTTGTTGTTGTCATTAGGATGAAATATGTTCACTACATGAGTTCTCCAACATTTCTAAATTAGCTAAAATTCTCTACACTAAACTATTAGTAAACGTTGTATATTCATAATTTGTTATTTTGTTTATTTCTAAGGGGAAGAAAAAAATGAGAGAAGAACCTTTGTGAACTTCATATTTTTGTTGAGGAGGGGACTACCTTTGGGAACATTGTATACTTTCGTCACCTAACACAAGCATGGGAACAAGGTACTAGAATAGTTGCTCAAGCCTGTGGTGTGCAAGTGTAAGCTTAAACCACTTTTTTAGACCCATATCACTTGTGTTCCCATCATCATTGCTTTTCTTTTTTTTGGGTTACATTGTTTACTTTAAATTTGTTTTTTCATTTTTATTTAGATGGAATTTGAAGAATTCTATAATAAATAGTGACTTTCAGAGCAAGCGATGCTCAGTGATATGCTTTGTGAGGATCCTTTTTTGGTGTCTGGTTGAGTTCTCAACTTCTTGCCAGACATAGGCTTGCCATCTTACTTTTGCAATTACATATTTGGAAGTATCCATTGCTGAAAGAGCAGTGCAAAAGGGATGAAGGACCAGAGTGGTCCAAGACGACAAATTCATCTAAGATCTAAAGGAAGAATCAATATCATTTGAGAATCAAAGAAACAGGGAAGAATCAGAAACACCTTACTCAATCTTCACCTTAGTCTCAGTATGTCAAATTTTTTAACGCGCCAACCATTACTCATATTTTAATGTTTGAACAACGTTCACTATGTCACACATTTTCTTCCTACTGTTGTTAATATTCTCTTTGCCTGTGACAATCAGTCCACCTTCAATTGAAATCATCACTCATATCGTATTGTTACGTTATTTCTTTTCAGTCCAATTGAAATTTGTTTTTTTGTTTTTTAATTGTGGTGTTCAGATAATTTCAAAACAAAAAAAAATTGTAGTGTTCAGATTACAGGCAGATAGTTCAGGAAGCTGGTTGTATCTGCGAGAAGATGGATATTGTAAACTGCAAATCTTTCTAGGAATCAGGTAACCAATAATTATTTCATTTCATTCTAGGCAGCTACTACTTACAATTCTCAAGAACTCTTTTTATGGCATCCTTACTTTGAATAAGTCTTCGACTCCTGGACGAAGTATTTGTTTTTTAGTTTTACATGTTCAGTATTTGTACATCTTTTAGTTTATTTTGTATAATACTTTTTACTCTTGCTACAGCTTAATGAGATGACAAGCTAATAGCAGTGCTCACTAATTGCATAAAAGCTGTAATGAAAGGTGAGATGATGAACTCTAGTCTCGTTTTGGTGCACACACAATTCCGGTCTGATTTGTCCTTCATATTGCTGTTGTGATAGGAGCATGTCTAATTCCTGAAGTAGCAAAGATGACTTATGTCAAATACATGCTTCCTCCGGCATGTGTGAATTAGATCAAATTCTCTTTATTACGCTGCTTTGGTAACATTGTATATCCATAGTTTGTTGTCTAGTTCTTTTCCCAGAAAAATAAAGGATGAGGAGAAAGATTTTGGCTGAACTTCGTATATTCATTGTAATGGTAATTACCAGCTAAAATAATCACCTAACAAGACACATGGAAAGTAGATTGTGGTGTAACCTTATAACCCTTATTTAAACTGGTATATTGTATGTGTTCCCATTATTGTTGCCTTTCTTTCTTGGGCAGAATGTCTACTGACAATTATTTTTATCATTTTGTTTAGGTTGAATTTGAGGCTTTCTATCATTAACAGTAACTTTCATGGCAAGCAATGCTCAATGATACGCTTGAGGAAACTTCTTCGATTTCTTCTTCAGAATTGGATGATATGTATGATGAATATTTGTAAACATTTTAGCATTTTTTATAATACTAATTACTCTTTTTTCAGCTTAATGAGTTGACAGGCTGATGACAGAGCTCAGTAATTGCAGGAAAGATGTCATGGAAGATGAGATGATGAAGCTCTAGTCTAGCTTTGACATACACATAAGTCCCGTCTAATTCGTCCTCCACCTTGCTGGTATGATATGAGTATGTTATAATTTCTTAAGAAGCTAAGATTTTCTCTTGACAACTACGCCAGAATTTGTATGTGAAAATGGTAAAAAGAACACTTACAATTTTCATGTAAAAGGTTATTGGAAAAGTGTATTTTATCTATTGCAGTGGGTTTTATGACACCAGGGATAACAATAATATGCGAATATTGGGTTTGTGCAGCTCTCAATGTAACTCATCTACTCTGGACAATTGAAGTGGAGGTTTTAGTTGACAAATATCCTAATGTATGAAGGAACTTCTTCCCTGGACATCTGACATTATTGATTTGTCATAGTCTTACAATAATTTAATGTTGCAGCACACTTTGAGGAACTCCTCCTTCGTCCTAGACATGATTCATCAAAGTCTGGGTCCAATGCAAAGTGGCTGGCTCTGAGAAAAGAAAAGGCCCTTTTAAGGATCCGGTTAAGGGTACTAATCAATTGGCTCTCTCTCTTTTTTTTTAGCTTGCTTGTATCTCTCCTTTCGTGATAGCTAATAATGTTTTTTTCTTTTAAAGAAAATGGTTGTTGCTGTCACTAGGATGATTTGTGTCATATACACGTGTCCAACATTTGTGAATTACCTAAAATTCTCTGCATTAAATTGGTTTGGAAACATTGTATATTCATAGATTGTTGTTTTTTTCATTAGGAAGAATTGTTGCTAGGAATCATGCTTTTGGTGATGCGGGAACTACCAGTTGAAATAGTCGCCTAATGCAAGTATGGGAGCGAGATACCTGAAGAGTTGCTCAAGCCAAAGGTGTGTAAATGTGACCTTATACCCTTATTTAGACTTCTATCATATGAGTTCCCATCATCATTGCCCTTTCCTTTTTGGGTAGAATGCCTACTTAAAATTTATCTTTCTTTTCGTTCAGGTTGAATCCAAGGATTTCTGTGGTAACCTATAAATTTCATGGCAAGCAATGCTCAATGATATTGTTTGCAAGGAAATTTCTTATGTGTCTGGTTCTGTTTTACTCTGGACACCTGCCTTCATTTGATGATATCCAATACTAGGAGGAACTGTCTCTCAGTTCTCGGAGGTCATTTGGACAAGCATATTTAGAGTATTCTATAAACAACACTCATACCACAAGTTCTTTTTTTATGTTAGACAATGCAATCAACTTTCAGCCAAGGCCTTGGGCACATATATCAAGTGCGTTAAATTATTTTCTGTTTGTATAAGATTTATTAAGGATATCTTATAAGCCAATCCTGCGTTGTTAGGTCATACTTTGAGATTGTTACAACAATTACAATACAATAATGAACAATTCATGTTAGAGTATTGAAACAAATCAATGCTTATTTAAAGTATCCATTTGGTTTGAAGTGCTTCTATAATTATATAAATCATCATCAGATATCTTTTTATGGCATTCTTGCCTTACCTTTCTACAAGCATTTTTAAGCTGTATTTGTTTGACCTTGTAGTAATGCAATTTTGTTCAAAAACGCTGATTAAGTGGAAAGAAAAGACATTTTCTCCATATAAGCACATTAAATGCAATTTTTAATCTGAACATTACTGTAGGATTATCCCAAATGATATCAGATTCACATACCTTGCTTCTGATATTTAAATCTGAAGAGAACTAATGGAACTAAGTCTGCATATGAAATTAAATAGTAAATTGTGTGTATTGCATGCAATGTCAGAAGCTAAACTCAGGCATGTGCACATCATATTTGTATGTGATCTCCGACTGTTAAGCTCATTGGGCTGGGCCTTGATTGATCATATGGCTCCGGGCCTTGTCAAATCATCTCAAAATTCAACCAGTGACAAGACAATCGCAGCCCAACTTGCTAGCCGAAAAAATATAGTGCCACAAGTTGGAAATTAAAAAATAGTGGTGATGTTTCTACCCTTAAAAATGGTATGTACACTTCTTTTGTTTGTAAACGTAATAAAAAATTTAAAATTTTTTTAATTTATTTTTAAACCTCACTTAATACCAAGACTACCATTTTCTTTTAATTTTATTGTATATATTTTTGTAAATACACTCCTTCAATCAACCACAAATTAACTATAATATGTGTTAAAAGCATATATAGTGTAAATTATTTTATTGTCACTTATTAGAAAATTTCTATCTTATTATTTAATTTTTTTTAACACCTTCATTGTCCATCAAACGAAATCTATGCTAAGCAAATAAGTTATACAAATTCTTTCAACCCATTAACTTTTTTTTTTTTTTTTAATGAGAGATTTGTGTATAAAATAATATCTATTTTATTGTTTTACTCTTCAAATCTTATTTTTCATTTATATCATAAGACTTGCGTGAACGATTACTAGCTAATTTTAATTAAATTAAAAGGGCATGAATAATTGGAGACTTGCATGAATGATCAAAGTTAGGGTTTGATGATGAACACTTTTAATTTTTATGGTTAAAGTCATAAACCCTTTTACTCTCTCAAACCCTAATTTTTAATTTATTACATAAAACTTACATGAATGATTACCAACTAAACAACAATTTTTATATGATGAATTATGAATATCGATTTAAATATGTAGTTTTTGGATGATTTGAAATATATCTTTTTGCTTGTTTGTTGATATGATAAAGAAATTAAAGGAAATAAATGATTTTTTTGTTTGGTTTGTGAGAAAATCTGACAAGAGAATAGAAAATACTGATTTGGTGATTGAATGCTTAACAATATTTTTGATGATTAAATTATGATTATATAAATGATTGAAGACTTTTCACTTTAAATGGATAAAAGTTAAAGTTTGAATGAGTAACAAAAAGAAAAATTAGAGATTGAAAGAGTAAAAAGGGTTTTAAAATATAAAGGGATATTATCAATTTGCCCCCCTAAAAATAAAAATAATGTCAAACCACCACTGGTTTTGAAATATTAGCCAAAAAGGTCCGGACCGCAATTGGGATAGTGAAACGGTTAGGAAAGTGACGGATCCGTTAATACTTAAGGGTAAAAACGTAATTGGACGTTATCATAAGTAATAGAATACATTTGGCATATAATAAATAATTTTTTAATTAAATAAAGAATAAATAAAATAAAACAATTGAAATAAATTAAAGAAAAAAAATAAAAAACCTCTCTCACCCCTCTCTCTCTCTCACAGACGCGGCGCCCCCCCCCCCCCCCTCCCCCTCCACCCCTGGCCCCCCACCCTCCCTCTCTCTCATAGACGCCGCCCCCGCCCCCTCTCTCTCAAACACTCTCTCACCCTCTCTCTCTCTCTCACAGACGCGCGCCCCCCCCACCCCCCTCTCTCTCTTTATCATTCCATCTCAATCTCTCTCTCTTCCGCTCACCCTCTCTCTACTGTCATCCCTCTCCATCTCTCTATTTCTTTTCTTTCTTCTCCCACCTTCAACTCTCCATCTCTGCTCTTTTTTTACCGGCCTACTGCCCATCTTCCTCTGTTCTCTTTACCGGCCCTCAACTGCAGCTTCGCCGGCACCGGCGAAGCCTCTGTTCGAGAGAGAGGCGCTGTTCAAAGCCTTTGAAAACTAGTCGTCGGACTTGGTGGTGCTCTCGATAGGCATGGCTTCTGCAAGTTGGAGGAGGTCTGCTCGTACTCGTCGAGGTCCTTGTCGGTCGTCATCAGAGAGATCGGCGGCCTTCCTAGCGGCGCCGTTTGATTTTTTTTTTGTTTGTATTTTTGTTGGAAAACTTTGATTGTGATTATTTGTTGGGATGCAGAGAAATTGATGGAATTGTTTGTGGTTATTGGTGGATGGAGTGTTATATTTTTTTCTGTATTTTTGCTACAAAACTTTGATTGTAATCCAGATCTTGAACATGATTTTAAGAGCTGAAAACTTTGTAGTTTCGTATTTTTTTTGTTTGCATTTTTTTTTTCATATCCTTTAATTTTTAGGTTTTTTATTGTGTTGGTGGATTTGGGTTTGAACCCAGATTTTTAACGTGATGTTGAAGATCTGGATGCAAACCCAGATCTTTCACCTAGTTTGAATTTTTTTTTTTTTAATTTACAATATTTGTTAGGATAACATTATAAAAGGATTTTATAATTAATTAATAATAATAAGAAATTTAATTTAGAAATTAGTTTAATTTAATTCAATTTAACAATAATAAAAGTTAATAAAGATTTTTATTTTTTATTAATTTTTTAATTTATTTTAGGTTTTTTAAATTAATTTATTATTTATTTAATTTTTTTAAATTTTGGTTATGAAAGGATAGTTTGATAATTGAGTAATTGTTTGTTTTTTATTTTTTTATTTTTATTATAAGGGTATTTTGGTCTTTTACTATTTTTATTACAAAACCACTAAAACCTGGATGAAAACCGCTTTTGTGAGACGGTAGGGGGTTTTTTGGTTAATATTTTAAAAAGTGGGGTAAATTGATATTATTTTCGTTTTCAGGGGATTTTGGATTTTTCCCAAATATAAATATTTTAATTAATAATTGGTGGGTGTACTTATAAAATATTTACTCTTTTAGTAATTTTACTCAAAGATAATATTGTATAGTTAAAAAAAAAAATTACTAATTTGGGATGTGCATACAATTTTTAGAGGTGGAGATCACCACTCTTAAAAAATGGAAAATCTAGTGGTATAAGACCAGCTCCTAAGTGAAAACCCTTTTGTTGGACTATTTTATGACAATAAGTGAAAACCCTTTTATTGGACTATTGTATGACAATGAATTAATGTTTCACACTAATTAACTTATTAACAAGATATTTCATTGTTGAATTTAAATTTTATTGTACGGAGGTAAAAAGATGTATCAAGTTTAATTGCATAGTTTTATTAGCTGCCATGGCTTTTAATAGAAACAAAATCTTTGGAAATTCAAAAGGTACTGTCAATATGGAAAATATTGGGCTCTTTGTGATTTTCCATTTCAAAAACAAGCTCAAAATCTTTCTCAATTTCAAGGTTTTTCATTGGTATGTTCAGTCTATCTGCATATGTAATTCTTTAATTTTTTTTAATTAAAGAGTTATATTAAAAGTAATTATATAAAAGTGTTTATGTTGATTCTTTTTCATCACAAGAAGTCTACAACAAAACTACAAATAGTGAGTGTAGTGCCAACCACACCATCATTAGCTTTATCAACAACAAAAGTAAGAACAAATTAAAAGCTATATGTTGAATTTAGAATGTTACAATGATATGGAAATTATTAATTTGGAATGAGACATTTTTTGGTAGCTTCTTGTTTACATTACTACAAGTCTATAACAAACTACAAATAGTGATAGTGTGTTTACTTGCTGGGTTAGGAAATGAAAATAAGGAATGTAAATGATTGATAGTATTTACTTGCTTTAAAATCATTCGGTAATAAGAAAGAAATGTGAATCCTGTATTGGTCAAAAATTCTTAGGCCTAAAATATAAACCCAAAGCTAGTTGAGATAGATTGGCCTAATATGTCGATTGATCCATGCGAATGGCCCGATGTATGTTTGATTTGTGGAACTTTTACTTTGTTAATTTGTTTTTTTAATTTTTATAGAGGATATTTTGATATTTATCTTGTAAGGAAAACACTTGGTCTATATCATTTTTATTAAATAGAATTTCTATTTTATAGAAACATATCTTTTTGGGATAAACTTTTTGATTCAGGAAGGAAAAACATCCCTTTTCAGTGCATTGATAAACTTCCATGTGTGCAATAGAAACATTGTTATGTTACAACAGATTTCACATTCCATTGTGACAACTGGCAGACTGGCTTTGTTAAAAACCTGAGTTTGTTCAACTAACATTATATGATGTCAACACCTATATACTAATAGATTACAATTATAACAAATCGAATATCATATTGGAAAGGAGAACGGGATCATAGTTGGAAACTAAAATGTGTTTCCAGAATACACCCAAGAAATGCATAGATTAAAAGTGGACAAATTATAACTACAATTACTTAAATTTTAACTTAAATTATATCATCTACTTAATACTGTTGAATTCAAAGTTTATATCTATTAATTAACTCTTTTTCTTTTTCTTTTTTTAATTCTTAGATTAAGTGGAAAATAAATGAATAGATGTTGAAAAATCATAATTTAAATAAAATTTTAAATTGATAGAGTCTGACCCTTTATAATATGATATAGAAATTTATTAACTAATTTAACATTAAATACATTAATTTTAAAAATTAAAAATACATAATTCAAACTCATTATCTTATTATTAAATATTCTTATAGTTTCATTTTTAAAAATTTATTTTATAACAATTCTTATAATTTGACCAAATATAAATTGAACCACACAAGTGACTACACTAGTCTACACATATAGGAAATAAATACAACAGATAGAACATACATTTGATACTAATGACTGAATTTCATGGGCAGAGTTCAGTTGTCCAACTGGGGTCCCATTCTCATTTCCAGCATGATACCCGACCGTCTGTAACTGAACCCAGCTTCACCCATATATTCAATTGTTTGTCATTCATTTTCGCAAACCTGCCTTCGCTTTTATCTTTGTGGCCCTTATAGTCACCATCACCGCTGCTTTTCTTTTTATTTTTGCCACCATGGCTGCCGTTGTCATCATTATCATCATCACCACCACCATTGTCGTCATCACCACCACCACCACTACACCATTCATGTCGCGGTAGGATTCCACATCATGATTCCAATTCGATGCCTTTGGATTCCACGGGACTGTTACATTTCAAAACGACATTATTTGTTAGTGACTTAATTAAAAGAGCAACACCATTGTCGTAACGGTACGGAACATAAAGTGCAATAATTTGTCTCACCTGTTTCATCAATAGGAATTTTGTACATGAAACACCTGAACCCAGTTTTCATCCACAGAAAAGGAAAAAAGAAAGAAAAAAAACCCTAAAATAGGGGATCCGAAACCGAGTTGATTGAGTTTAACCATTGTTAAGTTGGGAGAAAGAAAGCGATCAGGAGGGCATAAATTGTCTTGATGATAACGAATTTATGATGGTCGGCTCGGAGAAAGAGAGTGGCGGTCTCTGGTGAAACAGATGAGAAGGTGCTAGTAAAGTAATTACAAAATACATTGTAATTTCATTCCACAGAAGTCCAAAGAAAAAGGCATATACATTTTATTTATTTATTTTAAGGGAACTCATATACTATGCTTGCTAGCTATAAGAGAAGATAATAACTCCTTTATTCCAGATTTGTAGATTTAAATTCAATTAATGGATGTATTAATAATTTTGGTGTGGAAATAAGTGCTTTATTTCCAAACTTTTTTTCTTTTTAATGGTTGGTACAGGTCAAAATCAATCACATTGTTTTGTCAAAATAAATAAATTATGTTCCCAAACTTGTTGAAATAGAAAGAAAACATAGAAATTTATATGAATGATTATGTAGTTGTGGACTTTTAATCTTGTTGTCTTATAGATAAACTTAACACGGTTTTCTCTCTAATTCGAGGTGACATGAAGAAATAAGGAAAACGCAACGATAAAAATACCCCTTTATTATTGACTTGTTAAACAAGTGATGTGACTGTTATAGAGAAAACATAGAAATTGCAATGAATGATTAATGTTGGTGGTGGAATATTAAGGCTATTGACTTGCAAGTAAACTCCACACTTTCTTTTTCCCCTTATTTTAAGGCAACATGAAGAAACAAAAAATAATCATGCAATGAAAAAAGTAGCCCTCCATTTGTAATACATTTATGTTAACAAGTGATGTGAATATTATTTGTTAACTTTTTCCTTTACTGCTTTCTGTAAAAGGGGAAAGAAGAAATAATGAATTTTCATTATATAGATTCAATCAATCATGACAAAATATTAGAACCTTTTACATGTACATATATTCTCAAAGTTTTTAAGTAGTAGCTGGGTAGTGGTCTAATTGGTTTAACACATTGCCCCTGTGCTAGAGTGCACGGGTTCTACATCTCGTGAGGCCTCATTCCACCAATAAAATGTATGGGTTACCCCCCACCTTATGTGGGCTCCTCCCCCCCACTTATGTAATTATGCAATACACTGTAATTTCATTTCACAGAAGTCAAAAGAAAAAGGCATACACATTTTATTTATTTATTATTTTAAAGGAACTCATATACTATTGCTTGCTAGCTATAAGAGAAATAATAACTCCTTTATTTCCAAATTTGTAGATTTTTAAATTCAATTAATGGATGTATTAATAATTTTGGTGTGGAAATAACTCCTTTATTTCCAAACTTTTTTCTTTTCTTTTTAGTGGTTGGTACAAGTTAAGATCAATCAATATCAAGTTTTTGTCAAAATAAATATTATGTTCCAAAACTTGTTGAAATAGAAAGAAAACATAAAAATTTATATGAATGATTAATGTAGCTATTGACTTTTAATCTTGTTGTCTTTTAGATAAATTTAACACGGTTTTATCTATCTAATTCGAAGATGACATGAAGAAATAAGGAAAACGCAACGATAAAAAACCCCTCTATTATTGACTTATTAAACTAGTGATGTGACTGTTATAGAGAAAACATAGAAATTGCAATGAATGATTAATGTTGGTGGTGGAATATTAAGGCTATTGACTTGCAAGTAAACTCCACACATTTTTTTCCCCTTATTTTAAGGCAACATGAAGAAACAAACGACAATCATGTAATGAAAAAACTAGCCCTCCATTTGGTAATACATTTTTGTTAACAAGTGATGTGACTATTACTTCTTAACTTTTTCCTTTACTGCTTCCTGCTTTCCGTAAAAGGGGAAGAAGAGAAATAATGAATTTTCATTATATAGATTCAAATCAATCATGACGAAATATTAGAACCGTTTACATGTACATATGTTCTCAAAGTTTTACGTAGTAGCTGAGTAGTGGTCTAATTGGTTTAACACATTGCCCCATGTGCTATAGTGCACGGGTTCTACACCCTGTGAGGCTTCCTTCTACCAATAAAATGTATGGGTTATCCCTCACCTTATGTGGGCCCCTTCCCTCTCTCCCTCCCACTTATGTATGAGATGTTCCCTCCTGTATGGGAGCTGTTTCCCATCCCACTTGATCTCGATTGATCTTGACTTATACCAACCATTAAAAAGAAAAAAAAAGTTTTAAGCAAGTTTTTCTCTTGTCCTTTGCTTTTACTTTTTATTTTTTTCATGTTTCTTAGTCGAAGAATTGTATTACTAATATTCTAAAAAATTAACTTTCTTAATTGTATCCATATATTCTTAAAATATTTAGATTAAATCTTGAATTTGATGCTATCTTTTTTACACTAATTAATTTTACAGTAATGCTACTCTATTCAAGTTGGTGTCTAAATTTACCATCAAAATTGCTCATCCTCCTTGGCTTTCTTAGTGGTAGGGTGTACATAATCACAAGATTTGGCTTCATGTCTATTTCTATTGGAACTCAAAAAAAAAGAGAAAATTAAATACCATGAACAAATAGAAACAAAAGTACCTCTTTTCTCTTAAAACAATAATGATACTAATAATAACCTTGGAAGAACGAGTTTCGAGACTACATAGATTCTTAGTGTTTTAGAACTTGGCCGAGTCGACTTGGATCGACACTCTTTTGATCCAAAACCCTAGATCAAGGGTTTTGCTTTCTAAAGGCGAACACTTGGCCAACTCAGTCCACTTGACCATCTTGGTCAATTAAGAAAAAAATAAATAAAAAAAGATATAAAAGCAATGGAGCAACAGCATTGGAGGTGGAGACAAAGGTTGTAGTGGAATAGTGGCACAGGATTTTAAAGAGTGGAGCAAGAGGCTTGGAGACACAGAACCAGAGACAAAAAGAGGAGCCTTCAGAAAATAGATTGGTTTGATGGATTTTCAAAAAAATCTAAAAGTATAATTGTGTAAAAAAATGGATTTTGGGAGATGGGGTTTTGGTTTTGAAACGTTTTGGATTAAGAATCAAGAGAAAGGTGCACATCAAAGGATTGAAAAAATGAATGAATAAGAGGGGGTTTTGAAAACAGAGGAGGTTTTTAGGGACGACCCTAAAAAATTATAGGCTTTTTAATGTGTAAAAGAAGCAAAATCGTGTAATGGAGATGGTTTAAAGAAAAAAAAAAGAAAAGTTGAATTTAAAAGAGAGAGTGATCTAAAAGAAATAAAAAAAAATCAATTAAATTTTTTACATGCAAATTTTTGTGCCTAAAAAAAAAAAAACCAACCCTTAACATAATTAAAAAAATAAAATCATACATTAGCCTTCAACAAGGTAAAAGAATTGGTATATATCCTTGATGTTCGAAAGAGTAGTATATTCTTGATGAGGTCTTGTAATTTATTTTCAAACATTACAAGTGATCTAAAAGGCAACATAACTCCTATGAATACCCGATTAAAAATTAACACCAAATACTTGCAGATAATACTACTAATTCAAGGGTTAACACAAGCCATCATGATTTGGGAAATCACCCCATGACAAAACACATCTCATCATAGTTTAGCACTTTGAATATTTACTAATATACCCAATTAAAAATTTTTGTTAAAGAAAGCTTGGATCATTTCTGCCCATGTACTTATGGATCTTGGTCTCAAAGAGTATAGCCAACTCTTTGTTTTATCTTTTAGGGAGACAGGAAAAAATTTCGGCCTAACCGATTCTGTTGTATTAGGTTGGTAATGGAAAGTGACCACTACCTTTTCAATTCCCTAATATGTATGAATTTTCATTTTCTAAACCATGAAAGGTAGACAATAGTTGAATCATTCTAGGTTTGAAATTTATTCATGGCATGTTTGGGTGAATATTATGCATGATGATGTGGTAATGCAGGTAGGGTGCAAGTAGTCTTTTAAGGACCTAACAGGGACTTCCTCGTTTTGACTCATATAGTGGAACTAGAGGATGAACATAATAAATTGGAATAAAAATGACTAAATACCCTCAGCATAATTAAAAAAATAAAAATAAAACTAGTGCTAAGAATTACTCCCCGATGAAATCTTAACAAAATCAGAAACACATTTAGAAAAAATGGGAATTACAAAAAAAAAAAAGTGCAAAAAAAAACTTATTTTACATTTGTCAATGGTGTAATAGATAACATTAACTTACTAGTAAAAATCATTATAATTATTAAAACATAGTTTAATAAGCATAATATTATTATATAAAATTTTAAACAAATTTAAATAGGTCTTATATACATGTGTGGGCACATCTAAAAGCCCAAAACTTAAATGAATAATTTTATTGTATTTTAATATATTAATAAATAATATGTTACTCAATATAAAAAAATTAAATTATTAATTCAATCTTTGACGTATAACGTAATATCTTCCATTAGAATATTAGTAATACATAATTCACCTAAATAATGTTAGGATGAAAAATAAAATTAAGCAATGGAAACACAAACAAGAAAATAAAAGACATTCGAATTTCACTATGTGATGATGTTTACAAATAAAAACCCTCAATCTCTCTTTTCCACCACATGGTACAAAACCTTCATATACATGAATATTTTTAATAGCTCATGGTACAAATAAAAACACTCCTAATTACCTTAGAAAATCTTTTTGTAAGACATAAAAACTTTTATTTCAAGATTTCTAATTCGATTACAGTCAATTATGCTATCAGTAATTAACATAAAATTTTCTTTTGGGGCAAAGGTCCTCCTTAGCTCTCCGCCAAGCTCATCCACTCTGAGGTCTGTGGAGAGTCGGACCCTCGCGAGTTGATTGGATGGTTTGATCTCCGATCCTTAGCACCACGGTTTTGACTTTGGGCCTCACACTCTAACAAATAATCCTTAACAAATACTAGAGTGACAAGCAAAAATACTCAATTGCTAGGAAATTAATTTATATACAATGGCTATTAAATTTGTTCATGGTTCATTAAATTATATACAATGATTATGTATACCAACTTCTTCTTCCACTGTTGTTAGGAAAGCACGAGTCAAGAAGCATTAATAAAGGAATGAAGGGATAAATCTAATTTATGCCCCTATAATTTGATATAATAGCCAAAAAAAAAACCCACAAACTTAAAAAAATCACTATGGACTCCCCTATGGTTTACAAAAAAGGTCAAAAAACCACTTGCTATTCATAAAAATAGCCAAAAGAACCATCTGCCGTCAACTTGAACGTTAAAAGTAAATGTTTGATCGTTAGCGTGGAAGGACAAAACTATCAAAAAAACAAAATATATATAATAATTAATTAATTAAATTAAGAAATTTTTTTTGAAAAAAAAAAGTCATCTTCACCGTCCATCATAACATAGTGGAGATGAAAACAAAAAAAAAATTAAAATAAAAAAATATTAAATAACTTTAAAAAAGAAAAAATTAAAACATATTTTAAAAAAAATAAATAAATGTCATTTCCACCGTTCATCACAAGGATGGACGGTGGAGATGGAGAAAAAATTTAAATGAAAAATGATTATTAAAATGAAAAGAAAAAAGGTTTAAAACCTAACATCCAACACTCAACCTAGTTATCCAGCTGCCAGCTTCTTCTTCCTTCTTCTTCCATCTACTTCTTCTTCTTCAAACCTAACACCTAACACTCAACCCAGCCACCATCTTCATCTTCATCTTCTGCCATCTTATTTTTCTTCTTCTTCTTCTTCTTCTCTCATCTACTTTTTCTTCTTCCATCTTCTTCATCCAAGAGCAGCAGCAAAAGCTGTGGCAACGACAAGAGTTGAAGTTAAAGGCAATGAAGACTAGTTCTGGTCTCTTGTGAAGTTTCTCCATTTTTTTCAATTTTTGTATTTTTTTTTTCAAATTTTTTTTTCTAATGCATGATGATGATCAATTGTGTGAAGTTACTAATGGTAGGTTGATGAGAGGTTGTTGTTGATTGTGATGGTGGTGAATGGGTTGAAGATGGTTTGCTGATATAGTGGAGACTGGACTGGATATCCTAGTCTTCAATGTTCTTTTTTGAAGAAGAACGAGACTGGAGATCCAATCTCCACTTTAAAAAAAAAAAAAAAAAAAAAAAAAATTGTTTCATAACAAAATTTTAATAATTTTTTATTTTTTATTTTAATTGAAATGCAGTTTGGTCTTTTCATGCATTGTCCTTTTCAGTATCAATTTCACATTCACAAAGTTAACAAAAGGGGTCAAATGGGATTCTTACAAACTATAGGGAGTTAATTAATGATTGCTTCAAATAATAGCGGTAAATTACAATTATCCCAAATTTAAATAGTCACATTACCTTTTACACAAGTAATCTGTAAGGGGGGCCTAATTTTTTCCTTTCATGTAACTTTCTAGTTGACAAACAAACTACGTGAAGTTTACTTGCAACTTATAAGCCAATTACCTTAGTGAATCGTCAAGCATCCAAATTGGTTATTCATGTTGATAAAGTTTGAATTCAAGTTTGCTTTCTTTTATGGTTTACAGATTTGCAGTAGTCACGTAGATCCTTAACAAGCTTGAGTTACTTGGTATGCTTGTTATATGGATTTCCTTAAAGTGGCATCTTGAACAAATAGTTAATTTTGTAACTCTACTTTGTGTTAATCTTACGAACTTAAGATATAAGGTATATGTTACATACCTGACTCCTAATTTAACTTTTCATTAATTATAATATAATAAAAATTTATCGATACTAATTGTCAGATCTCTAACAAGATCTACTAAAATTAAATATTATATAGTCCAAAATTCTATCATTATAACAAGAAAAGTCACTTCATAATAACAAGAAAATCTTTTGATATATGCTGATAAATATGTAAGATTAAACTTGAATTCTTCTCACAAGTAAAAAAAAATACACTAAATAGTTAAGCAATAAATGATATGCGACTACTAATTATTTGCTTTAGCATGAGATTCTTATTTCAGTCAGTTGAAAGTAATACAATTCGAGGTAATTAAAATGGGAAAATGTTTGATCACGTGGAATGATGCTACATGAAAAGTGGAGATTTCTTGTGCTAAGGAGATCAACGCATAGATGACTTTATGATTTAGTTACTATGTATCGTAGTTAGGAGGTTTTTTTTTTTTTTTTTGTAAATATTTACTATTTAGTTTGTTTATTTTTCAAACTATTATTTTTTTAATAAATCTTAATATTAGTATCCAATAATTAATAACCTTCTTATAATTATACTAAATCCATATAGTTGTGTTACAATGTTGAAAGGTAGCTAGACCAAATGCGAAACGAAAAAAACAGGATTTGAGAATTGATTCTCTTCTATTACTAGCTCTAGTGTAACAGCTAGCTTTGCTTCTAGACTCTAATTTCTCTTGAGTGAAATTACAATGAATTGTGTTGCCTGCTTATATATGTGACCAATTGTAATTTCCATGCCTTTCACCAAGGACCACCAGCCTAGAAAATGTGTGATTACAATGAATTGTACTTTAATACAAGGGTCAACCTGAATTTGGTTATAGATACGGATATCATGCTGGATATGAAATTGGCTATCGAGTGGAACAGTTGAAACGCACCCCGAATGTTCAGTGATCAAAATTCAATTGCTTGCTTGCAGTAAATGTATTGTTATTTATTGGTATCAACTAGAGAAGTAAAAAATAGTTAATAATAGGGTTAAAGGTGTTATAAAAACAATAAATGTTAATTTTTTAAAGAGAAATTGTTAATCAAATAATAATTTGGTATGAGAGATTTTTAAAATATTATTTAATGCATCTTTTTATTATACTTTTTATACTTATATCGTTAGAATTACAAATTCAAATTATATCTCTTTTCAAACTCTTAAATTAACAGTTAATAAAAGTAACGATTTCATTCAAAGTTTAATCTATTAAGAAAATATAAATATATATTTTAAAAAAGATACAATTAAGAAAGTAAATATTTATGAATATTAGTAATTTATATCATACCTCAACTAAGAAACTCTAAACAAGAAGTGAAAAGATAAGAAAACACTCCCTACAAAACTTCATTTGAGAACATATATGCATGTAAAATGGCTGTCAAATCTCTTCATGGTTGATTTGAAATTCATCATTTCTTCTTCTTGCACTTTCATAGAAAGTAAGAAGCATTCATGGAAAAAGTTAACAAATAATAGTCACATTACTTGTTAACAAAAATGTCAGTAACAAATGGAGGGCTACTTTTCTTATTGCATTATTGTCCATTATTTCTTCATATTACTTTGAAATTAGGGGCAAAAAGTAAACCGCATGGGGTTTACCTATAAGTCAAAAACATTAATATTCCAACACCTACATTAATCATATATCTCAATTTCTATGTTCACATCACTTGTCAACACTAGTCAATAATAAAGATGTACTTTCTCATTGCATGCATTTTCCTTGTTTCTTCATGTCACCTTCAAATTTGAGAGATAAAACCGTGTAAAGTTTACCCATGAGTCAACAGGATTGATTGTCCAACACCAATAGGAATCATTCATCTAAATCTCTATGTTTGCTTTCAGAGAACCCTACTTTAAGAACATTTATGAAATTTGTTTGTTTTATTTTTAATTAAGAAAGGAAAAAGAAAATTTTTCAAGTTATAAAAGTAGGAAAAAAATGATTTTACTAATTTGCATTTGTCCTTTTTGTAATTTTATTTAAGGATGCTTTTGTCATAAAAATATTTTAAAAAAAAAGGGTGTTCAAATAATTTTCATGGGTGGTAATAAACCCACCATTTGAAATTGTGATTTTGAAATCTTGTGATATTTAGACGTATGATAGGATAGGATCAACAATTTTTATAAGTGATGCTGCATAAATGGGAGAATTATATTATAGACGCAAAAGCATTACATTTTAGCTACACATGGTATTGTTTTTTAACTAATGTTTTTGAAGCTATTATTTACCTTTATATAGGATGCTTTGGAAAATGAACATAATTTTGGTGTTAAAATTTTCAATGTATTGTTGAATTTAGTTCAAACTAATTTTCTAAAGCTCAAAACAAAAAAGAAATAAAATTATCGATTATGCTTACAAATTTGGTTGAATATCTCTTTGGGTTGAATGTGATTCCATTTTCATGATGAATTTTCTTTGGATTCATCATACTTCAGTGACTTGACATCATCTAGCTTCATGAAAAAGATGTCTACATTATCTATCTTTTATGAACATTCATGTCTCCCATGTTTATGGCAGCGGTTGTCTAAGTCAAAAATTGTTTAACCTCATATGGTCTCGTTTTGAGTCAAGATCAATGGTGTTTTTATTATCTGAATTTTGTTTTTCTTTTATGAAATAGATAATTAGAACAATTGTTATCTAATGAATGGTCTAATTACAAAATAAATTAGATTTATTGAAATTCAAAGTCCTATGATTGTGCATCAGTTGCACAGAGCCAAATAAAAGGTCACCTTTCTGTCAAAGAAAGGATGTACGCAAGAGTTCATTTTTTCGTGTTCCTTGCTAACGATTACAGTCTCATACATTGATCCAGAGACGAATGTCTTTAGATTTGGAAAATCATTAATCCAAAGTTCTCTCAAGGAAGGGAATTCAACTGAGTTTCCAAACCCAATTCTTGTGAGTTTTGGAAGTCCTTTCATCACCAAAATGGATAATTTAGGGAAAATCTTCTCAACTAGTCTTTCTTCTCCAACACAGTGAAATAGATAATTAGAACATCCAAAATTTTCTCTTTTTTTATGCATTTCATGGATATACTGTCATTTTGAAAATTTTACAGGTGAATCACAACCATCCATTGTGTTGGAAAAATGGCGGTCCAACACAGTGGAATTTATTATTCAACCCTCACGATTTTGTAGTCACCACAATCACAAGTGACAATCTTGTGTTTAGGTTAAATCCCTTGTTTCATGAACTAGTCTTCTTGTGAGTCAGTCAATGCACAAATCCACTGCAAGTCGTCTCATCAATGCAAATTAAAAAAAATCGACGCTTGAAATATCTTGTACTATCGTAGTCTCATTTATTAGATGTATTTTCTGTGGTGGCAATTGAATTCAAATTATTTGATCTAACTTGATCCAAAATTCCTCTTTTTTTTTAATATCATTTACGTGTAGGTATTCAAATCTAATTCATTTCAAAATTAAAATGGAGATTATCAGAACTACCCATTTTAAAAGGGTAATTTTTGTTTTTATCCATTATTAAAAAAAAAAAAAAATGTTTTTAACCCTAGAAACAAATTGATTCCATCATACCCAAATTACCCACAATTCTGCTTCACATTTTTACCCATAAGGCCTTAACTTTTAAAATTTTTTAAAAAATGGAATGTGTAATTACAAAATAGCCCTTACATATATATAAGAAATCGATGGAAAGTCATTATCATCATCGATTGCAAAACTAAAAACTCGACCGTTTTTATAACTCGTACCCGATCGAGACCCGACGAGCTCGTTCAACCTTCTCCAACAATTCTCTTACAGTTACCAACCTTGCCAGACCATCTCCGAGCGCCGACGACCATCTATGTTTGCCACATTTCAAAGTTAGGGATTTTTTTTATTTTGTTTTGCGATGTTGAGATATTTTTGTGTTATGGATGTTGGGTTATGATGATTAGGTTTAGAATATGTTAGATTTGGTTGGATTTGGGTTGAAAATAGTCGATTCCAATGATAGTAGAGTCATCGGCATCGGTTCAATTTTTCACTTCGGTTATTAACTTTGATTTTTCAGTTCAGTTTTTCATATCGAGTTTCCACAGAAGTTTTTAACTGTGATGTGAAAATCCGAAGTGAAAAACCGATCATATGTGATGTGAAAAATTGATCTATAACATTGACCGGTTTTTCACACCTAGTTAAAAACTGATTCGGTTTTTCACATCCAAATACTAATCGTTTGCTATTTTTTATTTTTTATTTTTATTTTTTTGCTACAGATGGATTTCAAGTATAAAATAGTTTGCAAACAATTGACAAGAATTGAAGTGGGAATACATACATTGGTCAAAAATGGCTTGGTAAAGACAGTTATTCTAGACGAGGTTTGTATGATCGGTTTGTAGGAAAGTGCTCGTTCAGACATATTTTAGAGATAATTAGCAACAATACAACTACTTCATTCGTGATATTAGTCTCTTGCTAGAGAGGTAGAGGTTCCCAGTCGACGTCGTGATAAAATATGGTTTGAAATAGGGAGAAGAACATATAAGTTTGGGAAATAGGAGTTCTTATTGGTGACAAGACTTCCTTTTAGAGGTATCGACCGACAAATCTTCAGTACAGTGCAAAATGACGAGAATAGTATCCTATGGCAATTGTTCATGTAGTGGTCGAGTGTGCCCAATCTAACACCTTTCTTGAGGCAAGAAGCCATACAACGTGCCAAGGCTATGCCGTTGAAGATGTAATAGATGAGATCTGTTGAAGTTAGCTAATACAAGGACTATTTTCCATCTCTTCATGGGGTAGGATGATAGGGTCAACATTAGTCACTTCATGTGCGTCATGATAGAGAATGCAAAGGTGTGAAACTCATTCTCATAGGGTACATTAAGCCATAATACGCTGGTCCACCACCTCCATATGCCGATTACTGAAGAACGGATTCAAAACCTACTAAAGACCATTAATCTTTATGGCTATGTCTCAATGTTTCAGATACACCTAATACGATTAATATTTATAGTTTCCCCCTAATACGATTAATATATAAAGTTATATATATAACTAACTATATTTTGTTTCTTGTTTAATCATTTTTGCATTATAGTAGTGGTTAGTTAAAATGTTTCCAGTGTTGAGAGATAAGATAGGAAAAAATAAGCAATCCTTGGAAAATGAGGTACCAAGGTGTAAGAGATGGACACTTGAGAGGACATCAAAAGGCATAAAAAACCTTAATGATTTTCCCCCTATAAGTGGCAAACCTAACCTAAATTAGTTTTCCTTTTTTTTTTTTTTTTGGTTTAACTATCCTTATTTATATCATGTATATAAATAATATAACAATATATATATGTATATATTGCAGATAGTTGGCATGGCGCAAACTCTTGAGCCCACTGACACCAAAAGAGATACGGATTATTGAAAATCTTTCAATCCGAAGCATTTGGTTGGCGAAGAGGTACATAAAGTTGGTGACGGAGGGAGTGATGATGATGATGATGCACGAGGTGATGATTATCAGGTGGAGGATAGAAAGGGTGATGATGACGTGGAGGGTGATGATGATCATGTAGTTGATGAGTTTTCAAGGGATGATTAGCGACATGAAGACGTACCAATTGTACAATCTGAATCAAAAGACATCTTTTCAGAGTTATGGGCAAAAAGGTCACACGATGTACGAAACATACATTCTAAGGTATAAATCTTCTATTTATTTTATTAAGTGAATATCCATTTTAGTAAATGAAAAAATTATGGACATATTGTATAATAGTATAGAGTGGAACAGAGAGACAGAGTCTCTAAACATGATGAAGAAGTGTAATTATTTAAATATGCAGATTATATTTCCCCGAATACTCCAAAAACAAGGAGGACTCTGTCAAAATGTTTTTACAATTATGTACACTATGTAAAATGATATATATATATATATATTTCTGTAGGTAAAATAGTTGTTTAAGTATCTTGTAGGTTTATAGAAGACAACCCACAATAAAGTAAGTAAGATGGACAAAATCGTAAGAAAGATGGATAGGAGGCTGAGATGAGTGAAAGAGCATTTAAAAATTCCTAAGTCTCCAGCTGGTAGGCATGATTCGACAACAACGATGATGATGATGATGATGGTAGGGTTGTCTGAGATAAGCATATCTATAGCCCCCATCACCATCACCACCACATCAAGATAAAAGGGTCATCGATCACCTCTCCATGTGGACGAGGTGGTCCACCAATCACCTGTCCATAAGGACTAGGCAACCATCCATTAAGAGAATCAGGAGGTCCATAAGTCTCACGGTGTCCACCGATCATCCCTCTAATAGGAGGACTAGGAAATCCATTACTCCCAGAAGGTCTAAGGAGGTTTATCAGATGCAAAGGTTGAGTGTGGTGATGAGCATTTGTCTGAAAGACGACTTCGAGTTATTAGTATCACTTGAAGAAGGATTTCAGTTATATTATTAGTTATATCTCTTGCTATTATTAAATAAACATTTAAGTTTGTTTCATTTATTAGGACTTAAATGTAAGGATTAATTTTAAATGATCGTAAATTTGAGTTGTGAATACCTTTATTAAGGTGTTAAGACATATTTGTATTATTGAAATAAACACTTTGTTGAATTACTCTTTTATTATGTCTTAGTTTTAAAGATTTAAGTGATTGATCGAATATTTCACTGTATTGGTTTTACATCAATTGGTATGTTACAAAAGGTGTGTACAGTGGTGCACTAGTGTGGTGTGAGAGAGGCAAAGGAGGCATGAAAAAAGAGTGTGAAAAATGTGGTAGGGTTTGTGTGTTTATATATATAGGGCAAATGATGCAAACCTCCCATGAGGTTTGATAAAATTATACCAAATTATATCATATTATGTTTGGTATAGGTTGGGATTAGATTGGAAAAATTAATTTAAATATTTTATAATACTTAATTTTTTAGGCAATATAACATACTTAAAATTAATTTTTAAAAAAATCCTTTATTATTAATTTTTAAAAGAAGTAGAGATGAAATGCTCATTCCCAAACTCATTAAATACTACCATTTTTGTTGGGAATAAATATTCCATGAGAGAATGATTTGAAAGAGTTTGAGATGGGTTTGGAATCCTACCCATTACTCTCCAAATATGGATTTAGAGGTTTGAGATTTACTCTCAAACTCTTAAATCCCATATTTGGAGAGTAATGGGTAGGATTCCAAACCCAATCTCAAACTCTTCAAATCATTCTCTCATGGGAATATTTATTCCCAACAAAAATGGTAGTATTTAATGAGTTTGGGAATGAGCATTTCATCTCTACTTCTTTTAAAAATTAATAATAATAAAGGATTTTTTAAAAATTAATTTTAAGTATGTTATATTGCCTAAAAAAATTAAGTATATTATAAAATATTTAAATTAATTTTATTCCAATCTAATCCCAACCTATACCAAACATAATATGATATAATTTGGTATAATTTTATCAAACCTCATGGGAGGTTTGCATCATTTGCCCTATATATATAAACACAAACCCTACCACATTTTTCACACTCTTTTTTCATGCCTCCTTTGCCTCTCTCACACCACACTAGTGCACCACTGTACACACCTTTTGTAACATACCAATTGATGTAAAAACCAATACAGTGAAATATTCGATCAATCACTTAAATCTTTAAAACTAAGACATAATAAAAGAGTAATTCAACAAAGTGTTTATTTCAATAATACAAATATGTCTTAACACCTTAATAAAGGTATTCACAACTCAAATTTACGATCATTTAAAATTAATCCTTACATTTAAGTCCTAATAAATGAAACAAACTTAAATGTTTATTTAATAATAGCAAGAGATATAAACATAATAATATAACTGAAATCCTTCTTCAAGTGATACTAATAACTCGAAGTCGTCTTTCAGACAAATGCTCATCACCACACTCAACCTTTGCATCTGATAAACCTCCTTAGACCTTCTGGGAGTAATGGATTTCCTAGTCCTCCTATTAGAGGGATGATCGGTGGACACCGTGAGACTTATGGACCTCCTGATTCTCTTAATGGATGGTTGCCTAGTCCTTATGGACAGGTGATTGGTGGACCACCTCGTCCACATGGAGAGGTGATCGATGGACCCTTTTATCTTGATGTGGTGGTGATGGTGATGGTGGGCTATAGATATGCTTATCTCAGACAACCCTACCATCATCATCATCATCATCGTTGTTGTCCGAATCATGCCTACCAGCTGGAGACTTAGGAATTTTTAAATGCTCTTTCACTCATCTCAGCCTCCTATCCATCTTTCTTACGATTTTGTCCATCTTACTTACTTTATTGTGGGTTGTCTTCTATAAACCTACAAGATACTTAAACAACTATTTTACCTACAGAATATATATATATATATATCATTTTACATAGTGTACATAATTGTAAAAACATTTTGACAGAGTCCTCCTTGTTTTTGGAGTATTCGGGGAAATATAATCTGCATATTTAAATAATTACACTTCTTCTATCATGTTTAGAGACTCTGTCTCCTGTTCCACTCTATACTATTATACAATATGTCCATAATTTTTTCATTTACTAAAATGGATATTCACTTAATAATAAAATAAATAGAAGATTTATACCTTAGAATGTATGTTTCGTACATCGTGTGACCTTTTTGCCCATAACTCTGAAAAGATGTCTTTTGATTCAGATTGTACAATTGGTACGTCTTCATGTCGCTAATCATCCTCCCTTGAAAACTCATCAACTACATGATCATCATCACCCTCCACGTCATCATCACCCTTTCTATCCTCCACCTGATAATCATCATCACCTCGTGCATCATCATCATCATCACTCCCTCCGTCACCAACTTTATGTACCTCTTCGCCAACCAAATGCTTCGGATTGAAAGATTTTCAATAATCCGTATCTCTTTTGGTGTCAGTGGGCTCAAGAGTTTGCGCCATGCCAACTATCTGCAATATATACATATATATATATTGTTATATTATTATTATATACATGATATAAATAAGGATAGTTAAAACCAAAAAAAAAAAAAAAAGGAAACTAATTTAGGTTAGGTTTGCCACTTATAGGGGGAAAATCATTAAGGTTTTTTATGCCTTTTGATGTCCTCTCAAGTGTCCATCTCTTACACCTTGGTACCTCATTTTCCAAGGATTGCTTATTTTTTCCTATCTTATCTCTCAACACTGGAAACATTTTAACTAACCACTACTATAATGCAAAAATGATTAAACAAGAAACAAATATATAGTTAGTATATATATTAACTTTATATATTAATCGTATTAGGGGGAAACTATAAATATTCGTATTAGGTGTATCTGAAACATTGAGACATAGCCATAAAGATTAATGGTCTTTAGTAGGTTTTGAATCCGTTCTTCAGTAATCGGCATATGGAGGTGGTGGACCAGCGTATTATGGCTTAATGTACCCTATGAGAATGAGTTTCACACCTTTGCATTCTCTATCATGACGCACATGAAGTGACTAATGTTGACCCTATCATCCTACCCCATGAAGAGATGGAAAATAGTCCTTGTATTAGCTAACTTCAACAGATCCTCATCATTTATTACATCTTCAACGGCATAGCCTTGGCACGTTGTATGGCTTCTTGCCTCAAGAAAGGTGTTAGATTGGGCACACTCGACGACACTACATTGAACAATTGCCATAGGATACTATTCTCGTCATTTTGCACTGTACTGAAGATTTGTCGGTCGATACCTCTAAAAGGAAGTCTTGTCACCAATAAGAACTCCTATTTCCCAAACTTATATGTTCTTCTCCCTATTTCAAACCATATTTTATCACGACGTCGACTGGGAACCTCTACCTCTCTAGCAAGAGACTACAATATCACGAATGAAGTAGTTGTATTGTTGCTAATTATCTCTAAAATATGTCTGAACGAGCACTTTCCTACAAACCGATCATACAAACCTCGTCTAGTAATAACTGTAATTCTTTTACCAAGCCATTTTTGACCAATGTATGTATTCCCACTTCAATTCTTGTCAATTGTTTGCAAACTATGTTATACTTGAAATCCATCTGTAGCAAAAAAATAAAAAATAAAAATAAAAAAATAGCAAACGATTAGTATTTGGATGTGAAAAACCGAATCAGTTTTTAACTAGGTGTGAAAAACCGGTCAATGTTATAGATCAATTTTTCACATCACATATGATCGGTTTTTCACTTCGGATTTTCACATCACAGTTAAAAACTTCTGTGGAAACTCGATATGAAAAACTGAACTGAAAAATCAAAGTTAATAACCGAAGTGAAAAATTGAACCGATGCCGATGACTCTACTATCATTGGAATCGACTATTTTCAACCCAAATCCAACCAAATCTAACATATCTAAACCTAATCATCATAACCCCATCCATAACACAAAAAATATCTCAACATCGCAAAACAAAATAAAAAAATCCCTAACTTTGAAATGTGGCAAACATAGATGGTCGTCGGCGCGGAGATGGTCTGGCAAGGTTGGTAACTGTAAGAGAATTGTTGGAGAAGGTTGAACGAGCTCGTCGGGTCTCGATCGGGTACGAGTTATAGAAAACGGGTCGAGTTTTTAGTTTTGCAATCGATGATGATAATGACTTTCCATCGATTTCTTATATATGTAAGGGCTATTTTGTAATTACACATTCCATTTTTTAAAAAATTTTAAAAGTTAAGGCCTTATGGGTAAAAATGTGAAGCAGAATTGTGGGTAATTTGGGTATGATGGAATCAATTTGTTTCTAGGGTTAAAAACATTTTTTTTTTTTTAATAATGGATAAAAACAAAAATTACCCTTTTAAAATGGGTAGTTCTGATAATCTCCATTTTAATTTTGAAATGAATTAGATTTGAATACCTACACGTAAATGATATTAAAAAAAAAGAGGAATTTTTGGATCAAGTTAGATCAAATAATTTGAATTCAATTGCCACCACAGAAAATACATCTAATATGAGACTACGATAGTACAAGATATTTCAAGCGTCGATTTTTTTTAATTTGCATTGATGAGACGACTTGCAGTGGATTTGTGCATTGACTGACTCACAAGAAGACTAGTTCATGAAACAAGGGATTTAACCTAAACACAAGATTGTCACTTGTGATTGTGGTGACTACAAAATCGTGAGGGTTGAATAATAAATTCCACTGTGTTGGACCGCCATTTTTCCAACACAATGGATGGTTGTGATTCACCTGTAAAATTTTCAAAATGACAGTATATCCATGAAATGCATAAAAAAAAGAGAAAATTTTGGATGTTCTAATTATCTATTTCACTGTGTTGGAGAAGAAAGACTAGTTGAGAAGATTTTCCCTAAATTATCCATTTTGGTGATGAAAGGACTTCCAAAACTCACAAGAATTGGGTTTGGAAACTCAGTTGAATTCCCTTCCTTGAGAGAACTTTGGATTAATGATTTTCCAAATCTAAAGACATTCGTCTCTGGATCAATGTATGAGACTGTAATCGTTAGCAAGGAACACGAAAAAATGAACTCTTGCGTACATCCTTTCTTTGACAGAAAGGTGACCTTTTATTTGGCTCTGTGCAACTGATGCACAATCATAGGACTTTGAATTTCAATAAATCTAATTTATTTTGTAATTAGACCATTCATTAGATAACAATTGTTCTAATTATCTATTTCATAAAAGAAAAACAAAATTCAGATAATAAAAACACCATTGATCTTGACTCAAAACGAGACCATATGAGGTTAAACAATTTTTGACTTAGACAACCGCTGCCATAAACATGGGAGACATGAATGTTCATAAAAGAGATAATGTAGACATCTTTTTCATGAAGCTAGATGAAGTCACTGAAGTATGATGAATCCAAAGAAAATTCATCATGAAAATGGAATCACATTCAACCCAAAGAGATATTCAACCAAATTTGTAAGCATAATCGATAATTTTATTTTCTTTTTATTGTTTTGAGCTTTAGAAAATTAGTTTGAACTAAATTCAACAATACATTGAAAATTTTAACACCAAAATTATGTTCATTTTCCAAAGCATCCTACTTATAAAGGTAAATAATAGCTTCAAAAACATTAGTTAAAAAACAATACCATGTGTAGCTAAAATGTAATGCTTTTGCGTCTATAATATAATTCTCCCATTTATGCAGCATCACTTATATAAAATTGTTGATCCTATCCTATCATACGTCTAAATATCACAAGATTTCAAAATCACAATTTCAAATGGTGGGTTTATTACCACCCATGAAAATTATTTGAACACCCTTTTTTTTTAAAATATTTTTATGACAAAAGCATCCTTAAATAAAATTACAAAAAGGACAAATGCAAATTAGTAAAATCATTTTTTTTCCTACTTTTATAACTTGAAAAATTTTTCTTTTTCCTTTCTTAATTAAAAATAAAACAAACAAAATTTCATAAATGTTCTTAAAGTAGGGTTCTCTGAAAGCAAACATAGAGATTTAGATGAATGATTCCTATTGGTGTTGGACAATCAATCCTGTTGACTCATGGGTAAACTTTACACGGTTTTATCTCTCAAATTTGAAGGTGACATGAAGAAACAAGGAAAATGCATGCAATGAGAAAAGTACATCTTTATTATTGACTAGTGTTGACAAGTGATGTGAACATAGAAATTGAGATATATGATTAATGTAGGTGTTGGAATATTAATGTTTTTGACTTATAGGTAAACCCCATGCGGTTTACTTTTTGCCCCTAATTTCAAAGTAATATGAAGAAATAATGGACAATAATGCAATAAGAAAAGTACCCTCCATTTGTTACTGACATTTTTGTTAACAAGTAATGTGACTATTATTTGTTAACTTTTTCCATGAATGCTTCTTACTTTCTATGAAAGTGCAAGAAGAAGAAATGATGAATTTCAAATCAACCATGAAGAGATTTGACAGCCATTTTACATGCATATATGTTTCTCAAATGAAGTTTTGTAGGGAGTGTTTTTCTTATCTTTTCACTTCTTGTTTAGAGTTTCTTAGTTGAGGTATGATATAAATTACTAATTATTCATAAATATTTACTTTCTTAATTGTATCTTTTTTAAAATATATATATTTTATATTTTCTTAATAGATTAAACTTTGAATGAAATCGTTACTTTTATTAACTGTTAATTTAAGAGTTTGAAAAGAGATATAATTTGAATTTGTAATTCAACGATATAAGTATAAAAAGTATAAAAAGTGCATTAAATAATATTTTAAAATCTCTCATACCAATTATTATTTGATTAACAATTTCTCTTTAAAAAATTAACATTTATTGTTTTTATAACACCTTTAACCCTATTATTAACTATTTTTTACTTCTCTAGTTGATACCAATAAATAACAATACATTTACTGCAAGCAAGCATTGAATTTTGATCACTGAACATTCGGGTGCGTTTCAACTGTTCCACTCGATAGCCAATTTCATATCCAGCATGATATCCGTATCTATAACCAAATTCAGGTTGACCCTTGTATTAAATACATTCATTGTAATCACACATTTTCTAGGCTGGTGGTCCTTGGTGAAAGGCATGAGAATTACAATTGGTCACATATATAAGCACAATACACAATTCATTGTAATTTCACTCAAGAGAAATTAGAGTCTAGAAGCAAAGCTAGCTGTTACACTAGAGCTAGTAATAGAAGAGAATCAATTCTCAAAATCCTTGTTTTTTTTCGTTTCGCATTTGGTCTAGCTACCTTTCAACATTGTAACACAACTATATGGATTTAGTATAATTATAGAAGTTATTAATTATTGGATACTAATATTAGATTTATTAAAAAAATAATAGTTTGAAAAATAAACAAAACTAAATAGTAAATATTTACAAAAAAAAAAAAAAAAAACCTCCTAACTACGATACATAGTAACTAAATCATAAAGTCATCTATGCGTTGATCTCCTTAGCACAAGAAATCTCCCTTTTCATGTAGCATCATTCCACGTGATCAACATTTTCCCATTTTAATTACCTCGAATTGTATTACTTTCAACTGACTGAAATAAGATCTCATGCTAAAGCAAATAATTAGTAGTCGCTATCATTTATTGCTTAACTATTTAGTGTATTTTTTTTTTTACTTGTGAGAGAATCTCAAGTTTATCTTACATATTTATCAGCATATATCAAAAGATTTTTCTTGTTATTATGAAGTGACTTTTCTTGTTATAATGATAGAATTTTGGACATATATATTTAATTTTAGTAGATCTTGTTAGAGATCTGACAATTAGTATCGATAAATTTTTTATTATATTATAATTAATGAAAAGTTAAATTAGGAGTCAGTATGTAACATACCTTATATCTTTTTCGTAAGATTAACACAAAAGTAAGTTACAAAATTAACTATTTGTTCAAGATGCCACTTTAAGGAAATCCATATAACAAGCATACCAAGTAACTCAAGCTTGTTAAGGATCTACGTGACTACTGCAAATCTGTAAACCATAAAAAGAAAACTTGAATTCAAACTTTATCAACATGAATAACCAATTTGGATGCTTGACGATTCACTAAGGTAATTGGCTTATAAGTTTGCAAGTAAACTTCACGTAGTTTTTTGTCACTAGAAAGTTACATGAAAGGAAAAAATTAGGCCCCCCTTACAGATTACTTTGTGTAAAAGGTAATGTGACTATTTAAATTTGGGATAATTGTAATTACCGCTATTATTTGAAGCAATCATTAATTAACTCCCTATAGTTTGTAAGAATCCCATTTGACCCCTTTTGTTAACTTTGTGAATGTGAAATTGATACTGAAAAAATGCATGCATGAAAAGACCAAACTGCATTTCAATTAAAAAAAAAATAAAAAAATTATTAAAATTTTGTTATGAAACAATTTTTTTTTTTTTTTTTTTTTTTTTTTTAAAGTGGAGATTGGATCCCGTCTCGTTCTTCTTCAAAAAAGAACATTGAAGACTAGTATCCATTCCAGTCTCCACTATATCAGCAAACCATCTTCAACCCATTCACCACCACCATCACAATCACAACACCTCTCATCCCTACCATTAGTAACTTCAACACACAATTGATCATCATGCATTAGAAAAAAAAATTTGAAAAAAAAAAATACAAAAATTGAAAAAAATGGAGAAATACTTCACAAGAACCAGAACTATCTTCATTGCCTTTAACTTCAACTCTTGTCGTTGCCACAGCTTTTGCTGCTGCTCTTGGATGAAGAAGATGGAAGAAGAAAAAGTAGAGAAGAAGAAGAGAAGAAGAAGAAAAAATAAGATGGCAGAAGATGAAGATAAGATGTGGCTGGGTTGAGTGTTAGGTGTTAGGTTTGAAGAGAAGAAGTAGATGGAAGAAGAAGGAAGAAGAAGCTGGCAGCTGGATACTGGTTGAGTGTTGGATGTTAGGTTTTTAAAACCTTTTTTTTCTTTTCATTTTAATAATCATTTTTCATTTAAATTTTTTCTCCATCTCCACCGTCCATCCTTGTGATGAACGGTGGAAATGACATTTATTTATTTTTTTAAATATGTTTTTAATTTTTTCTTTTTTAAAGTTATTTAATATTTTTTTTATTTAATTTTTTTTTTGTTTTCATCTCCACTATCTATGTTATGATGGACGTGAAGATGACTTTTTTTTTTTTTTCAAAAAAAAATTTCTTAATTTAATTAATTAATTAATGTTATTATATATTTGTTTTGTTTTGATAGTTTGTCCTTCCACGCTAACGATCAAACATTTACTTTTAACGTTCAAGTTGACGGCAGATGGTTTTCTTTTGGCTATTTTTATGAATAGCAAGTGGTTTTTTTTGTTACCTTTTTGTAAACCATAGGGGGTCCATAGTGGATTTTTAAGTTTGTGGGTTTTTTTTTTTTGGCTATTTTTATTTATCAAATTATAGGGGCATAAATTAGATTATAATCCCTTCATTTTCGTTCCTTTATTAATGCTTCTTGACTCGTGCTTTCCTAACAACAGTGGAAGAAGAAGTTGGTATACATAATCATTGTATATAATTTAATGAACCATGAACAAATTTAAGCCATTGTATATAAATTAATTCCTAGCAATTGAGTATTTTGCTTGTCACTCTAGTATTTGTTAAGGATTATTGTAGAGTGTGAGGCCCAAAGTCAAAACCGTGGTGCTAAGGATCGGAGATCAAACCATCCAATCAACTCGCGAGGGTCCGACTCTCCACAGACCTCAGAGTGGATGAGCTTGGCGGAGAGCTAAGGGGACCTTTGCCCCAAAAGAAATTTATGTTAATTACTGATAGCATAATTGACTGTAATCGAATTAGAAATCTTGAAATAAAAGTTTTTTTATGTCTTACAAAAGATTTTCTAAGGTAATTAGGAGTGTTTTTATTTGTACCACTGAGCTATTAAAAAATATTCATGTATATATGAAGGTTTTGTACCAGTGGTGAGAAAAGAGAGATTGAGGGTTTTTATTTGTAAACATCATCACATAGTGAAATTCGAATGTCTTTTATTTTCTTGTTGTTTGTGTTTCCATTGCTTAATTTTATTTTTCATCCTAACATTATTTAGGTGAATTATGTATTACTAATATTCTAATGGAAGATATTACGTTATACGTCAAAGATTGAATAATACATAATTTAATACTTTTATTTATATTGAGTAACATATTATTTATTAATATATTAAAATACAATAACAAATTATTCATTTAAGTTTTGGGCTTTTAGATGTGCCCACACATGTATATAAGACCTATTTAAATTTGTTTAAAATTTTATATAATAATATTGCTTATTAAACTATGTTTTAATAATTATAATGATTTTTACTAGTAGTTAATGTTATCTATTACACCATTGACAAATGTAAAATAAGTTTTTTTTTGCACTTTTTTTTTTTGTAATTCCCATTTTTTCTAAATGTGTTTTCTGATTTTGTTAAGATTTCATCGGGGAGTAATTCTTAGCACTAGATTTTTATTTATTTTTTTAATTATGCTGAGTATTTTAGTCATTTTTATTCCAATTTATTATGTTCATCCTCTAGTTCCACTAATATGAGTCAAAACGAGGAAGTCCCTGTTAGGTCCTTAAAAGACTACTTGCACCCTACCTGCATTACCACATCATCATGCATAATATTCACCCCAAACATGCCATGAATAAATTTCAAACCTAGAATGATTCAACTATTGTCTACCTTTCATGGTTTAGAAAATGAAAATTCATACATACATATTAGGGAATTTGAAAAGGTAGTGGTCACTTTCCATTACCAACCTAATACAACAGAATCGGTTAGGCCGAAATTTTTTCCTGTCTCCCTAAAAGATAAAACAAAGAGTTGGCTATACTCTTTGAGACCAAGATCCATAAGTACATGGGCAGAAATGATCCAAGCTTTCTTTAACAAAAATTTTTAATTGGGTATATTAGTAAATATTCAAAGTGCTAAACTATGATGAGATGTGTTTTGTCATGGGGTGATTTCCCAAATCATGATGGCTTGTGTTAACCCTTGAATTAGTAGTATTATCTGCAAGTATTTGGTGTTAATTTTTAATCGGGTATTCATAGGAGTTATGTTGCCTTTTAGATCACTTGTAATGTTTGAAAATAAATTACAAGACCTCATCAAGAATATATACTACTCTTTCGAACATCAAGGATATATACCAATTCTTTTACCTTGTTGAAGGCTAATGTATGATTTTTATTTTTTTAATTATGTTAAGGGTTGGTTTTTTTTTTTTTTTTAGGCACAAAAATTTGCATGTAAAAAATTTAATTGATTTTTTTTTTATTTCTCTTTTAGATCACTCTCTCTTTTAAATTCAACTTTTCTTTTTTTTTCTTTAAACCATCTCCATTACACGATTTTGCTTCTTTTACACATTAAAAAGCCTATAATTTTTTAGGGTCGTTCCCTAAAAACCTCCTCTGTTTTCAAAACCCCCTCTTATTCATTCATTTTTTCAATCCTTTGATGTGCACCTTTCTCTTGATTCTTAATCCAAAACGTTTCAAAACCAAAACCCCATCTCCCAAAATCCATTTTTTTTACACAATTATACTTTTAGATTTTTTTGAAAATCCATCAAACCAATCTATTTTCTGAAGGCTCCTCTGTTTTGTCTCTGGTTCTGTGTCTCCAAGCCTCTTGCTCCACTCTTTAAAATCCTGTGCCACTATTCCACTACAACCTTTGTCTCCACCTCCAATGCTGTTGCTCCATTGCTTTTTATATCTTTTTTTTTTTTATTTTTTTCTTAATTGACCAAGATGGTCAAGTGGACTGAGTTGGCCAAGTGTTCGCCTTTAGAAAGCAAAACCCTTGATCTAGGGGTTTTGGATCAAAAGAGTGTCGATCCAAGTCGACTCGGCCAAGTTCTAAAACACTAAGAATCTATGTAGTCTCGAAACTCGTTCTTCCAAGGTTATTATTAGTATCATTATTGTTTTAAGAGAAAAGAGGTACTTTTGTTTCTATTTGTTCATGGTATTTAATTTTCTCTTTTTTTTTGAGTTCCAATAGAAATAGACATGAAGCCAAATCTTGTGATTATGTACACCCTACCACTAAGAAAGCCAAGGAGGATGAGCAATTTTGATGGTAAATTTAGACACCAACTTGAATAGAGTAGCATTACTGTAAAATTAATTAGTGTAAAAAAGATAGCATCAAATTCAAGATTTAATCTAAATATTTTAAGAATATATGGATACAATTAAAAGTTAATTTTTAGAATATTAGTAATACAATTCTTCGACTAAGAAACATGAAAAAAATAAAAAGTAAAAGCAAAGGACAAGAGAAAAACTTGCTTAAAAACTTTTTTTTTTCTTTTTAATGGTTGGTATAAGTCAAGATCAATCGAGATCAAGTGGGATGGGAAACAGCTCCCATACAGGAGGGAACATCTCATACATAAGTGGGAGGGAAGAGGGAAGGGGCCCACATAAGGTGAGGGATAACCCATACATTTTATTGGTAGAAGGAAGCCTCACAGGGTGTAGAACCCGTGCACTATAGCACATGGGGCAATGTGTTAAACCAATTAGACCACTACTCAGCTACTACGTAAAACTTTGAGAACATATGTACATGTAAACGGTTCTAATATTTCGTCATGATTGATTTGAATCTATATAATGAAAATTCATTATTTCTTCTTCTTCCCCTTTTACGGAAAGCAGGAAGCAGTAAAGGAAAAAGTTAAGAAGTAATAGTCACATCACTTGTTAACAAAAATGTATTACCAAATGGAGGGCTAGTTTTTTCATTACATGATTGTCGTTTGTTTCTTCATGTTGCCTTAAAATAAGGGGAAAAAAATGTGTGGAGTTTACTTGCAAGTCAATAGCCTTAATATTCCACCACCAACATTAATCATTCATTGCAATTTCTATGTTTTCTCTATAACAGTCACATCACTAGTTTAATAAGTCAATAATAGAGGGGTATTTTTATCGTTGCGTTTTCCTTATTTCTTCATGTCATCTTCGAATTAGATAGATAAAACCGTGTTAAATTTATCTAAAAGACAACAAGATTAAAAGTCAATAGCTACATTAATCATTCATATAAATTTTTATGTTTTCTTTCTATTTCAACAAGTTTTGGAACATAATTTATTTATTTTGACAAAAACTTGATATTGATTGATCTTAACTTGTACCACCACTAAAAAGAAAAGAAAAAAGTTTGGAAATAAAGGAGTTATTTCCACACCAAAATTATTAATACATCCATTAATTGAATTTAAAAATCTACAAATTTGGAAATAAGGAGTTATTATCTTCTCTTATAGCTAGCAAGCAATAGTATATGAGTTCCTTTAAATAATAAATAAATAAAATGTGTATGCCTTTTTCTTTTGACTTCTGTGAAATGAAATTACAGTGTATTGCATAATTACATAAGTGGGGGGGAGGAGCCCACATAAGGTGGGGGGTAACCCATACATTTTATTGGTGGAATGAGGCCTCACGAGATGTAGAACCCGTGCACTCTAGCACACGGGGCAATGTGTTAAACCAATTAGACCACTACCCAGCTACTACTTAAAAACTTTGAGAATATATGTACATGTAAAAGGTTCTAATATTTTGTCATGATTGATTTGAATCTATATAATGAAAATTCATTATTTCTTCTTCTTCCCCTTTTACAGAAAGCAGTAAAGGAAAAAGTTAACAAATAATATTCACATCACTTGTTAACATAAATGTATTACAAATGGAGGGCTACTTTTTTCATTGCATGATTATTTTTTGTTTCTTCATGTTGCCTTAAAATAAGGGGAAAAAGAAAGTGTGGAGTTTACTTGCAAGTCAATAGCCTTAATATTCCACCACCAACATTAATCATTCATTGCAATTTCTATGTTTTCTCTATAACAGTCACATCACTTGTTTAACAAGTCAATAATAAAGGGGTATTTTTATCGTTGCGTTTTCCTTATTTCTTCATGTCACCTTCGAATTAGAGAGATAAAACCGTGTTAAGTTTATCTATAAGACAACAAGATTAAAAGTCCACAACTACATTAATCATTCATATAAATTTCTATGTTTTCTTTCTATTTCAACAAGTTTGGGAACATAATTTATTTATTTTGACAAAAACTTGATATTGATTGATTTTGACCTGTACCAACCATTAAAAGAAAAAAGTTTGGAAATAAAGCACTTATTTCCACACCAAAATTATTAATACATCCATTAATTGAATTTAAAAATCTACAAATCTGGAATAAAGGAGTTATTATCTTCTCTTATAGCTAGCAAGCAATAGTATTGAGTTCCCTAAAATAAATACATAAATGTATATGCCTTTTTCTTTGGACTTCTGTGGAATGAAATTACAATGTGATTTTGTAATTACTTTACTAGCACCTTCCTCACTGTTTCACACAGAGACCCACTCCTCTTTCTCCGAGCCCGACATCATAAATTCGTTTCATCAAGAACATTTATGCCCTCCTGATCGCTTCTTTCTCTTTCTCCCAAACTTAACACAATGGTTAAACTCAATCAACTCGGTTTCGGATCCCCTATTTTAGGGTTTCTTTTTTCTTTCTTTTTCCTTTTCTGTGGATGAAACTGGGTTCAGGTGTTTGTCATACAAAATTCCTATTGATGAAACAGGTGAGACAAATTATTGCACTTTAGTTCCGTACCGTTACGACAATGGTGTTGCTCTTTTAATTAAGTCACTAACAAATAATGTCGTTTTGAATGTAACAGTCCCGTGGAATCCAAAGGCATCGAATTGGAATCATGATGTGGAATCCTACCGCGACATGAATGGTGGTTAGTGGTGGTGTGGTTGATGACGAACAATGGTGGTGGTGGATGATGATAATATGAAAACGGCAGCCATGGTGGCAAAATAAAAAGAAAAGCAGCGGGATGGTGACTATAAGGGCCACAAAGATAAAAGCGAAGGCAGGTGTTGCGAAAATGAATGACAAACAATTGAATTATATGGGTGAAGCTGGGTTCAGTTACGATAGCGGGTATCAGCTGGAAATGAGAATGGGACCCCCAGTTGGACAACTGAACTCTGCCCATGAAATTTCAGTCTTAGTAATCAAAATGTATGTTCTATCTGTTGTATTTATTTCCTATATGTGTAGACTAGTGTAGTCACTCTTGTGTGGTTCAATTTATATTTGGTCAAATTATAAGAATTGTTATAAAAATAAATTTTTAAAAATGAAAACTATAAGAATATTTAATATAAGATAATGAGTTTGAATTATGTATTTTTAATTTTTAAAATTAATGTATTTAATGTTAATTAGTTAATAAATTTCTATATCATATTATAAAGGGTCAGACTCTATCAATTTAAAATTTTATTTAAATTATGATTTTTCAACATCTAATTCATTTATTTTCCACTTAATCTAAGAATTAAAAAAAGAAAAAGAAAAAGAGTAATTAATAGATATAAACTTTGAATTCAACAGTATTAAGTAGATGCATATAATTAAGTTAAAATTTAAGTAATTGTAGTTATAATTTGTCCACTTTTAATCTATGCATTTCTTGGGTGTATTCTGGAAACACATTTTAGTTTCCAACTATGATCCCCGTTCTCCTTTCCAATAGGATATTCGATTTGTTATAAATTGTAATCTATTAGTATATAGGTGTTGACATCATATAATGTTAGTTGAACAAACTCAGGTTTTTAACAAAGCCAGTCTGCCAGTTGTCCACAATGGAATGTGAAATCTGTTGTAACATAACAAGTTTCTATTGCAACACATGGAAGTTTATCAATGCACTGAAAAGTGATGTTTTTCCTTCCTTGAATCAAAAAGTTTATCCCAAAAAGATATGTTTCCTATAAAATAGAAATTCTATTTAATAAAAATGATATAGACCAAGTGTATTTCCTTACAAGATAAATATCAAAATATCCTCTATAAAATTAAAAAAAACAAATAACAAAGTAAAACGTTCCACAAATCAAACATACATCGGGCCATTCGCATGGATCAATCGACATATTAGGCCAATCTATCTCAACTAGCTTTGGGTTTATATTTTTAGGCCTAAGAATTTTTGACCAATACAGGATTCACAATTTCTTTCTTATTACCGAATGATTTTAAAAGCAAGTAAATACTATCAATCATTTACATTCCTTATTTTCATTTCCTAACCCAGCAAGTAAACACACTATCACTATTTGTAGTTTTGTTATAGACTTGTAGTAATGTAAACAAGAAGCTACCAAAAAATGTCTCATTCCAAATTAATAATTTCCATATCATTGTAACATTCTAAATTCAACATATAGCTTTTAATTTGTTCTTACTTTTGTTGTTGATAAAGCTAATGATGGTGTGGTTGGCACTCACTACACTCACTATTTGTAGTTTTGTTGTAGACTTCTTGTGATGAAAAGAATCAACATAAACACTTTTATATAATTACTTTTAATATAAACTCTTTAATTAAAAAAAAATTAAAGAATTACATATGCAGATAGACTGAACATACCAATGAAAAACCTTGAATATTGAGAAAGATTTTGAGCTTGTTTTTGAAATGGAAAAATCACAAAGAGCCCAATATTTTCCATATTGACAGTACCTTTTGAATTTCCAAAGATTTTGTTTCTATTAAAAGCCATGGCAGCTAATAAAAACTATGCAATTAAACTTGATACATCTTTTTACCTCCGTACAATAAAATTTAAATTCAACAATGAAATATCTTGTTAATAAGTTAATTAGTGTGAAACATTAATTCATTGTCATACAATAGTCCAATAAAAGGGTTTTCACTTATTGTCATAAAATAGTCCAACAAAAGGGTTTTCACTTAGGAGCTGGTCTTATACCACTAGATTTCCATTTTTTAAGAGTGGTGATATCTCCACCTCTCAAAATTGTATGCACATCCCAAATTAGTAATTTTTTTTTTTAACTATACAATATTATCTTTGAGTAAAATTACTAAAAGAGTAAATATTTTATAAGTACACCCACCAATTATTAATTAAATATCATTTATATTTGGGAAAAATCCAAAAATCCCCTGAAAACGAAAATAATATCAATTTACCCCACTTTTTAAAATATTAACCAAAAAACCCCCTACCGTCTCACAAAAGCGGTTTTCATCCAGGTTTTTAGTGGTTTTGTAATAAAAATAGTAAAAGACCAAAATACCCTTATAATATTAAAACATAAAAAAATAAAAAACAAACAATTACTCAATTATCAAACTATCCTTTCATAACCAAAATGTTAAAAAAATTAAATAAATAATAAATTAATTTAAAAAACCTAAAATAAATTAAAAAATTAATAAAAAATAAAAATCTTATTAACTTTTATTATTTGTTAAATTGAATTAAATTAAACTAATTTCTAAATTAAATTCTTATTATTATTAATTAATTATAAAATCCTTTTTATATAATGTTATCCTAACAAATATTGTAAATTAAAAAAAAAAAAAATTCAAACTAGGTGAAAGATCTGGGTTTGCATCCAGATCTTCAACATCACGTTAAAAATCTGGGTTCAAACCCAAATCCACCAACACAATAAAAAACCTAAAAATTAAAGGATATGAAAAAAAAATGCAAACAAAAAAAAATACGAAACTACAAAGTTTTCAGCTCTTAAAATCATGTTCAAGATCTGGATTACAATCAAAGTTTTGTAGCAAAAATACAGAAAAAAATATAACACTCCATCCACCAATAACCACAAACAATTCCATCAATTTCTCTGCATCCCAACAAATAATCACAATCAAAGTTTTCCAACAAAAATACAAACAAAAAAAAAAATCAAACGGCGCCGCTAGGAAGGCCGCCGATCATCCTCTCTGATGACGACCGACAAGGACCTCGACGAGTACGAGCAGACCTCCTCCAACTTGCAGAAGCCATGCCTATCGAGAGCACCACCAAGTCCGACGACTAGTTTTCAAAGGCTTTGAACAGCGCCTCTCTCTCGAACAGAGGCTTCGCCGGTGCCGGCGAAGCTGCAGTTGAGGCCGGTAAAGAGAACAGAGGAAGATGGGCAGTAGGCCGGTAAAAAGAAGAGCAGAGATGGAGAGTTGAAGGTGGGAGAAGAAAAAGAAAAGAAATAGAGAGATGGAGAGGGATGACAGTAGAGAGAGGGTGAGCGGAAGAGAGAGAGATTGAGATGGAATGATAAAGAGAGGAGGGAGGGTGGGGGGGCGGCCGCGTCTGTGAGAGAGAGAGAGAGAGGGTGAGAGAGTGTTTGAGAGAGAGGGGGCGGGGGCGGCGTCTATGAGAGAGAGGGAGGGTGGGGGGGCCAGGGGTGGAGGGGGGGAGGGGGGGGGGGGGGCGCCGCGTCTGTGAGAGAGAGAGAGAGGGTGAGAGAGTGTTTTTTATTTTTTTTCTTTTAATTTATTTCAATTGTTTTTATTTATTTATTCTTTATTTAATTAAAAAATTATTTATTATATGCCAACTGTATTCTATTACTTATGATAACGTCCAATTACGTTTTTACCCTTAATATTAACGGATCCGTCACTTTCCTAACCGTTTCACTATCCCAATTGACGGTCGGACCTTTTTGGCTAATATTTTCAAAACCAGTGGTGGTTTGACATTATTTTTATTTTTAGGGGGCAAATTGATAATATCCCTTTATATTTTAAACCCTTTTTACTCTTTCAATCTCTAATTTTTCTTTTTGTTACTCATTCAAACTTTAACTTTTATCCATTTAAATTGAAAAGTCTTCAATCATTTATATAATCATAATTTAATCATCAAAAATATTGTTAAGCATTCAATCACCAAATCAGTATTTTCTATTCTCTTGTCAGATTTTCTCACAAACCAAACAAAAAAATCATTTATTTCCTTTAATTTCTTTATCATATCAACAAACAAGCAAAAAGATATATTTCAAATCATCCAAAAACTACATATTTAAATCGATATTCATAATTCATCATATAAAAATTGTTGTTTAGTTGGTAATCATTCATGTAAGTTTTATGTAATAAATTAAAAATTAGGGTTTGAGAGAGTAAAAAGGGTTTATGACTTTAACCATAAAAATTAAAAAGTGTTCATCATCAAACCCTAACTTTGATCATTCATGCAAGTCTCCAATTATTCATGCCCTTTTAATTTAATTAAAAATTAGCTAGTAATCGTTCACGCAAGTCTTATGATATAAATGAAAATTAAGATTTGAAGAGTAAAACAATAAAATAGATATTATTTTATACACAAATCTCTCATTAAAAAAAAAAAAAAAAGTTAATGGGTTGAAAGAATTTGTATTAACTTATTTGCTTAGCATAGATTTCGTTTGATGGACAATGAAGGTGTTAAAAAAAAATTAAATAATAAGATAGAAATTTTCTAATAAGTGACAATAAAATAATTTACACTATATATGCTTTTAACACATATTATAGTTAATTTGTGGTTGATTGAAGGAGTGTATTTACAAAAATATATACAATAAAATTAAAAGAAAATGGTAGTCTTGGTATTAAGTGAGGTTTAAAAATAAATTAAAAAAATTTTAAATTTTTTATTACGTTTACAAACAAAAGAAGTGTACATACCATTTTTAAGGGTAGAAACATCACCACTATTTTTTAATTTCCAACTTGTGGCACTATATTTTTCGGCTAGCAAGTTGGGCTGCGATTGTCTTGTCACTGGTTGAATTTTGAGATTGATTTGACAAGGCCCGGAGCCATATGATCAATCAAGGCCCAGCCCAAATGAGCTTAACAGTCGGAGATCACATACAAATATGATGTGCACATGCCTGAGTTTAGCTTCTGACATTGCATGCAATACACACAATTTACTATTTAATTTCATATGCAGACTTAGTTCCATTAGTTCTCTTCAGATTTAAATATCAGAAGCAAGGTATGTGAATCTGATATCATTTGGGATAATCCTACAGTAATGTTCAGATTAAAAATTGCATTTAATGTGCTTATATGGAGAAAATGTCTTTTCTTTCCACTTAATCAGCGTTTTTGAACAAAATTGCATTACTACAAGGTCAAACAAATACAGCTTAAAAATGCTTGTAGAAAGGTAAGGCAAGAATGCCATAAAAAGATATCTGATGATGATTTATATAATTATAGAAGCACTTCAAACCAAATGGATACTTTAAATAAGCATTGATTTGTTTCAATACTCTAACATGAATTGTTCATTATTGTATTGTAATTGTTGTAACAATCTCAAAGTATGACCTAACAACGCAGGATTGGCTTATAAGATATCCTTAATAAATCTTATACAAACAGAAAATAATTTAACGCACTTGATATATGTGCCCAAGGCCTTGGCTGAAAGTTGATTGCATTGTCTAACATAAAAAAAGAACTTGTGGTATGAGTGTTGTTTATAGAATACTCTAAATATGCTTGTCCAAATGACCTCCGAGAACTGAGAGACAGTTCCTCCTAGTATTGGATATCATCAAATGAAGGCAGGTGTCCAGAGTAAAACAGAACCAGACACATAAGAAATTTCCTTGCAAACAATATCATTGAGCATTGCTTGCCATGAAATTTATAGGTTACCACAGAAATCCTTGGATTCAACCTGAACGAAAAGAAAGATAAATTTTAAGTAGGCATTCTACCCAAAAAGGAAAGGCAATGATGATGGGAACTCATATGATAGAAGTCTAAATAAGGGTATAAGGTCACATTTACACACCTTTGGCTTGAGCAACTCTTCAGGTATCTCGCTCCCATACTTGCATTAGGCGACTATTTCAACTGGTAGTTCCCGCATCACCAAAAGCATGATTCCTAGCAACAATTCTTCCTAATGAAAAAAAACAACAATCTATGAATATACAATGTTTTCCAAACCAATTTAATGCAGAGAATTTTAGGTAATTCACAAATGTTGGACACGTGTATATGACACAAATCATCCTAGTGACAGCAACAACCATTTTCTTTAAAAGAAAAAAACATTATTAGCTATCACGAAAGGAGAGATACAAGCAAGCTAAAAAAAAAAGAGAGAGAGCCAATTGATTAGTACCCTTAACCGGATCCTTAAAAGGGCCTTTTCTTTTCTCAGAGCCAGCCACTTTGCATTGGACCCAGACTTTGATGAATCATGTCTAGGACGAAGGAGGAGTTCCTCAAAGTGTGCTGCAACATTAAATTATTGTAAGACTATGACAAATCAATAATGTCAGATGTCCAGGGAAGAAGTTCCTTCATACATTAGGATATTTGTCAACTAAAACCTCCACTTCACTTGTCCAGAGTAGATGAGTTACATTGAGAGCTGCACAAACCCAATATTCGCATATTATTGTTATCCCTGGTGTCATAAAACCCACTGCAATAGATAAAATACACTTTTCCAATAACCTTTTACATGAAAATTGTAAGTGTTCTTTTTACCATTTTTCACATACAAATTCTGGCGTAGTTGTCAAGAGAAAATCTTAGCTTCTTAAGAAATTATAACATACTCATATCATACCAGCAAGGTGGAGGACGAATTAGACGGGACTTATGTGTATGTCAAAGCTAGACTAGAGCTTCATCATCTCATCTTCCATGACATCTTTCCTGCAATTACTGAGCTCTGTCATCAGCCTGTCAACTCATTAAGCTGAAAAAAAGAGTATTAGTATTATAAAAATGCTAAAATGTTTACAAATATTCATCATACATATCATCCAATTCTGAAGAAGAAATCGAAGAAGTTTCCTCAAGCGTATCATTGAGCATTGCTTGCCATGAAAGTTACTGTTAATGATAGAAAGCCTCAAATTCAACCTAAACAAAATGATAAAAATAATTGTCAGTAGACATTCTGCCCAAGAAAAGAAAGGCAACAATAATGGGAACACATACAATATACCAGTTTAAATAAGGGTTATAAGGTTACACACACAATCTACTTTCCATGTGTCTTGTTAGGTGATTATTTTAGCTGGTAATTACCATTACAATGAATATACGAAGTTCAGCCAAAATCTTTCTCCTCATCCTTTATTTTTCTGGGAAAAGAACTAGACAACAAACTAGGATAGACAATGTTACCAAAGCAGCGTAATAAAGAGAATTTGATCTAATTCACACATGCCGGAGGAAGCATGTATTTGACATAAGTCATCTTTGCTACTTCAGGAATTAGACATGCCTCCTATCACAACAGCAATATGAAGGACAAATCAGACCGGAATTGTGTGTGCACCAAAACGAGACTAGAGTTCATCATCTCACCTTTCATTACAGCTTTTATGCAATTAGTGAGCACTGCTATTAGCTTGTCATCTCATTAAGCTGTAGCAAGAGTAAAAAGTATTATACAAAATAAACTAAAAGATGTACAAATACTGAACATGTAAAACTAAAAAAACAAATACTTCGTCCAGGAGTCGAAGACTTATTCAAAGTAAGGATGCCATAAAAAGAGTTCTTGAGAATTGTAAGTAGTAGCTGCCTAGAATGAAATGAAATAATTATTGGTTACCTGATTCCTAGAAGATTTGCAGTTTACAATATCCATCTTCTCGCAGATACAACCAGCTTCCTGAACTATCTGCCTGTAATCTGAACACTACAATTTTTTTTTGTTTTGAAATTATCTGAACACCACAATTAAAAAACAAAAAAACAAATTTCAATTGGACTGAAAAGAAATAACGTAACAATACGATATGAGTGATGATTTCAATTGAAGGTGGACTGATTGTCACAGGCAAAGAGAATATTAACAACAGTAGGAAGAAAAAATGTGTGACATAGTGAACGTTGTTCAACATTAAAATATGAGTAATGGTTGGCGCGTTAAAAAAATTTGACATACTGAGACTAAGGTGAAGATTGAGTAAGGTGTTTCTGATTCTTCCTGTTTCTTTGATTCTCAAATGATATTGATTCTTCCTTTAGATCTTAGATGAATTTGTCGTCTTGGACCACTCTGGTCCTTCATCCCTTTTGCACTGCTCTTCAGCAATGGATACTTCCAAATATGTAATTGCAAAAGTAAGATGGCAAGCCTATGTCTGGCAAGAAGTTGAGAACTCAACCAGACACCAAAAAAGGATCCTCACAAGCATATCACTGAGCATCGCTTGCTCTGAAAGTCACTATTTATTATAGAATTCTTCAAATTCCATCTAAATAAAAAATGAAAAAACAAATTTAAAGTAAACAATGTACCCAAAAAAAAGAAAAGCAATGATGATGGGAACACAAGTGATATGGGTCTAAAAAGTGGTTTAAGCTTACACTTGCACACCACAGGCTTGAGCAACTATTCTAGTACCTTGTTCCCATGCTTGTGTTAGGTGACGAAAGTATACAATGTTCCCAAAGGTAGTCCCCTCCTCAACAAAAATATGAAGTTCACAAAGGTTCTTCTCTCATTTTTTTTCTTCCCCTTAGAAATAAACCAAATAACAAATTATGAATATACAACGTTTACTAATAGTTTAGTGTAGAGAATTTTAGCTAATTTAGAAATGTTGGAGAACTCATGTAGTGAACATATTTCATCCTAATGACAACAACAAACATTATAAGAAAAAAAATAATAATAAAAACATTAGGATAATAATAACACAAAAATAAATATAAAAAGGAGCTTATATTACTCTTTTCTGGACCCTTAACATTGCATTTGCCCTTTCTCATAATAGAGCACTCTGTCCAGCCTTTCAAGAGTTATATCTAGGAAAGGAGATAACTGTACCAAAGTTGTGATAAAGCATCAAATTATTGTAAGATGCTGGAAAATAAAATATGTTAGCTCAATGGAAGGGGACCTGAGCTGATTAAACATAATTACAACACAAAAATCTGAATAACGGTTGGTGTGTTAGAGACTTGGAATGAAGTGTTATTTAATTCCTCCATCTTCTTCATACCAAGGCCATTTTGGGGGCTAGCTCAATTAGTTTGATGTTTCTTATAGAAGTCAAGTGTTGTTCATCCTAAACAAGTTGAAATAGGAACATATTAAGTAGCTAGACATTGTACCCGAAAAAGACGAGAATGATGCTGGGGCAACGTATTAATGCTCAGATAAGGGAATAAGGTTAACTCACTGCAGGTTTGCATTAGGCAGCGACTGTTTTTAAGTTTTGCTAGTAGTTCTGCCTTAACAAGGATAACAATTCCAGACACTAAACAAGCAAGCCAAACGACACTAGGAGGGATAGTTCCTCCTATTGCTCAATTCTTCAAATGAAGACAGGTGTCCGAAGTAAGAACAGAGCCAAACGCTAAAGAAGTTTCCTCACAAAGTGTATCATTAAGCCATGAAATTTAGTTGTTATCGTAGAAATCCTCTGATTCAACCTAAACAAAAAGAAAGATAAAAGTGCCACCCAAAAAGGAAAGGTAATGATGCTGGTAACACATTTGATAGAAGTCTAAATAAGGGGCATAAGTACTTACACTTACACACCTTTGGCTTGAGCAACTCTTCAAGTATATAACATAAATCATCATAATGACAGCAACAATCATTTTCTTTAAAAAAAAAAATTACACACACACAGAAGATTAAACTATCATGGAAAGAAAGATACAAATATTAAAAGAAAATGAGCTAATTAGTTATTACCCTTTGCTGGATCCTTGAAACTGTCTTTTTATTTTCCTTAAAAAAAAACCACTTGGCACTGGATTCAGACTTTGATGAGTCATGTCCAGGACAAACGAGTAGGTTGACACAATTTGTCCTACAACATTAAATTATTGTAAGACATAAGTAAATCTATAATTGTCAGGTGTCTAGGGAAGAAATTCATTCATACATCAGAATATTTGTTGACTAAACATCCAGTTCGATTGTTCAGACCAGATGAGCTACATCAAGAGCTGTAACAAACCCAAAACCCCGCACGTATGCAAAATCCACTCATTATCATCATCCTGGATGTCACCAAAACCCGCCACAATAGATAAAGTGCATTTGTCCAACAACTGTTACCAAAGCCGGCTCAAGGCTATATAAGGCCTTAGGCAAACAAAAAAAAACAATTAGGCATTTATACTTAATAGAAAAAAGTAATTTTCTCTACTTTTTTCATATTAAAAATAACACTCAAATTTCAAATTCTAATATTTCTAACAAGTTTTTTTTTTTTTTTTTTCTATATATAGTATAGTCAAATTTTACATTACTATTCATATTTAAACGAAACAAATCTACTATAAAGATTATTAGTGAATAAGAATTAATATAAAGCTTGGAGTATAGCTACTATAATCACTCTTATTTGATGGCATTTGATAAAAGTGAATGAAAGTTTTTTAGAGAGTTGATAAGCAGTAGAAAATAAAGGAGGGTTTTGAGGTTACTAACTTATTTTGTCCCAACCTTGTCCTTAAAAGCATAAGGTATGGGTGGGTTTTTTTTTTTTTTTTTAAATTAAAGATGGGGAGAAGAGATTTAAATTAAAGGAAAAAAAAAATTATTTTGTTTAGCTATATATATAATTTGATTATAAAGTTCTGGATTGTAAACGAATTTTTATTTTCAAAATTGATACTAAAGTGATTTGATTTTAGGGATAATCCCAAAAAACCGTGTGTAGTTTACAAAAATGTTCATTTTACCACCTCTAGTTTCATTTTTATCCAAAATAACCTCTGACGTTAATAAAAACACTCAAAATACCCCCTGAAAGCGTGTAAAAGGATGATAATACCCCTAACGGTGACAGATTCCGTTAGATTGACTTAGTTGACCATTTGACTTTGAGGACAAAAATGGAAATGTAATAAAAAATTAATTGAGATTGATTAAAATAAATTAATACAACATATAATTTTTTGAGAAATATAAATATAAAAAAATATAATATTAAAATTGAAAATAATAATCATTTTAAAATAATAATATAATATAATAAAAAAAAAAAAAACTGAAACCATTTCTTCATTTCTTCATTTTCATCTTCTCCTCCATTTCTTCATCTTTTTCTTCTCTTCATTGCCACCGCCGTCGCTACCACCGATCATCTCCATATCTTCTTCTCCTCATCGCCGCTGCCGTCGTCACCCATCTCCATTTGTGTTCTTTTTCCCTTCTATTCTTTTTCTTCTTCTTTTCTTCTTCTTCTTCTTCTTCTTCCACTGATCTCATCATTGCCTCCATCGATCTCCACCGCCAATGACTGTGTCGCACCCATCTCTACGACCCAGCCGCCGACACACACGAGCGCACTCACTCGCCTCCATCCACCTCTACCGTCGATAACTATATCATATACCCATCTTCCACCACCGTCGAGCCGACACACTCCCCTCACACACACCAAACCAACCTCACCGTCCCCTCACCCAGTTGTGTCCTTCTCTAGAGTCTCTCCCTCGCCATCGTTGGTCCCCACACGGACGACTCTCTCCCTCTCGCTTTCCCCCTCACCGGTCCATCACTCGGATGCACTCTCTCCCTCTCGCTCCTCCCCTTGCCGTGCTTTTCCTTGCTAGTGTTGGCTGTTATGATGCCGTACTTCTCCCTGGTTGATTTTGGTTGCTGATTTTGATTGATTTGGTTGTTGATTTTGGATGATTTTGATTTGTGTTGGTAATGGTGTTGATGATTGATGATAATTGTTTGATGATCGATGATGGATGATTGGGTTAATACGGGAGATTTGGGATGATGATAACTGGGTTTCCATCATTGGAAACCCAGAAATGGGGGAGAGAAAAAAAGGGGAGAGGGAAGAAGAAAAAAAAAAAGGTGGCGGCTGGCGGTAGTAATCTGGTGGAGTCTAGTGCTGGTGTTTGTGGGTTGGTGATGAAGATGGAGGTTGAAGGTGAGGTTGGTGATGATGGATCTCTTTTTTTTAATCAATTTTTTTTATTGGTTTTATTTTTATTTTAAAAATTATTTTAGAATTATTTTAGTTTTTAAATAAAAATGTTTTATCAAGGTTAAAATTGTCTTTTTATAATTTTTTAAACTTTCTATTAGCTTAGTAACTGTAGGGGGGATTTGGACAAAAACGAAACTAGTGTGGTAAAATGGATATTTTTTCAAACTACACACGGTTTTTTTGAGATTATCCTTTGATTTTATTTTCTTAGAAATTGTGGCTAGGGATTGCCATTGAAATGGACTTGAGGTCTAATTGGAAGTTAAGAAAATGTGTGAAACTTTAGAATTGTAAATTTTGAATTGCAGGTTGATTTTATAAACTTTGGTAATCCTGAAAAACAGAGGAAACTTTGCCGAAATTTTTAAAGAAATTTAAACTATAGAAAACAATTTTAATAAATTTTAAGGTTATCTGAATTATAATGATTTTCAATTTTAGGCTTTGCTCCTTGGATTCCTGGTTGATGTAATAAATAGAATCTAGAGGGATCTGTGAGGTGCCAGGCAGGCACCTAGGCCCCGTAAAGGGAAAGGCGGGGCGGGTTCCATCAAACCTTGCCCGTGACCAATCCTCACCACACCATATCCTCAGCTTAACTGCACTCATGTTAGCTATGATCATTGGATGCAAAGCAGCATGTATATATTAGATGTTTTAAGTTAAAGTAACATATTTTCCTTTGTCATATAAAGTAACTTATTCTCCATTGTTTACATAAAATAACTTATTTTTTGGCAAAGCATGTTGCTTTTGCCAACATTTGCAAAAATGTGCTAGCAATATTTAACATCATGCAGCAATGTACAATATCATGCAACAACATGCTAGCAACGCATAGGACGTTATAGCCGTGTCGTAAACCCCTGTCAAAACAAAAGCACATTGATGTTTTTAGTTGTATCTTAATTTTATGACTTATTTATTTCTTATTAAAGGGATACGTGCTTTTGCTTTGACTAATTATGAACAAAAGATTTTTTTATACATTTATTTATTTCTTATTAAAGGGATACGTGCTTTTGCTTTGACTAATTTATGGTTGCCTTGGTTTCTACTCTGAAATTTCGTCATTTAGAAATTCTCTCTTGCATGACCCGGAATGATTAGTTGTTTTTAACATTGAAAGTTTAATTAATTGTTTTATGCTTGGTTATATTTCTTGTTTTAGTCCACTCAAAAGGAAATGCTTGTGTGTAATCTTTAGTTTCATCCCTGTTTTGGAAAAACTTCATTTTTTTTTTTAACCTCGAATTAATTATAACTTTGTCATCCCTGAATTTACAAAAAATCATCTAATTACTCTCTTTAAATAAACTTTAACAGTCAACCCATGACAAAAATAAAATGTTAATTGTACCTTTACCATTATTAAACACCCTAAAATTACCATTTATCTCTCAAACCATTTAAAATTTAACAATTTAACATTCACTATCTTCCCATAAGAATTTATTTAAATTAATGTGTATTCATAAATGCCTATAACCATATTCTAACAATTGTTTGTATGTACAATTGTCATTTTGATTAAATCTATATACATCCAATACATTATATATTTTGCATTTAATTCAAATTATGTGATATATAAATTAATGTGATTAATTAATCATAATATTTTTGGAATGAATACGAATAAGGGAAATGCATTGTGTATTATGAACTGGGTCCAATGGAAGAAGTCGTTAATCACTGCTTTATTATGGACTCGGTCCCAATGGAAGAAGTCGGTAATCACTCCTTTATTAATTATGATTAATAAAAGGTTATTATGAAAAACCCCCCTGGAATGAAAATTAATCGAAATTTACCCACTGTTTTTAAATTATTAGGTAAACTACCCCCTGCCGTTAACTTTCCGTACAAAATGTTAACATTTCCATCCGAAATAGTAAAATGACCAAAATACCCTTACCATATCCTATAAAATTCCTCTTATACCCTTCAAACTTATGAAAGGACTAAATGTCCTTTAAATTATTAATTAATTAAATATTAAATAAAAAATAAAATTTTTAAAAAAAAAATTTCTTCACACAAAAATCCCTCACTCCGCTCTCTCTCTCTTCTTCTTCTGCTTCTGCGCTTCTTCTTCTGCTTCTGCTCTCTTTTCTTTTTTTTATTTTTGCTCTTCTTCTTTTCTTCTTCTTCTTTTTCTTTTTCTTCTACTTCTCTTGGGTTCGAATCGAACCCAGTTTTGGGTTCCAATGGAACCCAGATCTGGGTTCGAAGGAACCCAGAACTGGATTCGTTGGAACCCAGTTTCTGGGTTCGAAGGAACCCAGATCTGGGTTCCAATACGAACCCAATTTCTGGGTTCGAAGGAGCCCAGATCTGGGTTCCAATGGAACCCAGAACTGGGTTCAATTTGAACCTAGAAACTGGGTTCATTGGGTTCTGGGTTCGAAGGAACCCAGAAACTGGGTTCGAATCGAACCCAGATCCAGAGAAGTAGAAGAGCAGAAGCAGAAGAGAAAAAGAAGAAGAAGAGTAGAGAAGCAGAAGAAGAAAAAGAAGAAGAAGCGCAGAAGCAGAAAGAAGAGAGAGTGGAGTGAGGGATTTTGTGTGAAGAAATTTTTTTTTTAAATCTTTTATTTTTTATTTAATATTTTAATTAATTAATAATTTAAAGGACATTTTAGTCCTTTCATAAGTTTAAAGGGTATAAAAGGAATTTTATAGGATATGGTAAGGTATTTTGGTCATTTTACTATTTCGGATGGAAAATATTAACATTTTGTACGGAAAGTTAACGGCAAGGGTAGTTTACCTAATAATTTAAAAACGGGGGGTAAATTTCGATTAATTTTCATTCCAGAGGGGTTTTTCATAATAACCCTTAATAAAATGAAGCAGCCGAATTTCGGCTTTGGATTAACTATTGCTTGAATGTGATGGTTAGACAAAAATACCCGATCCAATCCAAACCCATCTAAATCTAGTCTATTCGGAGCAGGTTTGGGGTGAAAATAAGTGACCCATTTGGGGTATGGATCGGGTTTGGAGCAACCCTCAAAAATTTTATATCGGGTGTGGGGCAAGTTTTTTTACCTCAATCCGATTTGGTAACCCGATCTATATAAACATAACAAAATTTTAAACTTACAATTGTGTATCAAAGGAATTTATTAGATAGTGTTCAAGTCTTGTACTCTTAACTGTTAGTGTTTTTATATGAATTTGAAATTCTTTTAGAAAGATCGTGGAATGATAGCCAATTTATCTCTTTTTTTGTTTGTTTATTAGTTTTTTTATATTAATTATATCATTTAGTTAAAAACTAAATCGGGTCAACGGGTCGGGTTCGGGGTAAGTCCCTCTATTGGGTTTGGGTTTGGGATGAAAAATAGCGATCCGTTTGGAGTATGGGTCGGGTTTGGACCACCCTTCAAAATTTTCAGGTCGAGTTTGGTAAGGCCAAACCCGATCGATCGTTGCCGTCCCTAGTGATGGTGCGTATTTCATTTTCCACTCGTCAACCACAAACGTTTCATGGGCTGATTCAAAAACAGTCACTATTTTTTAGTTAGTTGACAAAGTAAACAGTGATCAATAGACTAAGACTACCTAACCTCTTTAATACTTGTGCTCTTATATAACATAGAAAATATGGAAATTTGTTCAAGTCATCCTCCGACTAAAATGGCTGTCTATTTTTCTCTGCTGATCGCCATTTTCATGTGTCTGATAATCCCATTTGGAAGCTCATTATCGTTCAACTACACCAGTTTCAGTCCTAGCAATGATGACAACATTGCATATGAAAGAGCTTTTCTGGATAGCAACCGTATCCAACCAGCCTCGAGCAATGGGACGGTTGGTCGGGCCACATATAACAAGCTCATGCGTCTTTGGGACCGGACCACCAGGAATCCCACAGATTTCTCCGCCCATTTCATCTTTGAAATTGATTCTCAAAACAGAAGCGCCTATGGAGATGGCCTTGCCTTCTTTCTTGCACCACAAGGCTCCAGGATTCCAAACATCACTAAAGAAGGATCTTTTGGTCTCAGTACCAATGATGAGCAGCCTGTTAGTGCGCCTTCGAATTCGTTTCTAGCAGTGGAGTTTGATAGCTTTAAGAACACTTGGGATCCACCTGGTGAACATGTGGGTATGGATATCAATTCTGTGATATCCGTGAGCAATTTGACATGGTGGAGTGATATCATGGATGGACAAAAAAGTGAAGCTTGGATAAATTAATTCCAGTACACAGAATTTGAGTGTTGTTTTCTCTGGGATTAGAGATAATGTCAGTGATGCAAAACCTTGATTATAAAGTTGATTTGAGGCTCTATTTACCTGAGTTGGTAACAATTGGGTTCTCAACAGCTACTGGCAATGAACATACATAGTCTTTACTCCTGGGAGTTCAGTTCAAGCTTGGAAATCGAGGATGGTTCAACTGATCAAGTACCACCACCTAGTGATCGAAGAAGAAGAAGAAGAAGAAGAGGCTCTAAGAAAACAAGACTAGGACTGGGGTTGGGGCTTGGGGTTGGTGGTGGTATTGTGGTCAGCTTGTCGGTTTTGGTTTGGTTTGTTATTGGCTTTGTTAGAGGAAGGAAACGCGGGGATGAAGAAGATAATGATGGGGTTGATGAGAAAATGGATGATAAATTTCGAAGGGAAAGCAAAGGTGAGGATGAGAAACTCAGGCCTTCAATAAAGCAGCCAATTCAAGTGCTTAACTTTGAAGCTCTATTGCCAAACTATCCGCATCTTTCGGTGCTTTTCTTCCCCATACGCATCCCTTCTTTACACACCAGGTTTTTATTTATATTATTTTGATTTATGATTATTTTTACCAAAGAAATGTATTTTTTTTTTTAATTGTTATACAAAATTATCACTTTGTAATTATCCGGATGTCGCTGTAGTCTTCTTTGACGAGTAAGGTTCTTCATATTACAAAGAAAGAAAAACAAATGATTTAGGGCCACCGAAAGAGAAGCCTTGAGATTTTCTTAACGGAGAGCAGTTAATATGTCTCGTTTGGACTAGCCAAAATGCTATAACATAGCTTTACAAGTAGCAATGGAATGGTTTTGCATGAGCTCCAAATCCAAATTCAAACACACAATAAATACAAATATCAAATAAAAAATTCAACTATAATCAGATGGAGGGAATTAAATACAATCCTTGGAAGAATTTAAACTTTGATACCATGCTAGTAATTAACAAATCCTTGAAAGGTTTGAAATGACAAAAAAGAGCGACTATGGGTAAGGTTTTATAAATTATTGCCAATTCTTAATCACAAAAGTTTGGTACTACAACTTTCGTATAAATTGTTGTAGTGAGCTAATTTATTAAAACAATTTAACGAGGTACAGTTAAGGACATGCAAGACTGACCTGAACTTAAGCTTACGGCAGGGGCAGTGGGCACATCGTACTTGGGAATAGGCATCTTGGAAGGAAGAATTGGCAATGGTGACTCGAAATTAAGTACCTGCATAGCTCGTCTTATAGGTGGTCTTAGATTTTGATCAGGATGAGCACACCACAATCCAACAATCATCAAAGACTCCATTTGATTCTGGTTGAAGTTCATGCACAACTTTTTGTCGACAACATCAAAAAGCTTTTGTTCTCCATATGATTCCCAAACCCAAGCTACCAGTGAAATCTGAGCTTCCTCATCTCTTTGTTCTATTGATCTTCTACCACATGCAATTTCCAATGCCACGATTCCAAAACTATAGACATCCGATTCCTTGCTAGCCTTTCCTGTTGTGACACATTCAGGAGCCATGTATCCAACTGTCCCAGCCAAAGCAGTGGTTTGAGACCCTTTTATATGGTCAACAAGTCTAGCCAGCCCAAAATCACCAAGTTTAGCATTAAATTCTGAATCCAACATAATGTTGCTTGATTTGATATCCCTATGTAGTACACATTGATCTCCTTCTTCATGTAGAGACATTAACGCCGAGGCTACGTCTTGTACAATTTTATATCTCACATCCCATGCTAACAAGCTTTTCCCTTTGAAAAGATGGGAATCTAAGCTACCATTAGGCATGAACTCGTAAACAAGAATCAGTTCTCTTTCATGGCACCAACTATAAGTTTTACTGTATTTTTGTGCCTCAATCGACTAATGATTTTGACTTCTGTGGCATATTCCTTACTTCTTTGTTTGGACTGCTTTGAAACCTTCTTCACTGCAACAAAACAATTCAAATCCTTTAATAATCCTTTGTACACCGCTCCAAAACCACCCTCTCCAAGTTTGTCTTTTTCTCCAAAATTGTTAGTAGCCTTAACCAAGTCATTATAGGAAAACTTCCTAGGTCCCATTCCATTTTCAAATTCATCGGCAAAGGGCACATCAGGGATGGAATCAATCTCATTACACTTCCTCTTCCATCTTAAAAAAGCCAAATTATCCCTAAACCAACAATCAACACACTTACTCCAGCTATTATGCCTGCCATGAGTCCTGTCTTCTCTCTTTTGTCTGAGAATTGAAATCGGCGGAACTCCTTTATCAACAGAATAAGGCGAAGAGGTAAATAAGGATTTGGCGGGAGACTAGGAGAAATTAAAGGTGGTAGAGAAGGAGTGTTACGTATTATTGCTTCAGGAGTAGGAGCTCTTTCATTTTGTTTAGTATGGAAGCCTGCCCGAGGGTCATAATTGCAACAGATGAAAGTCCCCCCACTTTTGCAACGCACTTTACCACATCCTAGATATTGCGACAGTGGCCAGACAAGCTGAATGTATTGCCGACAAATATGGTCTTCCATACAGCATTTTGATCGGCGTCATAGTTGGCCCTCTGTTCAGCCCAAAGGTTAACAGCTTGTGTGCCGAAAAGTTCACCACTGCTCCAAGCAAGGCTCTCACCATATGACCCATTTGAATGCACTAGCTTGCAATCGTTCATCCGCTGATTGACATAATTTTGTGCATATGTTGCAACCGTGCTATTCCAAGTCAAATTAGCAACACCCACCTCTGCACGAGCTGTGTTATGTGCATTTAAGTAGTCTTGGGGTGAGTCTTGAGCATAGATAGGATGGAGAAGAGCAAAACTCAAGAAAGAAGTAAGAGATAATAGAATCTTAGCCACCATTTTAGTTTATCTGGAAAAAAGTAGAATTGTCATAAAAAGAAAAAAGCAAACCTCAGATTGACAAGTGTACGTGCACACAACACATATCTTTCAAGATGCTGCAAAAAATCTAACATAAACTTATTTTGCTTAAAAGAGCAATCAATTACTTAGTACCTAATTCTCATATGAGATATCAATAAAATATGAACATGGTACATACAATTAGTTTATCAGTAAAACAAATATGAGCAAGGTAATACTACCTTGACAAAGCATTTGTAGTTTAAATATGCATAAACATTAATAAAAAGAGTTATACAAGAAAAGAATTATAAAACTAGGAGGAAATACATATATTTGCAGAACAAGGCTTACATATGCAGATCAATAAAGCACCGCAATGACTCTGTTTGCCATTTCTTTTCCACTATTTTGGGTGAGTCAAAATTGTCGGCTAGTAAAGCACTTACCAGTTTCGTTTGATTATGACCACAGCGAAAAAATTAAAGAGAGACTGTCCCACTTCTCAAAATAAAACTCTCAAGATGACCATTTTTTAATTAAATTTCACTCCTTTTAATTATTCCTCCCGCCCAAAATATTTTGTTAATTATTTTAATACTTTTATTAAAATAATAAAAGTTAAAAATAAAAAAATTCCAAGTCATATATGTTGAGAAACCATTACCAAATTTATTTTCAAGGTGAGTTTACAGTACACCACATATAGATAATTTTATAGTTAATCTAATACAATTAACCTCCATCCCATGTATTTCAATCCAATCAAGTGTATAACTAGGAAGGTTGATGATTCCACACGGCTGAGAGAAGAAAAGCAAATAATAGAAAGGTCTTAACACCTTATGTTACGTTACCCTTGATTTTCCATTGTTCAAACAGTAGTCTCCTTTAAGTCTTTGACGAGTAAGGGTCCCACACGTTAGAGAGAAGAAAAAACAAGTAGTTTGGGGCCTCCAAAAGAGAAGCCTTGACTTTCCCAATGGAGATAGTTGCTAATTTTTCGTGTCTGGAATAACCAAAATGCTAGGCATTTTCGTTCATCCCTCTTACTACACCCCACAAGATGCTCTTATGCAGATGTGAGCTCGGTCCTAGGACTTGTGAACACAGGTATCTCTATAGTAGATAGATTTTCAAAAAGTACGTAAAACATTTATATATTAATTAAATGACTGGTTGATTTGATTTACTGATTTTATAATTAATCAATATTTGTGTTTATTCAAAAAATAATCCGGTTGTAAGAATTTATAAAGATGAATTGCATAGACCCTCCCAATTTTAAGTAAAACTGCATGCAGTGGTAACTTTTATCATAATTATTTAAATACCCTTAGAATTCATTGATTAATTAACAATTGACTAACTAATTGATCCTGAGGAAAATTATCTTTTCACATAGGAATTAATAATCAAAACTACATAAAGTTATAAAACAACTGAATAGGTTTAAAATTATCAATATACTGATACAAAAATTATGAATAATTTCAAACTAGAAAAAATGAAAATAAATTATCGATTGAAAAAAAGGTTAAGCTAGATTAATTTAAAAATGAAAATAAAATTATTGATTGAAAAAATGATTAAGCTGGATTAACTTAAAAAAGTAACTTTAATATCCATTTTTCCATTTTAGTTCATCATCAATTCAAGGATGAAAAAAGTGAATGAATTCAATATATCTAACAACCTTTGGATTGAGCAAAAATAGATGCATGAATGTGGAAATTAATTTTTTCAATCAATATTTTACTTAATATAGCCTAATCCCAAAAACATTTCACTTCTAGTTTTTCGTCTATTTTCTCCAATTTCTCTTATATTTTCACATCAACGAAACAAAATATAAACACAAAATTAGGCTATTACATCTCTATTTAACTTCCTTGAAGCATTGAATATCGAACCCCATATTGCTCAATTAAATAAACAAACGGGAACAAGATGGGGATGGGGAAGCCACCACCATCCCTATTTACCCCATTTTGCCCATTTATATGATTATTGTTGATATCAAAAATAGGTCAACACCTAGATTAATGTAAAAACGATTGATAATGTGGAATTCGGGGGTTTAAACGAAATCTGGTCATGATGTTAATTGATAATCAAAAGGAAAAAAAAAATGAACACAAATAAATACAGTAAAGTAATAGAGATCTAAATAAGAGAGAGAGATAAAGACAAATGAAGCAAACGAGCTTTTAAAGTGGCTCGACTCAGAGGATTGTGTCTATGTCCATGGTAATGATATTGTTAAGAGATAGTTGGGTTTAGTAGAGTTTCTGCTAAAGAGAGGATGCTAATAAGCGTATGAGCTCTTTTGGGATGTAGACAGACATGCAAGATTGCAAGATGGCTATTGTTGACGGGACCCACCCCAAATCCCCTGTGGGATTCGATGGGAGTCTCGTAGCACTTTGACGAAACTCAGTTGAACCCTCACTTTGACTTAAAAAGGCCCCGTGGGCGTACCACTCTTACTTTAAATTTCTTTTCAGCAAATAGATGTAACCTTTTTCTTTTTAGTGTACATTTACAAAATAGAATTATTAAAAATTTTGACAACACAACGGTTATTTTTCTAAAAATTTCATCTTGCAAAAATTTTTAGAAAATCTGTACATTTCTACAACAACAAAATTCTCAACTTCTGGGCCTCAGGCCCTCTTTTCGTTTTTTCACAATCAACCACAATCATATTTTTAGTTTAAAATTGAAAATAATTTAATTTACACAAAAGCATGATATACACAAGATTATTTTTTATAACCTTTGAACTTGAGATTAAGATTAAGCTTAATCGCCTACGTACTCCAACTTGGTGGAGATCAAAGCTCTCGTAATTCATTGTTTTATTTTACAAAACCATAAACTACAAAAGTATATATATATATATATATATCATCCAAAAATAGTATTTACAAAATGTATATCAAATTATAAGTAGTTATGCATGCACATGACATTTCAAAAGCAACCAAGTGTAGTAGCATCGTATCCTCAGCCTACCTACACGTCTGACGGAGCCCTTTCCGTTTAATGGTTTGAACCTGCACCTGGGGAGGATTTTTCAAAAACATAAAAAGAGTTATGAGTATTAAACTCGATGAGTGGGGTAAACTTTTAAACTATATTGTGTTTTATAATTATATATATTCTTCGCCACAATAGGTTGGAAAA